>CM032231.1:93345000-93945000 GCA_019009955.1 Riptortus pedestris | reverse complement strand
AGTGAACTGCTTTACGAGAGCGAAGGTTGGTCTCTTCACAAAAGGGAATAAAAAAAAGCAATAGAAATGTGGATCTGACATAATATCACTAGAACAAGCTGGACTCAAAAAAAATTCATCATGGAAGTCCTAAATGAGGTAAGAGAGAGCAAAAGTCTATCGCCATGGAAAAAAGGAGAGTGAAACTTCTTGGGAATATCATAAGGCACAATGACTTCATTACTAATATATTTGAAGGTAAGATTCTTGGGAATGGGGGAAGAGGAAGGCCTAGAAAATCCCATTTTGAAGACATCAAGCATGTCATCGATTTCAGTGAGTATAATATTTTCAAAAGAGCAGCTTCCAATAGAATACAGTGTTTGCAACTACAAGGCGTAGCCATTAGATCATGATGACTGTCAATCTGTATTCAGTTCTATCAACATCTGATCACCGAATATCGTTCATATTTACCCACATCATAGTTGTGCTATTGAAGAGCTGATATAAAAGAATAATACTAAAGTATCTCCATCCATAAGAAACTTTTATTTATGAGCAGAGAAATACTTAATTTCACCATTATTACAGCTTGGTAATAATATACCACATAATACATAATATTTGACTGTTGGTTAAGAATTGACATTTGTTTTTCATCAATTTATCAGTCATTATTGTTGAAAATCTTAATTTGTGATTGATAAGCAAAGTGGCTGCCCAATTTTTATTTAGTTATTGCATTACACCATTATATTGAGGTATTTGATAGAAAATGTGTTAATTTTGTTTAAAGATAATAATAATTGAAAATAAGAATTAGCAAACTTCTTTATTTTTTTAAAATTAAAGTTTACTCTCCCCTTGCTTACTTAAGCACCACCACCTCTACCATGTTGACTATTCTTCACCAGTCCATGCAAGGCTCTTGAAATGCGTGTGCCCAACCTCCACAAGTCCTCCTCCAGGTCATTAAGTAACCTTTCCCTCTTCCTTCTTGTGTACCACATCTTCATAGCCAGTGAGATAAGTTCTTTCTACATCGCAGTCTGCCCTTTTTGATAGGATAGGTGATATCAGGTTCATCTTAGAATTTCATTTGTTCAAGATTCTCCTTGAGGAGTTCAATTATCTTCTGAAGGGCTCCTCTTTGCTTTTGTGAAATTCCATGTTTCACTGTCATAGGCCATTAACCACTGTTTTACATATCATGAGTTTTGCTTTAAAAGTGAGGTTCTTGCATGAGAGAGCTTTCTACAGGGCATAGAAGCATCTGGTCCCTGCAACCTTCTACTAGTTCTAATGTCTACTTATATGTAATTGCTCTCTGATGTCATTCCTTATAGATACTTAAATGGTGTACAAGTAGGGAACATTTGCTCCATCAAAATGGCAGAATTTTGAACATCTCTGATCTGCCTAGACGATCTCATGTGCTTTGTATTCTATTTATTTATTATGGCCCTAAGTTGTGAGCTCTATCCTACAATGAATCTTACCATAATTAATATATCGTCTTTATATGTTATACGCTGTGAGTCTGTTGTATATGATACCACCAGGATTAGTCTTTAAACCTCAGATCACGTCACTTCAAGGATGGTGTCAAAAACACTGGTGACCATAGGTTTCCTTGCCTTGAACCCCTAGTAACCTCAAAGCTGACACATTAGTCTTGACTTTACAAAAGGTCATTTCCATCATCCTTATCGCTCTGATAATCCTGCTAGATATTCCCAAGGGACTGCATACCTCTAGTAATTTTACCCCATCTAAGCTATACTGTCATAAGCCCGTTGGAAGTCAATAATGATGTTATGCAGATCAACATTATGCTCAAATGCCCCTTCTAACATCTGAACACACTTAAATATCGCATTTTAATATTCTTCATGATTTCATGTCAAGAGTCACCAATAAAAAACATTTTCTCTCTCAAACTTTATTCATACAGCCCTAGATGTTTTGTGGTTTACATACCACCTTTTCAGGAGTTAACCCTTTTAAAAAAATAATAACGTTAATTTTTTTTTTTTTTAAATTAATAACATTAATTTAACAAAACCCCATGATAATTCTTTACTAAATATAGCATTAATACAGGATAGTATTAATACAGGATTAAGTGCATAACTGCATGGTATATTTATTAAATTTAATTACAGATTGCTACTTACATTTCTCCCTCCCCAGGAGTGTTGGAAAAATATAAATTTCCATAAAGAATCATTTGGACATTTGGAATAAATCATTTGGACCCAAACTAGCTTGTTTTCAAGGGACTTATACAAAATAACTATCATGAAAGTCCTGCAGTTCTCCCTGACCTCTAAATTTTGTTGATATTCATAGCTTAACAAACCAAGAATTTTACTACTGAAGGAGACTTGGGCTGCAATTATTCCAGAGGGAACTCTGTCACTGCAAGGAAGGGAATAAGTTTGGTAGTCCTGCACTTGAAAATCTTGTAAGTTATCAGCTGCTGTGCCTGCTTCAATAATGCTTATATGTCTTCCAGAAAATTCTGAATTTTATAAGAAATTTTCCAAAATTAAGGCACTCAAAATATGGTTTTAATAGGACATTATCAGGCGCATGGACAATACTATTTATGGAAGACAGATTTTGGGTCGTGTCTATCAGAAGAACGTCAATATTCAAGCGTGCAATATAGTTGACGCTGAGGCAATCCATGGAGCTGTAGTAAAATTCAGTTACTATTGCCAGATACATATAAAACTATTTTAACTTTTTACTGCTGTACCAGCTTGAAAACATTTTGTAATTAACATTTAGCAATTTTTTCTTGGCAAGTTTTCATTACCCATTGGATTGCTGAGACATTTAATTTTTAAATTAATGCTCTAACTTAGTCTTACCCATAGGGATCATTGAAGGCTACTGCATAAACAGCTCCTGTGTGACAGCTGATAGTACGAATTAGAGACCCTGATTCTGTATCCCATAACTTGCATGTATGGTCAAAGCTTCCAGTTATACATCTAAAGTTTGAAATTGGACTTTACATTATAGAAAGCAAAATCTAGAAAAACTAGAGTTAAATTCTGTTTTAGGACAGTTTATGATAATCAAATTTAAATTTCATTATTTTATAGAAAAATACAGAGAGACAGATAAACATATTTATAAAATAGATAAATTATAAAATTTAGGGTTCTAAATTTTGAGGAATCATGTTGTACATGGAAAACTTAATTTCTTTATTTAATATTCTGGTCCCTCAGGTTAGGTATAGGTTTTAATCTCACTTGGTATACCTAGAGTTGTGAGTTTGATTCTCACCTTGGTGATTGCAACGTATTTAGTGGAGAAATCATTAAATAAAATCTTTAGTCCCATGTGGCTAGAAAATGAGGGAGACCTGTAGATGCACAAAGTGGTTATTAATAAATTACAACATAATAATCTATTGCCTACATTTAATTTTTAATTTATGACAGTACTTTGTTTTTGGTTTTACGAGAATTCCCTTAAAGGAAATCACTATTGAGATTGGATTAATTATGCGAATTTTGAACAATTTCTTCAAATGCCCATCGTCCCTACCCAGGAGATGATGAATATTAGTTCTGTTCTCAACTATACATGTGTGAGTGTGAGTGTCCACTCACTTTAGTAGCCGTAATTTTTGTATGATCATTATCAAACTCGATATTTAAATGAATTTTGCCAAACTAAAGATCAAACTCATTATTATGTGTCGAAATATCCAAGTTATTATGAGTCAGATTGGAAAATTGTATACAACAAATCTTTTTGCAAATGTAATTTTCTATAAACATTGTTGTAGAAATATTTGTTTTCTCTGCTTTGAATATTAACTGACATATTTGTATTTCATGTTTTGTTTTTTTTAGTTTCCATTCTTCAGTACCCCCCCCCTCCTACCCATATCATATTAACAAAAAACTGATAAATCATGACATTCTATTCAAAGCTTAATATACCAAATATTGTTTTTGACAATTTTACTATGTGGCATATATGCAAATGTGTATACCATCGTTTAAGATTTTAAGTTCTAAACTAGATGATTTTTATTTCATCAATACAATACTTGATGTTGATATTGCACTTGACAACTATAATTGCGAACAGATTTGTCAGACATGATCTTAAATATAGCACAGCCCTGCATAATAGGAGCAGCCTGATTTTTTATTTCAGTTTTGTAAATTATGGATATTTTAATAGAAAAAACATTCAGATAAAATACAAAATTAAATTTTAGAAAAAACTGTACCTCTAAAAGCAAATCAATATTTTTAAATAAGATAAAAAAGTGCATTTCTTTCTGTAAAGCTTACTATATTTTTTATTATAAATACAGCATAAATTAGCTGGTTGATAGATTTTTTTCCATAAAACGATTTCTTTTGTTTTATACTAAATTGTTAATCAACTTCCTATTGCCTAGGCGGGAATCAAAATTGCCACTCTAAATTTACCTTGTGAGATTAAGGCCAACCCCCTTAACTCGCATGACTAACTTCAGCCTCAAAATATTCAATTATGGCTAAGTAATGTATGATAACAAATATACTGTGATAGGTGATGCAATATACTTGGAGCCTTCTTTGTTTAATGCAACCCCTGCAATTGGAAGATCATGATTTTTTAATTGATGACGACAGACATATGAAGAATTTAACTCCTTCTTTAATCTTTCTTGCAATTTTGTGAGTGAACATAATAATTTTGGTTTCACTGTTTCAGTTAGAAGTGTCTCATTTTCTATTATTTTCTTACCAAGTTCCGCTAAATCAGTCCTGAAATGGTAGAAATAATTTAAAAAGATATTCATATTATTAATTCTTTTTTGTTGTGCTTAGATATTTAATATTGGAATAATAGTGATTCAATTCGACTTCAACGGATCATTTTACAATCTGTACTTGATTATATTGTAGCCACGGCTCAATATAAAATAGTAGCTAATTTCACACACACAAAATATAACTTCAATGCACAGAAGAAACATAACAAAACAAGTAATTTTTCCACAAAGTTGTTCTAATAAAACAGTGCTATTAATTTAAGTCACTGATCTAGAAACTAGAGGTTTGAAAGGTCAATAGAATCACAACATTAAGATTTTAAGACTTTTCTTTTTTATTCTCTAAAAACCTTATGTTTCTTCAGAAACTTTATATAAATATACATACATATATATATATATATATATATATATATATATATATATATATATGCACAAATGCAAAATAAAGCCTTTAAAGTGGCATTAACTCATTTCCAAGCCATTGCCCAATACCCCCAGTAGCTTCATGCTCAGGCAATGGACAGTTTTGATTAAAAGCATTCCTTTTAAACCACTGGAGATAAAATAGCCATTGTTGATCAAGCCATCAGATAGATCAACAATAGTTTGGGAATTGAAGATGATTGAGATGGGCAACTGCGTATAGTCACCATTTAGACTATTTAGTTACCAATAAATATCTACTAGCTCTCCGTTGTGTGGTTAGAAATGGCACTAGAGAATATTTAGATGTTTAGTACCTGTGATTTGTATGTTAAAAGTGTGATTAAAATGTTTCTCTCCACAGAAACTATCATATTTTATTTCCACACCTCGACAAATGTTATGAAACTTCAAAAACTTAGTCCAAAATTTCCTTCAAAGGTACAAGTCCATTTAATTGCCTAGTATTAAGAATGTGTCTCATAGAACTGATGAATCCCAACTGATGAAAATTAAGGATTTCATAGTAGTTTCATATTATCAGATTAGTATATCCAAGATTTTCATTAAAATTCCCAAGAATTTCTTTTATTTATTTATTCATATTCTGAAATTTCCTAGAAGCTAATAATAGAACCTCGCAGTGGAATATCTGCCACTTGATATTATTCTTTTTCAAAGCATTAGCTTTAAATTATTTTTTGTGTTTTTTAGTAATGCTATTGTAATTTAAAAATAAATTGTATGCCATGAGCTCACAATAATAGATAAAGGCTATGATAGAGTGCCACATTTATTATTTTAAAAGTCTTATCCCTCTTTTAATCATTTACTAAGACTTTATTGAGGCCCTTGTAATATTTTTAACAGTTTATGAATAACACATAGTCAATTTTTTGATAATATTTATTAAGCCTTATTTAACTTCTTTTTTAAAAATTAATTCCATTTACAACTTTAAACTAAATGATTTTAACTACATGCACTACAATGCATGGCTTCAAGACATTGATGGTGATGATACAGTTTTAATATAACATGCAATAGAAGAGATGTTGTTTTTTTATGAGATTGAATTTAATCATAGCACTTGAAAGAATCTTACACAGGATTTAAATCAAATAGATCTATCATTTTCTCTTTTCTCTCACCATTTTGAAAATAAGCCAAACCAATTCCTGCAAAAAAAAAAAAAAAAAATTAAAAATATTTTTAAAATATCTGAAATTTGAATACATTGCTATATTTTTACCAGGAGGCGAATAACGAATAAGTAATTTTTGCAATTTCATTCACAGCAAACACCTACGGCTAGTAGTAGTAATTAGTAAGAATAGTATCAACACTGAGGAAACAGAATATTGAAATAACTTTGGTAACCAATGGCAACACCTTCATATCAATGAAATATACTTAACCTAACATAGAATTGAGTAATAAATCTTAAATTACCATAAAAAAAAATGAGCTCAAACATTATTGAAAATAATTAAAAATTCAAGAATATAAAGGTTTTCATTATATTATACAAAACACTTCTTTGCAGTATTCTAAAATATTTATGGTTCTTATTTAATGTGTATTTATTTATAAGCTATCATTTCAATTTTAGGCAATTTAACCTAATCATAAAGCTTTTACAAATGCAAACTTTAAAGTTGACACACTCATTTTCATGCCTCAAGGAACCAGTTACTATTTTATTTTATGCTACTAAAGCTAATGTCCCTAAACAAGAATATGTTGACAGAATTAAATCACTTAAAGCAAATAATAAAAGAGTAATATTGTACAAATTATGCCTAAATTATTTTATTTATATACTCAAATATATCTGTGAAAGAAATAAAATGATTGAGGACAAATCCCAAATAATCAAACATTTAATCAAGCAATAATTATTTAAATATTATTGAACAATGTTGTACATTCTCCAACGACTATATATTATTATTTATTAACGTCCACTTTTTGAAACTAAGGCTAATTGTGACGGGTTATCAACAGGTTATCACCCTTTTCTAGCCAGGGTGGGACTATGGATTTTATTTAATGAATTCTGTCACTAAATAAATTCCTATTGCCCAGGCGGGAATCGAACTCGCCACTCTAGATTTACCATGTAAGATTTGATCTCAACGCTTTAACTCACATTGCTAAGCTGATCCCCATTAACGACTATATAAACTACAGCAAACTACTATGCATTTTTACACCCTTAACTAAGTAAAAAAAGAGTTTTAATAGCGAAAATTGTCACGCTTTAGTATTCAATGGAACTACTCATTTTGATCTTACTTGAACCCATTTTGACTAGTTTCTGTGTTACATTTACGATCTTATATAACTCAAAAATGACTAGTCTTAAAATGTTTAAATTTAATATTCAGGATTGTTGTAATATCTAATGGTACATCTCCTTCTGATCAAAATCAATCAAAGGGGAGAGGAGGTTTAGAGTGGGTCAGATATAAAGAATTGAAAATTTATTCGAACCTATTAGACATATAAAAAAAGTATGTCATGCAATTAACTAAGTAAATTTCCCACTTACTAGTATAGCACACTTGTGATATGATCTCACCACATATTCTCTAATCCTACGTAAAATAACAGATATTTTGAATTTTCAAATTTCGCCTCTAAACCCCCCCCCTTCCATTTCTGATTTCAGCCATTAATTATTCTGTTTTTTAGTGTTGACTGAAACAGTTAAATATTGAGTATGGCGTAGAACAACTCAATGTCTTCTAGGAAGGAAGACAAAATCTTGGTTGAAGAAATCATCAACGAATTTGCATGTATCTCGCATAATAAAGGTCTTTTGAAAACAATATTTGGTACTCAAGCTTAGAATAAAGAGTTTCGTGGTATAGCAGCTTATTGCAATTCTGACATGAATAGGAGTGGGGGTTTACTGAAGGCTAAAAACTAGAAAATGCAAATATCTCGATTAATATTCATGATAGAGAAAATATGTATTTAACAACATTTATAGGTAATGCAATTTGCAATAAGATTGATAATGCAAACTTTTTTGATCCGACTTATAATAATGGATATTTAAAATTTTCAAAATTCCTCCTTCACCCCCCCCCCTTCCTACTGTTCCGATTTTTGCCGTTAACAAACTTGATCTTTCTTTTTACATGAAACATTTAAATATTGAGTCTGGTAATGATCAAACTAAAATTCCAACAGCTAGAGTGTTAACAGACAAATATAAACAAGTTTGAGTGATCCTCATTTTCATCATCTTCTGGGTAGGATTAATGGACATTTGAGAAAACTTTTTGAAAATCGCGTCATGAATACACCCTGAATTACTTATTTCCCTTAATGTGTATAGAACCATTTTGATTTTATCATGAAAAGGCCTATAAATTAAGTCCTATGACATTTTTTGATCTGATGCACAGGAACAGAGATATATATTTTATTATTATTTATTAACGTCCACTTTTTGCAACTTAGGCTAATTGGGACAGGTTATCTACAGGTTACCACCCTTTTCTAGGCAGGGTGGGATTTTAGGATGTTATTTAATGAATTTCGTCACTAAATAATTTCCTTTGCCCAAGCAAGAATCGAACTCGCCACTATTTATGCCATATTTTACTTTCAAGTGATATAAATTTAAATTCAGTGCATCAAACATTTTAAATATTTATTAGAACAGGAGTACAAATGTGGCCACTACAGCAGACTTTTTTTAATGTCCTATTAATGAAACAGACAGACCAGGATGAGATCAACAGGTTGCAACCCTTTTCTACACTTCTAGAGGAAATTATCACACTTTTCTATAAACATATGTGTGTTTTATGTCGTATTTATCTAATTAAATCACCACTTTACAGGTTGGTTTTACACCCCTATTAAGTAACTGCGTCCAATCAGCAAGACATTATTCACAGGTTATCATCCAGTTCTATTCATGTAACTGAGGCCAATCGAGAATTATCTACAGCTTACCAGTGTTTTATAATTACTTAGTTAAGCATTCTATTTTTCCAGCTAAGACTAATCAGGCATGCAGCTAATATGTTACTTACCTCTTAAACTGGTTCATTTGAGAAGTCTGTCACTATGTAACGCCTCATACACAGCTTGTTATGACTTATGCAAAAATAATAAAGACTATTTCCTTAACTCTTGGGTAACCGAAACTTCTAACACTTGAAAATTCAGTTGCCCAACTCACGAGAAAAAGGAAGGAAAAGTTCCACCAACAATCAATATAACCAAGTTTAAACAAATACAGATTCATTCACTTTTTAATGTTTCAAGTAGAACAGATATAATTTTGAGAGGTACTTTTATAATTACAACAAAAGGGAGAAACATAAATGTTTTTAAAAAAATGTTGGCTGAACTAGGGATAAAAGCCTCAGTACCCAGAGATGAACAACTGACAGATGATAACCATGGAGCAGGGTTCACAAGAATTGACTTGTAAAGGGTAATTGATTCAAAAGAAAAAAAGGGAATAAACCCTTCCTGAAATTTTCAAGTCAAGGCCTCATTTTGTCACAAACTCAAAAATTACTAAGAATTATTCCATATAAGAATGCATGGTCATAAATCATCTTTCAAAATACTTATTGCATTAACTTGAAGAAATGTGAATACTTTTATCAAAATATAATTAAGTTGATAAAAATGGGCATGGTCACATATCGCTATATCATGAAATTGAATATAACCCCAAATTGCAGGCGACAAACTTACTTTTAACCCTTTGCGGTCGGTAATCTTGGGTTAGCAGGTGGGCTTATAAACTAGGCTACTTTTGTATGGAACAAAGCTCTCATTTTATCATGCATTCAAACTTTCATGGTTTTAAGTGAGTTGTTTTATTTTAATTAGACATAGAACTTACAGAAGAATTTAATATTAATTACTTTAAATGCTTTTTTTTTTTTTTTAAACGTAAGTAGTAAATTTGTATTTTATTGAGTACCTTCGTATACAATAAAGTATTAAATATATTCCACACTATCAAGGGAGTTTCAATGACCAGCATCCTAGTGTGGAAGGATCATTTCAAAAAGTGCAAGAGTGGGCGAGCACTTCATAACTAAATGGAATGGCCTCTGAAGAGGTGATGTATAGGCCACAAAACATATCAGGCATTTGAGAATAAAGTCTGCATTTAAAAAAAGGAATTTTTGTTGGTGACTCTTGTCATTAAAGTATGAAGAATATTTGAATATTGGGTACAGGAAAGCCATAAGAAGAATAAGGTATTAATATTGCTTTGGAGTAATTACAGTAGGTCATAAAATGTCCCATGGCAAGGGTTGGGCGACTGATATATGAATACCTGGCAGGTGATGAGGGTAGGGGTTCTTGTGACTCAAATCCCCAAAGCTAAACATATGTCTTAGTCATGGATGGAGAAGTACTTAATTATAATTTGTCTGTTCCAAACATTTCTACCTAATTTTCATGAACAGCACACTGGATTTATAGGTAAAAGAGGAAGAGAGAACGTCACTGCTACAGCAGTCCATGAAGGTTTAACTTGCATTACCCCGTGTTACATTATTGTTGTAAAAAAGCTCTAAGCTAGCATAACACAAAACAAAATTTAAGCTCAATTACTAAAGGGATATGTAATAAAATCCGTGATTCATTACATCGGTTGATCCTAAAATTAGAAACCTCTTCGCTAATTTATGCAATGCTGTCTTCAAAATAATATTTCAAGTAACCTAAGCCATGAGTGACAAATACTCTTAAAATTGATGAACTCACCATTACTTATGTATCCCCTACTTTTCAGTATTTTTGAAGCTCCGAGTTTTGCCGATCCAGTAGTGATTTATTAGAATTCTTTAAGGAATAATATAGGCCACAGATTAGATATATTTGAATGATGGTAAACCAAAAGTAGAATCACGCCACATAATGAGCGAGTCAAAAATACTAAATAAGATATAAATAATCATTATTTCAATTAAAACTTAAAGAATAAATAAAACTGTGTATATTAAAAATTCTATATGAGCTTCCTCAAAAATTAGTTTGCCAGCTCCTTCTACCTTGGTCTTTATTGAAGTTTAAAATGAGTTTCGTAATGCATCCAGTCAAAACGATCAAAGAAGAGTTAATGTGAGGTCTAAATAGGAAGTTTTATTTATTTCCTAACCTTTCACACTATTAACTATGATTCTGCTCCTACAATTAAATCATCTGAAATGAAGAGGTAGGATAAAGGAAAATTTTTTTCTTAAATAAAAAATATATTCTTAAGAATTGTCCACACAATTTTATATTTCAGTGAAGCCAGAGACGGTTTTTTTCATTCACAGCAATGCAATATAAATAAATTACTAAATGAAATGTAAAAAAATATAAACATTATAGACGCATGGATTTGATAAAATATTCTAAGAGTATATGACAAATTGTGACAAGGAAACATTTCAATAAAAAATAATATCAAATATATAATTACAATCATTGTAGTCATATTGCACAAACATTAATATGAGTCGCGTCAAAGTTCACTTTTCATGAGCACCAATAAACTTTTCAGACTTTAAGAAATTTGAATTGTAAAAATATAATAAACCCTTTTTTTCTTTTTTTTTTTATGACCCCATTGTCATAAAATAGACTCCAAAGATGGACATTCTCCTTTCAATCCATTCCAATGATCGTCACACTTTCCCCCTTCATTCACTCAAGTATCCCGAAATAAAAAAATATAAAATTTTAAAAATTAAATTATTTGGCTTTCTGAGTCCTCTGCTTTAAATTCTTTTGTGTCAAATTCTTTTTTGTATTCTGATCGACTTCAGTTAGCTCATCATAGTCATTAGCTTTCTTTCCTGAAAACAAAATATAAAATATTCAGTAAAAAGTAATAATGTCCATTTGATTAAGTATTTAATTGCTAATATTAGATACAGTTCAAAAATAACTGCAAATAATGGATGGCAAAAATTGATTGGAAATACAGATATTCTAGTATGTATTAGAGTTAACAAGTATGACAATATATAAATTCTCACAAATTATATTAATAGTGAGTTAAGGTGAGTGTACTAACTATATATTATAAGTGCATGTGTAATATCTCATTAGTAATTTGATATTCCAACAAAAGAATACCACAAATCACTGATGAGTGACTTATAAATAAAGCAATTAACTCAAGTGGTCTAGATGAGTTGAGTAGTGTCAAACAGGTTGTAATCAGAAAACGATATCTTGAAATATTCATCAATGCTACCAAGGAGATGACGAAAATGAGATCCCACAATCGCACACAAGCACCCACACATTTTTATAATTGTTTTTTAAAACAATTTGTCTGTAGTTCTAATATTAATATTTTTTACTTTTCAGCATTTAAAAAACACTACTATCCACGTAAACATAAGCCTATATATAATGGATCGTCTAATTTCAAGCTTAATACGATGTTTCATTGGGCAAGGAAGAATGGGGGTCAGGAGAAACAGCAAAATAAAAAAATTGAAATATCTCTGTTTTATGACATGTAACAAAAAAAAATTCACAATTAATGTTGTAGAAAATGTAATATTCTACAATTATTCATACTCTCTCTCCCCCTAACTCGAATTTTAACTGAGTTATTTGTATTTTTTTTAAGTTAAAAGTCTTTAGTTAGCCCCATTTCTTCTCATATGACGTTTCATGAATTTTATCAATAAACAACAAAGGTTGTTCACAAAAGTTTTTTCTTGTGTGAGAAATAGAAAATAGAATTAGAGAAGAAATCATCAGCATGAAATTACAAATGGGAAATCTGTCTACTTTAGTTTACATAGCACCTGGATGATGGACTTTCTTGAATGAAAATTTTGTCAAGACAACCCAATAACAGTGTGTAATTATTCCAGTCATTTTAACACATAGCCCAGCGAGTCATAAAATAAAGTACATTAGTTGCGTAAGCTAAGCATATTTCCCTCATGATGATATCACTCACTAGAGATTTCATATCACCATATATACTCTACTTTTAAATATAAATCCCATGAGCAGAAGTGGGTACTTACTGAAAGATATTACATTTGCATTAAGATTGGTTCTATAGAATTTTTCGATCCAATGTTCAATAATGTATATATATTTTGAATTTTTACCCCCTTTAAACCCCTCCTCTCATTGGCCCAATTTCAGTCATTAACAAACACGATCTTTAATTTTAAATAAAATGTTTAAATATTGAGTTTTGTAACGATCAAGCAAAAATTGTGACTGCTAGAGTATGAACAGACACGCGTATTCGCATGTATGCACGCACACACACACACATCATTTTGAATGGACCATATTTTTATCATCTCTAGGGTAGGATCTATGGACATTTAAAGAAATGTTTTGAAAATGATGTCATGTGTAAAACATCCTTAGCTGATTCGTATAATATGGCTTAACAATATAATGGTTCATTCCAAACGGATAAATTAATAGAGCTAAGAAAGCATAAACAATTAAGTTTTTATTTAACTATTGCCCCCCCCCCCTGAAATTTTAAGTCTATTTCTATATTGGAAACCTTTTCTTTATACAAAGTACACTTTAGATTAAAAGCATCCATTTGAATTTCTGAATGCAGCTGTATTATAGATGTTGATTTGTAATATTTCACAATAATTGATAATTTATTCAAGAATTATATTAATAATCCAATTTTCCAACATGCGATGAATGTTAACGAGAGATTTTGATAATATATTCTGCTTACCATCTGCCTTCTTCTTTCCTGTAGGCTGTTTAGGCTTGACAGTAAGCTTTCTGACTGAAGCAGGAGCCGTTTCTCTAAGCTGTCGCAGCTGATCAGTAATAAAATTGAACATGAGGTAGACCTGAAGGAGGACCACAGCTGTGAGAGCACCCACTCTCACTGTTGGAGTATTGAAGTCTCCTGGTGATCCGGAATTGGTTGGAGAGAGAGACAGTCCATACCAGAAGGTGAGGACGGACAGCATAACAGAACCCAGTCGGGCAAGTACAAAAAACACATGCCAAACCATATAGCCAGCTAAAACAATGACAGTGAAATAATTTACAATACAGTAAGTATTTTTAATACTTTGTGAATGACTAATTATTAAAAATAGTTATTGACTAATGGCTAATATAAATTAAGGAAATTTGTTTTTAATAATATAAATCCTTTCACAAGACCCTTGTAGAAGGAAGGAAACAAAGAGGAAGGCCATGCATCTCCTGGAAAGAAAGTGTGAGACATTCGAGAAGGGAAGCATGGGTAGGAGTAAGGGACAAGAGTAAGTTCAATACATAACTCATGGAGACAAATGGTCCATACTCCTCTACTAGAGGCAACCTTACAATGCATAATGGTACATAAGGTTTAAAGGATATGATGATTAAATTCTTATATAAATTTAATCCTGCACTCTGAAGGTAAGGGCTTTAAGTCCATTAATCATAATTTTCTTTATTTTTTAAAGAAAATTATGATTAATGGACTTGATTTTACAATTCTTATGCCAGTTCTTTTCTAAATGCATCCTTTCAGTCAATTCAAAAAATATCACAATAAAGTGACATACACCCCCTGAGCCGAAATTTGTAAATTATTGCCCTGAAAAGCATTTAAACTTTATAGTTTTTATAGTTTTACCCCTAAAAGAACTTCTCAATCTGCTCAATAAATTAATTCCTCCATTACCAAGGTTCTTATAAGATGGTGGTTTGTATGAACCCAGTATGAAGGGTATAAAACTTGAATATTACAATTAGAACTCGAAAATTAGAGTTTTGTAATGCAGAAGGGCATGATTAGTTTTGCGCCTCAGGTCAGCCATGTGAGTTAAAGCGTTGGATTTAATCTCATATGGTAAACCTAGTTCCCAATTCCCAATTAGCCCTAGTCCCTGGCCTATTTAAGCCATAGTAGCAAAAAGTGGACGTTTAAAAAAATAATAATAAAACTAAAAATAATATCTGTATATAATCTAAATATTATATAAAATAATAATCCAAATATATTATAAAATATATTTTATAGATCAAAAAACAAAACAATATTTCTTTAGAATCCAAATATATAAAATAATATTCCTTTAGAATACAAATGTTATATATAATATTTGTTTAAAATACAAAAGTATAAAAAATAATGTTTGTTTAGAATTCAAAAATTACATAAAATAATATTAATTAATTATTGTTATTATTATTTAATAGTTTCCATTCTATGCTAGTAAGGCCAATTGGGACTGGTTATCAACAGGTTACTACCCCTTTTCTAGCCAGGGTTGGACATAGGGTTTATTTAATGAGTTTGTCAGTAAACAAATTACTATTGCCCAGGTGAAAATCAAACTCGTGACTCTAGGTTTACCAAGTGAGATTAGCAAAGTGGACATTAATAAATGACATTTTTTATTTCAATTTTTTTTTTGTCTTTAATTAAGAGCTTCAGAAAGTCAGGCAGCCTACACTATTCAAATTTGCTGGAAGTACAACATTATAAATGTGCAGTAGAAAAAGGGAAGTGCAAAAATGCTGGGCAAGTCTTTTTGTGGTTAGTAGTTCAAATATTGGACCATACAAAAAAAAAAAAAAAATCTAAGTTTAATTGCTTCAGAAAAAAATAAAAGATTACTCAGTTTATTATGGGTGGAATGGTGGTTTTCAGTTAAAGAGGTTTAACATTTCCATCTAAATCAAGTTGATTCTGAGAAAAATACTTTCTCAGCAAATCATTGTCTGTGCCTCGTAACCATTATTTCCTCTTTCGACAACAAAATTTTATTTATGATCATCCTTGCATACTTGATTATGGGATTTGCAGCTTAAAAAATGATAAATAGTCCACTAAACATGATGAGACACATTGAACTTGTTAATTGTCAAGAGAAACTGCTTTCGGTCTAGAGAATCTTATTATGAGTCCTTATTACCGACAGCATTAAACCTTTTCAGTTTCAAATAATTGGTTAGAACACCTAATTATAGTACCATAAATACTTAACTTTGAGGAGTAAAAAATTAAAAAAAAAAACTTAGAAACTAGGCAACATACTAACCTTTGCGTCCTCGCTCCTCTTTATCGACAAAGTCAATCAAGCGAGCAACATGATAGAAGCACTCAGAGAGGTAGTGTAGAACTAGAAGACATATCCCGACACGGGTGAAACTGTAATAAATCAGTAAGTTAAATAAAGTAAATTAGAAAACCAATGGATTTAATTTAGCTAATAAAATGTGCAGCTATCATGGCCCCAGATTACAGAAATAAGCGTTGTTCAAATTATTATATATTCAGTTTGCACTTCGATATAAACAAAATTCCTCATCAAGAAATTTTGCTAATAATACCTAATTGAAATTGTGAGCAGGACAACTACATTAGTACACCAGCAGAAATTGTTAATTCAGTGTCACAAGGAATAAAATTCATGAAAATATAGGTATTATTACTAGACAAGTAATAATTTAATTATTTCTTCCAGGAATCCTGGCTGGTTGAGGAACCAATCAAATCTGGATGAATAAGCAAGGCCTATTTTCCAACACAAAATGTGACAGTGCACTTTCAGAATACTTGCAACATTTTCAGTACATGTTGGCACAAAATCCCCTATAGAACGTCGAACAATTAACATAAGCTATTGATTAATTTAAAGCTTCCAGAATTAAATTTTGATAATATTAAAGATCACATATAATAAGAAATAAAAATATATCAGGAGATTAAAATTAACAACCATCACTTAAAATAGTTCACACTTGTCTTAAGTGATGACTATTAATTTGAGTAAAAATGAAAAATATTACAAATGAAGTTTAGAAACTTGGTATCTTATTGCTTTTTACTATTGGTTATTGGCAATATACACAATAAAAGTACATTTCATTGTGTAAAATTGTCTTTCACTTTTTGAACCCGACTGGTCAAAAATAAATTTCATTATTAATGTAATATCAATATAATAATAAATATCAATATAAAGAAAATATTCATAAACTTCTTGAAAATTTATATGCCTTGTTGGTTTATTGATTACCATTTTTTATTCTTCTCATAAGTAAAAATGAAGAAATTTACAAGGGAGATGAAGTATATTATCTTATACCCACTGATTTTTACTATTGGCTTCTAGCTTTAAATGCAACAAGTGCATTTCCTATCATTTTTTTTTTTTAATTTCTGAAAAAAAAAAACTGCTAAGATAAGTGCTGTCATATCATATTGTTATATTAATATACAATAAAAATAAAGAAAAACCTTTCATATAACAATCAGTCACAGGGTTCAGTTAAACATTTTGTAGAACTATTTTAATTTTTTAACTTTCATAATTATTCAATGATCTTTCAAAATTCAAGAAAGCAATGCACTATATCTAGTTGTTTTTTTTCAATCAATACATAACCATTGGAAAAGTAGGTATCTTATTTGGTTTCCTTCATTAAAGAAACAAATGCCAAGGTTATCGGGCATAGGATTAAAAGAGAATTAGATTGATAAATTCAAAAAAATTATCTCAAAGAATATATACTTACTTTAATAAATATGCAGCAGCTATAAAAACAATGGCTACGGAAGCATAACATATCCTTTCAGGCATCTCCTCCTTCTTAACTTTCTGGAAGTACAATTCAGGGAAAACATGGAACCAGTAGGCTAACTGAATGATGAAGAAGAATTTGAACATAAAGAGCATTTCAGAATGAGGATATCCTTCCCATAATGAGGAGATGTTAAATAATAAATTCTCTCTGGAAATAAAGAAATAAAATTAATAAATTATAATTAAATATTACAGAATGGGGCTAAGGGTTTTATTTTTAATTTTGTTACTAAATAAATTCCTGTTGCCCATATGGGCCCCAGAACATTTTTTTATTCTTTTCTTCAGTTCAAATACAAAGGAAAATTATTGGCTTAAATAGAAATAACCTCTAATTTTGTATAGAAGCAGTGTAATTTATTTGAACTTAAATTAAATAAATGAAAGGAAAAACTATTGATACTTACTTTATTATAACATCACCTCCCCAAAGGACTGACATTATATAAAACACTAGAAGTTGCCCAGACTCATTAAACTTGCTATGCTTAACTTTAGAAAGGTGAAGCTTCCTAGTTATTTTCTGGAAAAGAAAAAATATATTAATTAACAATGGAAAGTAATCTTTGATTAGTTTAAATTCATAAACAAAACTGATTTAATATATAATATAAAGCCTAAGAAGTCTAATAATTGAGAAGATGATTTTATATTGGCGTGATAAATCAATATCTCATGAAGACCACAAAACTATCTTTACAATAAGTAAAAAAATAATGCAACAAGGTGAATCCGAATGAGCAATAAAATTGTTTGAATAGTTCCTTTGACCTTCTATTCATTCAATCTATTATTTCGCCAATGGAAAAAAAAAAAAATCAAAAATATTTGTCAAACATCAATAAAGACACCTGATGCGTTTCTCATTTGTTCTCCATGGTTGCATAATAATTTGAAAATTTGGAACAAATAACACTTAGACATTTAATTTAGAAGTTATAGTTTTGAACAGTATTTACACATAATACTTTTCCTTATTTAAATTTCATTGTTTATCACGTCGGAATCACATAATTATGGACAGGCACAACTTGTTGATAGTCCCAAGGTAACAGATCCATTGTTACCTTGTTGATTGTTATTCATTTTTATTTAGAACTCAGTAATTAAACACATAATTTAATGTGTTTGTTTATTTTATTTTTTCCAATTCCCTGTGCCCTATCAAAACAAAAAATTAGGCATCATGCCTTATTGAACTTCATGGCATCAAAATAATAACAACCAAAAATGTAAAAATATTGGACAGATAACAGAATAAAGTAAAAAACAGCTATTGTTACAGAAATAAAAAAAGGCTATATACAAATACAAAAAAAAAAAAAAAAAACCTGAAAAGTACAACATATGTGAAATCAAGTGAAACGAATCCAATAAAAATAATATATCCTTATTATATTGATTACTTCAAAAAATAATTCAAAAACATGTGATAAACATAAATAATAAGGACAGTAAAACATCCCTAGCAGACCATTCTATTTATTTGCTAATAATTTTGATTTAAAAACATAAGTATACTAGAAAAAGAAAGAGATGTAAGTAAGAGGAAAATAAACGAGAATATACATTAATAAAAAATAGAAAAAAGTCCGTCATGCGGGGGCTGCGTAAACTAAGCAGATTTCCCACGTGAAGTTTTACCGTAGAGAAATCTGCCTAATAACAACTGTACTAGTAAGTAACCTCTAAACCTATTCAGGAGGAACGAATAGTTAAGGAAACGGCCGCCAGAGCTCTCGACGGAAAGTCCGAACATAGCCGAATCCTGGCGAAAACACACAGAATACAAATGCACATATCTCGGTTAATATTCAAGATACAGAATAAATGTATAGAACAATATTTATAGCCTGTGGAAGGTTCTATATCACAATGTAATCTTACCTTTTAGTGTAATTTTTCTCTTGATGAGAAGTAGGCATGATAAGTGATTTTCTTCAAAAGTTATTTTAATAATGATTTGAAGTTTTTCTTGGAAGACCTTCCATCATTTAACTGGTTAACTGAATATATTTAGGTCATTAGTTCACTCTAATACAAGTTAAACTTGTTGTTAAACAATCTACACTATTACATACAATACGTTCAACCAAGTGCCAGCTGTCTCACTGGGAAATGTCTTGTGAAAAGTGGACAAATGCAGGAAGAAAATCATCATATTTTTCACAGCAGTATTGTTGGTAGTGAAGAATATTGTGTACTTGGAGAGAGGAAAATATGTCCAATTCTTCACAAGTTTTTTATTTCAGCGTTAAGCACTTTCGAAGAACATTGTCTCCATCTTCAGAGCTACTTGCATGAGCTCATAGGGAAAGACAGCAAGTGACTCCAATAACCGTCATGGTAGAATCATCATACCAAATGACGCACAAAGCTCAGGTGAACTGAACACACCGCTGAGACATTAAATCCCAGCTGGTTGTCCAATACAATGTTATTTTGCACCCCAGGAGAAAGTTAACCTGAGAAGAAAGCCAAGGCAAAGGTGATATCATGTCCTCGAGAAGAACAAATAAGCAAAACGACAAATCTAGGAAACTTTTTCTTGCTCGTTACTTAGTTTCAATACTCAAATATCTCACTAAATAAGTCCAGTTTTATAATCTAAACAAAAAAACCAGCTTGCCAGCTGAACTCGATCAGCCAGTGACGACAGACTTCAACGATAGGTATGACAACAGTATCATTCATACTGGTGATACCAACTCTTTATTTGATTTACTAAACAAAATTAAAATTAAATTATTTTAAAAATTCTAATATACTTACATCAAGGATATACTCTTGAATAATGGCATGCATGACAACACAGATAAGAAAGTAGAAAAATACAACACATATATCTTTTAGGCCATAAGTATATTTAAATGGAACTTCAGGAGCTCCATTCTCCACAGTTACATTGTGATGGAGAGCAATGAACATATATGCAAGAGGTGATGTAGCCTAAAAAAAAAAATTATATTTATTCAGAATAGAATGTTACAGAGTACTAGAGTTATTATAAAGAAATTCAATCATAGCATGATGAGTAATACTTGCATGAATAATACCAGATATAAAGAGAAAGGAGGATTTAAGAGATTATTAACAGGCCTCGATACATTAGATCTCATTGTAAACACCCATAAAATATTTTTATGAAAACTAACTTTTTATTTTACTTTTTTTTTATCGAATGACCACTTGCAGTAAAATTTTGTTAAAGTGAGTAATCTCGTATGTGCAACTTCAAAACAAGTTAGACATTAATATTTGGTTTGAATCAAGTCGTCCTCTGATTTTATCCAATTCATAAACTCTTGTTTCAATAAAGCTCTTTCAGCCGATAAGCCTTAACAAACATTTTAAATACTCTTAGAAAAGTATTTTTAAAATTTATATAAGAGGAATTCAGATGATTTGCTATCAGTTAATTCTTTTGTAATGATCACATTCTATCAATGTATGTCAATAAGAGTTCTGATAACTTTTAAATAGATAAATTATATTTAAATACAAATTTATGTAGAGTTATTGGCTTGACTTCTCATTCAACATATTACGGACACAGAAAGATTCTTTATTCTCGGCATTACGATTATTTTGGAACCAGAGAAATGTTCCTTCTATGAATCTCTACAGTGATAATAGTTTTTTTAATAGTCAAAAATGGAAGAGAAAACTGAGTAAACGTACTGAACGACTCCTTCCAATAATATAGATCCCCATTTGATATATAAAATGCTTCCCAATAAGACAGACCATAATCCAAAATATATTTATAATCAAATTTAAATTAATATCATAAATTCTCAACAATCAATAAATTAAAAATATGTGTTATCAATGAGACGTATGTCAAAATTAAGCGAGTAATGGCTTACAAACTAGCTATTATGTTATTTAAATATAATTATTGAGGAATTCTCAGAACCTCCTAATGAAGTGACCAATGCCTAGAATATTTGGCATGCGCTAATTACTAACACCATATATTTTTTAGCAGTATGAAAAGTTTTATGAATGCAATTTGAAAAATCGAAGGTACTTATCAGTCAACAGGAGGCCACTCCTTTAAAGACGATTATTAAATCATAATAAAAAGAAAATCATTTTATTTTATTTAAAATAACACTTCAAGAATTTATCATTATACGCAACCACACCAGGAGAAACAAGATTGGAAGAATTGTTTCCTGGAAAACCGAAAGTTTTATCCAAGACCGCATACTCTTTATATTTCTCATAAATGTATTATCCTATAGAAGATAGCTTTTGTCCTTCATTTAGTAGCCAAATGTTAGTAAACTATGAATCACTATTTGAACAGATTACTAAATTCATTGAGCCTGGTTTTACAATAATGTCAGATTGCTAGAAAATTTACAATACTGAACAACTGGAAAAAGCGGAATTTTCACATCTACAAGTAAATCATAAATTTAATTTCATTGATCCTGAAACCGGGGTCCATATACAAAACATTGAAACGATGTAGTGTTGTATTAAATGGCAAAGGATTACTAGCGGACACCACTGGGACAGCTGCCTTGCAGAGTTCATGTGGCAGACAACAGGCAGAGGCGATCACTTTATGTGACTACTCCGCGCCATCATCCAGATCTGGGCTATCCCACATTTATAATAACATTTTGTCATTTATAAATTCTAGAAGTGTTATTTTAAATAATTAAATTATTTTCTTATTATTATGGTTTTAAACCGTTTTTAAATGAATGGCCTCCCATGGACCAATATGTACCTTTAAAATCATACTTGCCGAACTGGACCCCAAAAGTTTGTATGTATTTCCTAAACCACAAACTGAATAAATGAGACTGTCAATTAGAAAAAAATGTATCAATCAACTTAAATTTGCATTCAAAGTGAAATAAGAGAGAATTGTAATATTAACAGAAGTTTAAAAGTTCTAGAGTCTAAAAGATCGCCTCCATGAAGACAAACATCACCTCCAATCTAAAGTTTTTATTTTTAAATTAAATCAAATCCCTATAATTTTCTACTCTGATAGTTTAAATTTAATGAAATGTTAAATCTATTGAATCTCTTTACTATATTTTGGGAATTCAGTTGTATGTATTGTATATACTAAATGTTCTTTCAAAGATATATATCTTAAGTAATAAATCTCAATGAGAGCCATATGTTAGGAAAGACCAAATATTTTATCAAATTAAATTATTTAATTTTACTTTAATATATGACCATACTAAAGAGTCTTCAAGCTACTAGCACTAAAAAAGTATAAATATAAACAGCGTAGACTTATAATAAATATTTTATAATAGTTATGTAAAGAACAAAGTATTATATAACACAAGATAACAAAAAAAAGAACCATATTCTACACGGATATTAACTCTGGTGAAAAGAGAAATGACGTTACGAATCCTAGCTTCATAAGAGTGATCTTTGAGTAATGTTAACCAATTCATGTTTATGGATTTTAATGATTATAAATACTCTAAATTTACAAGCCTATGGGTAATGACAATAAAATTCTTTGAACTGAGGCCTAATAAATGGCAAATTATCTCATATTTTTAGAACAGGGTCAGTCTAAAAATGAGTTCTGTCAAACATTAGACTAGAATATGAAGTAAAAATAATTTCACAAGAACAAACTTGTTAAATTGTTAAATTGCATAGCATTTCACTGGATGAAAATTAATGCAAGATGGATAAATCAAGTTTTAGGATAACAATTCGGATACAGTAGATACCTGTATTTTATAGGATTAAGCTCAGAAACTAAATTTATTTTCCATAATAGGTAGAAAATAAAGTATTGTCTTGAAATCACAAAAGAACATTCTTGTTCATGCAATTTATGACAGTAGCAAACTTTGACAGAACTGTTAAGACAGCTTTCTAAATTAAGATTTAACACTGAAACTAAAAACAAAATAAGGTCTACAAAGTAGAGATAATGTGATACATAGGCAATGCCATTCATTGAGTTAAAAACATCAACATGTAAAGCAGTTATGAAGTAAAACATCTCGAAACTCTTCCATATGCTCAGTTTGAAATTTCAAACTAAGTAAATTTACTTTGTGGCTATCCACAAATCAATAGTGCACGAATAATGAAAGTGACTACATTATTAACTTAATAAAATATAGTTTCAAGGGGGAATAAAATATTTTCTAATTAATCACCTGTATCATAAGACCTATAACAAACACCAATGCAACACAGGAGACAATGTCTGCATGGTTTTGAATGATGAACTCATGACTAAATATTGGAGGATTTTTTGATGAAGACTTCCTCCCCTTGAAGCCCATGTTGCTGGAGCAGACACCAGCAGGTGGAATAGCGATCTGTCGGCTGTGATGTGTGAAGTGTTACTGCTGCTTTCCACGCAGCTTTCAGATTGTGGATTACCGCACACGTCACCAAATCATCCCCCACTACAAAGAGGATAACAGCAGATGGTCCATGGAAAACAGAGATTCTCTCTAGCTTCTATGGATCTCAATAGACGACTGGACAATCTCTTTGTCACAACAAAAAAAACGTATTTTAAGAAATAGCTCTTTTTAGAGGCTATTGGCGTTAAATGATTAATTTTTGTACATTTACAATTATTTTGTATTAATCGGAAAGTCATTTTTATGGTGCTTTTTAAAAATTATAATATATTCGCGGACCCGACAGACGTTGTCCTGCATGATATTTCCAGCGATTAGGATATTAAATTTAATAATATTATGTTTAAACAAAGCTACTTTTAACAACACAAAAAACAACTTTTGTTATGTGCACGTTTGCCTAAAAACAAATAGAAAATTATTGTTATTATTATTTATTAACGTCCACTTTTTGCAACTCAGGCTAATTGGGACGGGTAATCTACAGGTTACCACCCTTTTCTAGCCAGGGTGGGACTAAGGATGTTATTTAATGAATTTCGTCACTAAATAATTTCCTTTGCCCAGACAATAATCGAACTCGCCACTCTAGGTTTACCATGAGAGATTAAAGTCTACGCTTTAACTCACATGGCAAATAGAAAATGAAATATCGTGAATTTTTTATTCAGGGATCCCTTATAACCCCCACTCCCGTTCGAACCTAAAAAAAAAGAAAAAAGTTTATAATCATGGAAGAATTAATGCTAACTTACATGTAGAGTTTTGTTAAGTTCGGTTCAATCGTTAGTACCCAATAAAATTGTTGGCTCCCACTTTAATTTTTTAGTGTATATCTCGTTTATACTTAGTAATACGACAAAAGTGAATATAACAAAAGTTACTCTAAATAACAAAATAAACAACTTTCAAACTGTGCATATTTGCCGAAAAACCGATAGGAAACGAAATATCGCTATTTTTAATTTTAGGCCTCCCTTAACAACCCCCACTCCTGCTACATCTGACGGGCTGATTTGTGAATCTAAACCATCCAGGGCGTCACCCAAACACATACAAAAAAATTCATTCAAATCGACCCAGTCGTTTAGAGGAGCTCAGTGAAGTATACGCATACAGTAGAATTGTATATATAAAGATTGACAGAATTTACTAATGCAAGATATTGTAAATGAAAAGTCCTTCCGTGAGTGTCGCTAAAACTATGTAGATTTTCCACGTACTGGTATGACACAATGATCATCTCATCTCACCATTTCTGTCGTAGTAAAAAGCCTTTAACAGAATTTGGAAAGTACTCCGTACTTTTAGTAGAAATCAGACAGTTATAAGTGGGGGTATGCTAAGGCTAAAAATATAAAAATACATATATTTCACTTGATATTCCTGATTAGAAAAAAATCAATACATTTTTTTTTCTTATCGGGAATATTAAGTGAGTTACATGTATTTCTCTTTTCAGTCTTATTACAATTATTATAGGTGATTATAATCGTCTGAGTGAAAAGTGTGTTACCTATAGAGACTATGCAATAAGATCGGTAAGTCGAACATTAGGAAGAAACAAAAGATTTTTGGTGCTATCCGACAAGCATTTGGTAACAGATTGGGGTCCCTATCCGCCATACCAAACCATTTCGGATAAAAATGGAAGTGGAGTCGCTCCTTTAAGTGGTGGAGACTCAGGGTAGAGGAGCTGGGGAAGAGAAAGGAATATGTGAAGACATGGAGAATGAAGACGATGTTGAGGGGAATGATGGACAGGAAGATTCGGCGAAAGCAGACGACACAGAGGGGAATGTTGAAGATGGAGCAGGTCATAGTGTTATAGGCTACACAACAAGATTCGGGAGAAAAGTAAGACCTCCGAAGAGATTCAAGTAATCTTCTTCTTGGAGCGAGAAGGGAGGATGTGGAGAAGGTTATGTTAAACATATGTTTATCTTTTATTAGTCAGTTAATAAAGGACAGATCGCTTGTAGTGACAGAACGTGTGTTCATTATTTTACAGTTTTACTACAATTGCGGAGTACATTCCAAATTTTGTTAAAGGCCATTAAATAATTGTTAATCTTTTCTTGGGAGCACAACTTGTCATTACTTAAAGGGAGGGGTGTCATCAATAGCACTAACCTTTGAGTAATGTTATGGAAAATAGGCAGATGACGCCTTCAATATAGCTTGACCACTAACAAAAGAACCAGAGGCGTGGCCGGAGAAGAGATAGCATCTCCACCACTCGCCACCTTAATTCTTCTAATTAAGCTATTTTTAAATTATCCAATCTCAATTTTCTTCTTTTGATCGATCTTTTTACCCTCTGGAGTCGTAAACATGCATTTCGAAGGACTAGGAGCCTGCGTGTACTGATTTCCTTCAGCTATATTACGTCTCTCACAACTTAAAATTTCTACCTCTTCAGAAAAACGAGGATTGTGAACAAAGAATGCCATTTTTTTACATTTTGCATCCCTACTCAAGTAAGAATACACTCCAACAAGAGGATGTCTACTCCATGGGTCTAAGGCATGTGAAGATATTTCATATGCCATAGACGCTATATCTGCAATTTTTGGTTCAGCGTTTGATTGTTTCTTACTTTTTCACGCATAAACGGATGAACCGAATTTTATGAAACTTGGTATGTATATTACTCATAACCCAGCTTAGACTTTAGGCTATATTAATATTCTTTGAGACGGACAGGAGTGGGTGTTATGAAGGAAGCCTGAAATTAAAAATAGCGATATTTGGTTTCGTATCGCTTTTTCGGCAAATATGCACCAATATGAAAAGTTGTTTATTTTGTAATTTAGAGTAACTTTTGTTATATACACTTTTGTCGTATACCGAAGTATAAATGAGTTATACCTTTTTTCAAAGTGCGTATTTGATCTATACCATAATCGGAATTTAACCGTTTCAGTCATCACTAAAGATGATATTTTGTATTGGCTGATATCGGACTAGGAATAGGAAGGGGATTCGAAAATATTTCCGTCATTATGAGTCGGATCGTAAAAAGTTATATAACCAATGTTGTTGAACTATTGATGTTTCACAGTTGTTCTTCTGTGCATTTTCTCGTTACACAAATATTAAGGGAGTAATTATTATTTTCGGTAATTCTGAGCTATTATCCGGTTAACTTCAATTCCCTCCATACTTTAATATTACATTAGTGTAGTGCTGAATATTAATATTCAGTCCTAATTATGTGTCGGAAAACGAAAATATATTAATAAACTTAATTTAGTAGTCGTCTGGCTCACTATCGGTACCTGGCTCATGAACGACGCGAGATAAATTTTGTAACACTAAAATTTCCAAAATACGCCATGGGTGGTTAAAACCGAGGGTGGGGGTTTTCTTGTTCTAACTTTAGTATAAAACAAGAGTATATCACATTTTTAGGGCGATTGGTCAGATCTACAATGGCGAGGACGAGCAACCTCGCGTCGTTCATGAGCCAGATACCGATAGTGCCAATCTGACCAATCGCCCTAAAAATGTAATGTACTCTTGTTTTATACTAAAGTTAGAACAAGAAAACCCCCACCCTCGGTTATAACCACCGATGGCGTATTTTGAAAATTTTAGTGTTACAAAATTTGTCTCGCGTCGTTCATGAGCCTTATTTTCTTGATTTCAGTAAATAGGAAGTGAGATGTCTTTTTTTTTCTCTATCTTGTATATTAATTATGAGATATTTACATTTTCTGTTTTCAGCTTCTGATATGAGATCGGCTAACTTCGGGTCCAGTCGTGAGTTTCCGTCAAGAGCTAGTTCGGGACGTTCCCGTAACTGTTTGACTCTCTATTCTGAAATTTCTTTATTGTAAAACTTCACGTGGGAAAACTGCTTAGTTTACGCAGCCCCTGCGTGACGGACTTTTATATATTATATTTTTTGTGTGGGTTGTAAAAATGTCTCAACAATTATAAAAGCAGTTCGGCGGAAGAAATAATTTTCATCTTCTATTCGTTTTTTTTTTCCTGGTTTTGCAGTTTTTTTGATGAAATTGTATTTATTTATTGGTGGTAAATATCGCACAATTGCATAGCTTGTTTTTTTCCACTCGACCTGACTAAAGAAGAAAGACCAAAAGAAAAATCATGCGTAGAAGAAGGGCATCCGAAGAAAACTAAGCGAAAGAAAAACGAGCAAGCATTCAAAATAAAAACAAGTCCTCATGTATACACACATAAACACGGGATATACATAGGCATACATAAAGGGCTGTGATGTAGGATAGGATAAGGATTGTTGGGTGAGAATTGCCTTTTTCTGTAATTTATTTATTATCGTTTTAAGGCGGTTTTTACTTGTGGATTGTATGAAAATGGTCGAAGAATATAGGACAGTGAAATGTGGACATTCAACAATAGTAACGAGAATTCTGTAGCGGAAATACTCCTACAAATTAAGTCGGCAGTGTCGATAATCGATAAGTACGGATGAGCTGCTCTCAATACAGTGTTCCGTGTTTTGCCAAGTGGAAAGATAGTACTCTGCAGTTCAGTTTAAAACGTTAATGTAGTGCCCAGTGGTCTGGAACCTACCGATTTTTCGGTATTTGTACCGAAATGGACCCTTTACTACCGAAATGCAATGATTTTTCCACGATTTCAGAAAATTCATTGAAATTCTCCTGATTTTTCTACCGATTTCACAATTTGTGTTGGCAACCCTTTTCATTTATGTTTAATGTTATGGGGAATCACCTTACAGCAAGTATGAATGTGCAGAGTTATTGCGGATTGATACAGAGTGGCCCATTCTAAGAAATTGTGATCAAATGAAAACATTTTCTGATGACGGAGAACTATTTTGGGATGAAGTAAGTTTGCTAAAGCGTGGCGACGAGGCTCAAATGTTTCCCTTGTTAACTACTTTTATGCTTAATATTTTATCACTTCCCCATTCATCTGCCAATGTTGAGCGCATATTTTCTCAAATTAATATTATGAAAACAAAAAAGAGAAATAGGCTGTCTACTGAGTCAATCACTAGCCTACTGCATTCAAAACGACTTTTCATGGTTGCTAATTGTTATGACAGAAATTAATTTAAAAATGACTGCAGCTATGGCCAAAGAATATTGGTACAATCCGAAACATTATGAAAAATAATTTAATTTGCTAAATCTCCGTTTTTCGTGTGCAACTTGTTTAACTTTCAAAATCTCTAAATTTCCAGTTTTTGTCTTTCTTTAACTTGACGCTGGCAAATTAATATAAGTGTGTTAGATGTAAGTTAGTAGGTACCTGATTTTTACGTTATTATATTTTTATGTGGAAAATTGATTTTTATGTTATTATAATATAATAATAAGTTTTGTTAAATAAACGAATTTGATTGAAAATTGTATTTTTTTTTTTTTGTCATATACCGATTTTAGGTACAAATGTACCGATTTTAGTTGGCAGTTCTACCGATTTCGCTCATTGACTTTCGAGACCATTGGTAGTGCCTTTGTTTTGTGTCTCTCTATCGTCCTACGCTGTTCGACTCTTATCCGAGACGTCACTGTGATTGCCACACGTAGTACAACAATATATTTGAGTTTTACAGGCTTGAAGGGAACAGTGGTATACCTCCCGCCATATAATTTCATCGAGGCCAACGTCAGTCGAAGCCAGCAGTACCAAAGAGGTTCAAGATATTACTACCACTTCAGAGTGGTCATTAACTATTATTAACATTTTTTTACCAAAAGACATTAGAAACATTTAATTGATATTTTTATTATTAGATTATTTTATTCAGAAATCGAATTTTATTTTTATATTGGTACAATAGAATTGATTTTGTTAGAACACGCCTATTTTGTTGGGGCCTTCTGTAGTTAGATCCTTCATCCTCTCCATCACACCCCGACAGCCACGAAGACATGGTGAGAATGGCCCTTGGGAAAGTCTTTGAAGTAATATGAGGGCATCTTGAAGGTTCAGAAGCAATGCCAAACCAAGTTTTTGTTCGCCTGACGTCACTCGCATTATTAATAAAGGGAGATTGTACTGGTTAGGTCACGCCGAAGAGAAAGGAGCCGGGGCGCCCAGGAAAGTGTATGATACAACTGGTTGGACGGGGAGAAAGGGTAGGCCCAGACAGATGTATTTGAAGAAACTCGCGGGAGAGGGGGGTCCAACACTTAATGTTTGAATATGGTGACAGGTCCAGGTCCTACAAGTATTATAGCGCCTAGTAATGATTATGTTTTGAACGTTTACATTAAATACCTCTCCTTAACAACAAATTCGTTTACGGTCTAATAAATGCGTATCAAAAGAGTTAAGATTATGTAAAATTACTTTCTGAAGTCAGTCCATACATACAACTTCAATAATTAGTATTCCATATGTAAATTTTTAACGCACTTAGTCCAATTATCATCAACTATTACTTAAAAAATCTATAGATAAGTTTTATCAGCTCATTTGCATTTCATAATATAAACGGGCTGTGATAAGCGCGTCTTCTGAATTATTATTGTTTACTCTCACTGTTGGTGCAAGAATCTAAATTTGATTACTTAAATTTAGTATCGGGAGCGAGTGAAACTAGTCTGACTGGTTCTTCCAATTAGTTCACTTGCTTAGTGCGTGTGACATTTCACGTACCCACTGCCCGGCCCCTCTGTGATAGCACTATCAGTAGTTACTATAGGAGTCCATCGACCAAACTTAGCTTTTGCTTTCTTTCTTTTTTAAATTTCAAAACAAGTTATTCGTATTCTTGAATTCTTATTTCTGAGACATTTATTAAGAGAAATGGATCCTCTAACTAAAGAGAGTAGGAAATTTATAGAATGTGGCTCTTATAAAGGAAAAGGAATAGCAGTTTTTACCAGTGGAGGAGATTCACAAGGTAAAATTCAGTGTAATTTTGTAAACCTAAGAATAAACTTAAAGGGACTTCTTATTCTTAAAAGTATTCCAGGTGCGTTTCATGAGGATTTGTCATTAGTGGTGGAATTAATGTTGATTTTATATAAACCTTCCTTAATTGCTAGTGGCAGAAATAAAAATCAAGTTTTAATGTTCCTAATATTTTATATTTAACAGATTAATTGTTATCCTCTCTTTAGTTTCAAATAGTCCTGAAATACAAAGTTGCCCACTTCTATTGAAATGGTATAGTCAAAGGAAAAAGGTTTTCTTTAAATTTCACGACTAACAAAACAAAGAATACAGAGGAAAGTAATTATGAGAATTTGATCGTTCTGATGCAGTTAAATTAAATGTGTAATACTTCAAAGCTATCAACTAAAACGTTAGCAGTTTTCGTTTTTCTCTTCTACACAAGAATGTGTAGGCAGAATTTTTTTTTTTTTTTATCTCATTGAGTTTTGAAAAATTGGAAAAAAAAATTGTTTATTTTAAGTAAGAATATATTTATTAATTTTTATGAAATTGTTTATGATCAACTTTGTTTCTATTTAATCTAACTTTGGTTCTATTTGTTTTTTAAGCAATGAAAATTTGGAATTTGTTTTGTTTGTTTTTCATTTATTGCAGATAGTATATATCAATTGTATTTATTAAAATTTGTATTAAATATTTATGCTATGTTACAAAAATATTTTTGTTTGTGATATCTTTTCAAGGGTGATTTCTATTTGTAGTTTTTATCTTTCTAACAGACATCATTGTTTTTTTTTCTCTCTCTGAAGTTTCAAGGGTATTTCAACCATCTTGACCATTGAACTCAATAGAACTCTAAATATATTGAAAATATTGTAACATTTTATAATTACCTTTGTTATTTTCTTTTCTTTTTTTTTTTTTAATTTCTCGCTGAGTTTTAGGACTTATGATTGCAGAAAAATTGGAAACCAATAAAATATTCACTTATTTTAGACTGCATTTATTGTCTCTAATAAAATATTGACAATCATTTAAAATATGGTGCCCTATAACCTATCTGTTGATATACATTACCATGCCTGTTATTAAATTACTTTTTAATATAATGGAAATGTTTATAATATGAATATATCTTAATTTCAATAAAATATCTGTTTTAAGCCTCCCGTAACCGACCTATATTTAAAGAATAAGTAATATTGAAATGAAAGAAGGGACTATGCATTCTTATTCTATTCCCTCTTAACCCTTTCCACTCCAATGTCGAGTGTCACTCGACACTGATTTTGTTCCACTAGCTCCACTGTCGAGTGATACTCGATATGGTGTAATACCTATTTTTGCGGAAAATTTTAAAACAGGAGGGATTTTTGTTACTGAAATGTTTGAGTCACGAATGAATGAAACATATTCTAGAATTGTAAGATACTATAATTCAATTAAAGCCTTGGAGTGGAAAGGGTTAAGGTAGTTTGAAGTTCCTTAAAAAGGGAGAAGAAGCTGGAAAAATCAAATTATATGAAATGAATTGATACAAATATATTATTATCAAATGTAAGAATAAATATTACTGATGATACAATGATTACTTATTTAGTGTAATACCCATATACAGAAAACCATTAATAATACTAAATCTAAGCCCTTCCACCTGACCGCAGGGTCTAGAGCCTTTTCAATTTTAAGAAGGGTTTCAGTTTATATGCCAGAATTAAAATTTCGAGGAAGAATAGTAATGGAAAGTGATAATGAAACTTATACTAAGGCTATAAAATGGCTATCTGGTTATAAGAACCTTCTATTTTACTACAAAATCTCGATAGCATATGATTGTGACCTTTTGTATGTATGCAGGCTGTCTTAAATACTATTCCTGGTCAAACAGATTTTCTGATCAAGAAATATTAGGTCAAAATTTGTAGCCCTTCACCTCCATCTCAATCAGAAATTTATTTCCAAATTAAATTTATTGCCAATTACATTCGCAATTGGCATCTAAGCAAAAGTTGGGATACACAGATGACTCCATACTTTCTTTTATAGAGGATGCAATGTGTAGAAATATCTTGCAAACCACTCCTGTTCTATTAGTCCAAGATCTGTTCTAAATATTTATTTAATTACATTTTCTGGATGCCAATTGAAAGCCTTACAACAGCTGACTATTCATATAACAGCTTGTTATTCTTGTGGTGGCCTCCATGTGAAATATCTCCTCTCATCAACAAGTGAATTTATACTCAAGTTTAAAATGGTTGACTGTTGTAAAGGCTCCCAGTACACTAGTCTATTTGCTGGTCACCTCCTAGAGCTCCCAATTGGTCAAATGTCTGGGTTGTCAAAACTCTAAACATCTAATTCTTTTATATGCCAGTACTATTTATCTCAATGTTATCAATTTGGTTTATTAGTATGAAATTTTATTTATTAACTACTGCTTTCTGCTACTATGGTTAATCAGCATGGGTTCTCTACAGATTACTACCCTTTCCTAGCAAGAGTGGGATTGAGGATTTTATTAAGTGTGTTTGTCTAAATAAATTTCTTTTCCCCACTTGGAAAGTAAAGCCATATCTCTAGGTTTAACGAAAAACTGAAAGAAAATTTACTAACACTGAAACTCCCAGGAAAGATATATTCATTTGATAATTGATAGGGAGTAGGTTAAATTCCATAGCAAAACACTAGTTATTTCTTGAAGATTCCGATTTCTGTATCACCATCGCAGGCTAACTTTTCATTAGTAACACAATTGACCACTTGTTAAATGAGTGAACAATGTTTTGTTTTGTGAAATAAGTAGATCTTTTAAGAGCTTTAATAACTTCTGTTAATACTTTTTCTTATTTCTAGGGATGAATGCAGCTGTGAGAGCAGTTGTTCGAATGGGCTTATATCTCGGCTGTAATGTTTATTTTATTCGAGAAGGATACCAAGGTATGGTAGATGGAAACATTTGTGCTGCTTCATGGTCATCAGTATCTTCAATAATTCAAAAGGTCGGATATTTAGCATTGGTACAGTATAGAAGAAATAATGACTAATATGCTTTCAATAATTGAAACGAAATTCTGATCCCAAAATTACTTTACATGTGTGTGTATATACACCTGTGAGTGTGTTTGCCCATATGTTCGAAAGCTTGCATACGTTCATTTTAACTATACACAATAAATATTTTCTCAATTGACTTCTTTTAAGTTCGATATTTTCAATTAAAATATTGAGATCTCTAAATTAAATGAGACTGAAAATGAATTTATCTGTAAATGAAAATGAGTGAGGAATCTGTAAATTCACCTCAATTCAAAATGGTATTCATCCTTATACATATATTCTTTTTATTTTCCAGGGTGGCACTATCATTGGCTCAGCTCGCTGCAAAGATTTTAGGGAAAGGTCTGGAAGATTGAAGGCTGCAAGAAATTTAGTAAAACATAAAATTAGCAATTTAGTAGTTATTGGGGGTGATGGCTCCCTAACTGGTGCAAATCTCTTTAGAAATGAATGGTCATCTCTATTAGAGGAGCTTATCAAAAATAGTAAGTAATTAATAATAATAACTTTCTGTTAATAGTAAAATTCATTGTTCATAGATCATATTTTCAAATTGGGGTTCAGGATAGCCATATGAGTTACAGCATTGGCTTTAACTCACATCGTAAATCTAGTGTGCCAAGTTTGATTCCTGCCTGGGTAACAGGAATTTATTTAATGACAAAATCATTAAATAAAATACTTGGTCCCACTCTGGCTTGAAAAGGATGGTAACTTCTAGATGACTTGTCCTCATTAGCCATTATTGTTTTGTTTTAGCAGATTTCCCTTAAGGGAAATCAGCTATTGAGGTCGTGCTCATGATGCGAGTTTCGAAAAATGTCTTCAAATGCCCATCGATCCTACCCAGGAGATGACGAAAATGAGGTCCGTTCAAAATTATATGTATATATATATATATATATATATATATATATATATATATATATATATTTGTCTGTTAACACTCTAGCGGTCTCAATTTTGCTTAGATCGTTACCAAACTCGGAATTAAATCGTTTTATGTAAAAAGGAAGATTAAGTTCGTTAATGGCTGAAATCGGACCAGTGGGAGGGGGAGTTTAGAGGTGGGATTTTTGAAAATTCAAAATATCTCTGTTATTATGCGTCGGATCAAAAAATTGTATAGAGTAAATCTTATTGAAAATTAAATTTACTATAAATATTGTTCTATACATTTATTCTGTATCTCGAATATTAACCGAGATATTTGCATTTGTATTCTGCGTGTGATCGCCAGGAGTGGCTATGTTCGGACTTTCCGCCAAGAGCTCTGGCGGCCGTTTCCATAACTATTCGTCCCTCGTGAATAGGTTTAGAGAGGTTAACCTAACTGTTTTTTTGGGCGAGAAAATACTGGGTTGCCACAGATTTATTCCTTTGGAGCTAATACATTGCCAATTACAAAAAATTGCTTTATTAAAAATAATTATTAGTTAATAGTGTTTTACAAAAAGTTTTACATCTAGGAAAAGCGATGAAAAGGATCAGGCTGAATTCTACTCAATTTTATCATTATATTTGTATGTAATTAATGATTTAGCACAAGTCCCTTTTAGCAGATTACGCTTAGGGGAAATCAACTATTAGGTTGTACTCCTGATGCGATTTTGAAAAATTGTCCTTAAATGTCCATCAATCCCAGGAGATTACGAAAATGAGGTCTATTCAAAATTATATATCTATATATATATATATATATATATATATATATATATATATATATATATATATATATATATATAAAATTGTAACCTCTGTCTGTACATTGATTTTTTTTGCGAACTTTCACGATAACTTTTTGTTTCACATGTCATAGACACCATAACTGCATTTTGTTTTTTTGGTGTCTGTTTGTTTGTTTGTTTGTTACCTTTTCACGCATAAACGGCTGAACCAAATTTTATGAAACTTTGTATGTATATTACTACTAACCCAACTTAGACTTTAGGCTATATTAATATCCTCTGAGACGAATAGGAGAGGGGGTTATAAGGGAAGCCTGAAATTACAAATAGTGATATTTCGTTTCCTATTGGTTTTTCGGCAAATATGCATATAACAAAAGTTGTTTATTTTGCTATTTAGAGTAACTTTAGTTATATACACTTTCATCGTATACCGTTATATGCGCCGTAGTGTAAATGCGTTATATGCTAAACATTATAGCGGGAGTCAACAATATTATTTGGCATAAAAGACTGAACCGAACTAAATAAAACTTATATTATAAGGGTTATAAGGGAGGCCTAAAATTAAAATTCGCGATATTTCATTGTCTATTTGTTTTTCGACAAACATGCACATAACAAAAGTTGTTTACTTTGTTATTTAGAGTAACTTTTTTTTTTTAATACATTTTTTTCGGGAATAATGTATGAAGCAAGTAATTTGCGTAGAAATATTGGTATGCTCAACAATTCTTTACAACATGAACTACCAAGTACCTCACCTGGAAAAATTAATTCAAATCAATGTTATTATTTTGACCTTCATAATTCAAAGCTATGCACATTGCACAGGAGACGAGAAATATGACTATATGGAGGACAGTGAAGTCTTACATAAAAAATTAATTTTATTATTGAAAATCCACAACAACGACGGGTATAAACCCTAAACACTGGGACGGGTAAAAATATATCAAAATATTGTGCAAAGTAAAACCTTGCCAAAAAAATACCATCACCATTCAGCCTCAAATGAATTCCCGGGCGAAGGCGGGTAACTGAGCTAGTATATATATATATATATATATATATATATATATATATATATATATATATATATATTTGTCTGTTAACACTCTAGCAGTCATAATTTTTGTTTGATCATTAGCAAACTCGATATTGAATCCTTTTATGTAAAAAGGAGATCAAGTTCATTAATGGCTAAAATGAAACTAGTGGGAGGGGGCGGGGTTAAAGGAATTTAGAAAATTTGAAATATCTCGGTTGCAATAAGTTAGATTGAAAAATTGTTCATAACCAATCTTATTGCAACTCAAAATACCTATAAATGTTATTCTATACATATTTTCTGTATCATGAATATTAACTATATACTTAGATCTTTTAGTTTTCGGCTTTCACTAAACCCCCATTCCTGCTCATGTCATATTTACAATAAGCTGTTAAATCATGAACCACTTCATTCCAAGGTTAAATACCAAATATGGTTTTCATTGAGCTTTTATTTGGTGAGATACATACAAATATGTTATGATGACATCACTAATTATGGTTTTTTGTTCTTGATATTTAACCATTTTAGTCCAAACTAAAGATCATATTTGTTATTGACTGAAATCAGACCTGGAATAGTGGGGGTTCAGAGGGGGAATTCGAATATTCAAAATATCTCTGTTATTGTGTCAGATCTTAAAATGTTATAGAACTAATCTAGTTAAACTATTGATGGTCTACAATTTTTATTCTATGCATTTTATCATAACTGAAGTATTAACCGACTTATTCGTACTTTCTTGTTTTCTGTCGTCAGTAGCACCCCTCCTTTTTACTCATCACTTTGGTGTGTTATACCACCACATGGGAAATCTGCATAGTTTATGCAGCTCATGTGTAACAGACTTTAATGTTATTTAATAATACTATATATATTTATGTTTTGATTAGATGAAATATGCCCTGAAGCTGCAAAGGAATGCAGGCACTTGAACATAGTTGGAATGGTCGGGTCAATTGATAATGACTTCTGCGGAACTGATATGACAATTGGAACAGACTCAGCTCTTCATCGGATTATTGAAGCAGTTGATGCCATTGTCTACACTGCCTATTCTCATCAGCGTACGTTTATTATGGAAGTAATGGGGCGACATTGTGGGTATGCTTTGAATTTGTTATTGTTTTTTTTTTATTATATTATTAATCCTATCAGTAATGAAGAGTTTGTATTTAAAATAAATGGTACCCATCAATGAAGTGTTAAAATATAACATTGGAGTAAATTAATCATAATTCATTCCTTTTAGTCACATGCTGAAAATGTTCTTTCTTTACATAATCTTGCTTTATACATGAAGCATGGAATGGTTAGTGTAAGAACTTATACTCATTCGTGTGTCTAAATAAATATTGTTTCCCATCAAATTAGCATTAATACAAAAAAAAAAAAAAAAAAAAAAAAAAAAAAACCTGATTAAATTCTGCTCAGGCATTCTCTAGTAATACCAGAGAAGTATAAGGTGGTGGAAGTCAAAATGTTGAATTCAAAAAATTTAAATCTTTTTAGGTCCAATAAATATATTCTAAAGAGAATGTGTCACTGTCACTTTTAAATTCTGATCCTTTTTAATGTTGTATCTTTGTGCTATTTTTTGAATAATGCAATACACAACTATATTATGGTCCATTCTTCTTAGATATTCTATACATTATATAAAATCTATATTAATAAAGATATAAGCAAATATTTTTTTTTTAATTTGAAGTTAGCTTCCACTGCTCTTAGTGGTAGTATTGGATAAACCAGAATTTATTTCAGTACAATAATCGCCATTAATACTTGTACCAAAAATGGTGACAAGGTGGAAGACCAAATTTTGAAATTCATTAATTTAAAAAACCCTGTAGTAAGAAAAATACATTCTAAATACAATCCTGCCAAATTTAAACAGAACACATTACACACTTTATTTATATAGATATCCAAAAATCTTTGAAAGGTAAGGCATCTTTCTTTACTTTGAAGGTTTGCATAAAAGTAAATAAATAAAAACTTACCCTGAGTCGCAAACCAAAACATTTTTTTAGTTATATAAGTTTTATTTCCATTGATAAAATTATGAAAATATTAACTCACCTATCAATATACCAATTGATATTCTCTCTAATATTTCGAAATGTCTTTGTTTTCATAAAAGGTACTTGGCACTAGTTTCCGCTCTCACATCAGAAGCTACATATGTATTTGTCCCTGAAATGCCTCCTCCAGAGGATTGGCAGGCAAGCCTGTGCCAGAAATTAACCAAGGCAAGTTTTAAAGGTTGCTGTGGTTGTTTGATATTTTCTTTCATCTTTTGCCCTAATCTGCATGAGCATCATTAACATTTTATTAACTTTGCTATCCACCATACTGCTTTTTCAAAACAACGTACAACAATTAATTCATTAAATTATCTTTGTAGAATATATATTGAGTTTTTGACCTATTATTGTATTGTAATTGGATTGTTTTGATAGAAGTGTTGAGTGTTAAGAATTTCAAGACCTCATATCATTTAATTTATTTTGATTTCATGTGGCTGTCTCAAATTACAGCAGTATTTGCTGCTTCAAACCTAACTTGAACAATGTGAAGTAACCACTTCCTCTAGGCACTTTAAGCACATTTCCCATAACTGAAACTAGCTAAAAGTGCCTATAATATCAGTGTGTTGTATCAAACACACAAATATTTTAACATGTTAGTCATCATAATTTTTTTTTTTTATTGCACCTTCAATTATTGATCATTTTGATGTTGCACCATGAACATACTCTTTTTATCTGAACTTTACTTGGTTTCTTTAGTAATTGCCTAAATATTTATTTGTGCTAATATTTTTTTAACACATCATTGAAATTAAGAGTGTTCATAATTTTGTGGAAGTATTAGTATCAATCCATCACATCAACTTAAACATTTTCTTTTCTTGTTTTTAAATAGATATCTGATTTCAGTGTATATTGGAAAGAACAAATCTTTATGGTATTATTTTTAATCACCAGTGCTTTTGCCAGAGTAGCTTGTATCAAACACATTAGGCTTCCAGTGGCTGGTCTGAGTTGTTCACCACACTTTTTTAAGAGATTTACTCCAAATTCAGTACAACGTGTATCCAAATGAAATCAAGATTATTGGTGTAAACCAATAAAGTATGGCTGGCTATTGGAGGCTCATATTAATAATCAGGGTTGAAATAAATGTTTTTACCTCAGTTTGATAGTTATCACAAGCTCACTATCAATCATAGATACTAATATTTACATTAGCTCTAGTCATTATTAGTGTTCTTCTGTGCATCCCTATGGGCTGCCTAAGCCAAATTTCCTAAACTTCCTTTTTAGTATGAGCCCTAAATAAAGAAAATATATGTAAAATGCACCATTTAAGTGTTTTAACGCTTTACTTAAATAATTTTTAAGAATGAAAGGGTAGCTGTAAATATAACTTTTCAATTAGTAAATAGTGTCTAATTGCTTATTTTTTTTTTCTTTTCTATACCTTTCCATACAAGCACAACTTACTGCTTATCACTACACCACTAGTTCTTGTAGTTGTTTTGTATTTCTCCCTTATTAAAAAAATAATAATACAAATTATGACTTGCTTGTGCAAATTCTTGTGATGTCTAGGTTACAAAGGAGTGTGCTGGGCATCTTCATGTGCCGATTCATTATTTTTATGCTGAAAAAGAAGAGTGATTTATTGATTAGCCAGAACTAGGTATATCCATTCACATTTCAATTTTACTCTTGATTTTAAAAATATTTTATTGAACAAGACTTCTCATTCTGAGCCCAGTATTCTTATATATTCATCATGGATTAATGGCAAGGGTCATCAATGAAAAGTCCGTCATGCAGGGGCTGTGTAAACTAAGCAGATTTCCCATGCGAGGGTTTGCAATAGATAAATCTACATACTGGTAAGACTACTGTGAATGAATACAAATGGTAATGAGAAATCCTTCAGTTAATAATCTTTACAATGGAAAGCGGCTGAATTGTAAACAAACAGGCCAGCCATCCTCGTAGCGCTGAATAGTTGGATAAACCGGAAAGAAAAACAATTAATGAAATATATCTGAATATAGCATATTAATGTTATTGAAAACTATTTTCTAAAACTAGTGTTGTAATTTGTAATGAATCAGCACCATTTTCATCTCAATCACTCAAATTTTAGTAATCCAAGAACAAAAGAGGGGTCAATAGAATATATTTGCATATATCTCACAAAGTAAAAGTTCAATGAAAACAATATTTGGTATTACACCCTGTAATGAAGTGTTTCATGATACAACAGCTTATTGTTTATATGACATGAGTAGAAGTGGGGGTTTACTGAAGGCCGAAAACTAAAAAATGCAAATACCTCAGTTAATATTAAAGATAATGAAAACATGAACATAACAACATTTATAGATCATTCAATTTGCAATAAGATTAGTTCTATACAATGTTTCGATCCCACGTATAGTAATGGAGATATTTCGAATAAGCCCCCCCCCCCTACTGTCCGATTTAAGCCATTAACGAACTTGATCTTTAATTTAACAGAAAATGTTTAAATATTGAGTTTGGTAACGATCAAGCAAAAATTGTGACAGCTAGAGTGTTAACAGACAAATATAAATAATTTTGAACGGACCTCATTTTCATCATCTCCTAGGTAGGATTGATGGAGATTTGAAGAAAATTTTCGAAAATCGCATCATGAGTACAACCTCAATAGCTGATTTCCTAAGAGAAATCTGGTAAAATAGCTTTCTTTCCCTGCAAACTTTACTCACAATTACCTTATATGTGTGGCTTACCTACCACCTCTTTTTATTTGTTGAAAAAGAATGGCCCCTGAAAAGGGGTAAGTAAGCCTTGAAACATGTAAGCCAATTGTGAATAAAGTTTGCGGGGAAATAATGGTGTTTTTATTGGTCACTCTTGCCATTAAACCATGAAGAACATTAAAGACGGTTTCAGTAAGTTAATTTTGTTAAATACTCTCAATTATTTTATAGAATTTACATTTACAAAGTTTGCTTTAAAGGGTGGGATAAAGAATTTGAGCTTTTAGTTTGGTCGAACTATTTCTATATGATTAGACTAATTATATTATTATTATTTTATTCATTTCAAAAGGTAAATGTAAATGAATTACAGATCAAATTTTCATTGTTAAAACCAAATTAAATAAATATACAAATAACCTAAGTTTAAACTCACTTGGTTTGTCAATCCTCCAGCCCTTTTGGTGTAGTGGCTATTGTGATCATGACTTTCGCTGAACTAGGAAGATGCAAGATTAACTCAATTAGTTAAGTAGTAATTTATTTAGACTGCCTTTCTAAAATGTCACTTATACTCCCTTTGGCGAGATTTAAAATATGATTTTCATTGAAATTGTTTTCACTATTTAATTTATGTTGAAATAATTTAGTTTTTTAGCCCCTTTACAGTTTTCTCTGATTTTTTTGCCACTAATTTTTGATAAGCCAAGTATAGTTCAACACAAATCTATTTGGCTGGGAAGTCATTTTTCTGATTGCTCTTCAGGCATATATTGGTCTCTCTAAACAGAATTCACCTGTTTATAGAATTCTTTTTTTGATCCTCATATCTCACGAAAATCTGAAAGTTAAGTGGTAAGAAAGGGAATGGGTGATAAAATACCATTTAGCCTGCATAGCCTAAATAATATTGGAGAATTTTTGGTCATAGTTTAAGTAATAGCTATTTCAGGCCCAAAAGTGCTATGTGTGTGTATGTGTGATGAACATGTGTGTGCATGCATTAACAAACACACGTGTGTGTAGATTATTTGTGCGTTACTGAAAGAAAATAAGGAAAATATTATCATAAGCTATGAATATGATACTTATATAAAAAATACGCCTATTGTTTAAGATCAAAATCTGTATATATATAACTCACATCTAATTTTTACACTAAAATGAAACACCATTTCAATGTTTGCTTTGCAATACTTTAATTGAAATCATGACCTGCAATGTTAGTATGTGCTTTGTATACTAGTTGCAAGCGTTTCTTAATAAAAAACACTACTGCCTTAGATAGATATATTAATGAGTTATTACTACCAAGTAGGAAGGAATTCTCAGAATTAATTATTTGTGAAAATAAAATATGAAGGAAAAATGTTACGAATAAACAATGTTAAGAAGAATATGTCAAGTATAGTAGAAGCTCCTGTTCTTTCAAGTAAATCGTTTGTAATCTGTATTTATTCTTAATGATATGTTTTTATGGTTGTTCATTGGATTGTGATTGAAATGGTTTTGTTTTGTTGAATGTTTTTTTATTATTTATTATTATGAACAAAAAGAATATAAATAAAAGTTAATAATACTAATAAATAAAATTTTCAATTTATAGAGACACATGATCAGGAACATTTAGTTATGACTATTATTTTAACTTGAATATAAACTTGATTGCAAAAAAACTTGCACACTTCAATTTTTGTTGAAACTACTATTAAAAAATCTATGTATGTAGTTATTATTTTTTTTTTGGATGAGGGGCTGTTGTGTGTATGGGAAACAAATAAGTAAACTAAAATTAGTCTTAATAATGAGTATTACCTCCTCTTGCAGTCTTCTTGCCACTCTCTGGATGAGATTTTCTTTAGTTTGGAATTATCTCCCATTCTTTAATAAGAGTGTCTGCAGGTTATCTGGAGAGTTCAGTCTTATCCTAATACACATGCCCAGTTCACTCCTTAAGTTTTCTATGGAATTAAGGTTGGGAACGCCCAATGAACATATGCCAATTTCGACAAGATATTGGATTACAATGTTCACAGTGAGTGTACATGCTTTATCTTGTAACAAAAGGATCTCTACACCAACTGAGGGGCAAATGATAAGACATATCTTTCTAGGATGTCCGTAAAATAGGAGTGAGGATTGTGAGCCGGTCTAAACAAGGCATGAAGCATCGTATTTCCATGTAAATTCATTCCAGCCCAGACCATCATGGAACCACCCTCAAGCTGGAGACTTCTCACGATGTTGCAGGTCGCATGTGACAGCACTCACCTTGTCACCTCTACACTCTCATACACCTGTCTTGCTCATATAAAGTCATCCTGGACTAGTCTGTAAAAAGAGCATTGGCCTATTCATTGTTTGTAGAATTTAGGTTTGTCTGGGCAATTACCTAGTGGTCAGCTGAGATGATATCTCCCAAGCCTTTGAGCAGTCTCCACAGCAGTTAGCTGGGGGGTTCTCAGGGTCTCCATTACAATAAATTGGTTATGGGCCTGGTCTGTTGCCTGTAGTCGCCCTGAAACTGTCCTCTTAGTGAACTGTTCAGTCTCCTCTGAATAGCCCGCCGAACACTAGTTTCTAGTAGATCCAATGCCCTAGCTGCATATCATTAGCTCCTAACATCCTCAACAAAGGCAACAATATGGGCAACTATTGTTGCGTCTAGCACCATATTTAACTCAGCGTCACAAAGCTCTCACAAATCACTTACAAAAAAGGTGTATTTTACTCTTAAATGTTGTAATTAAAAAAAAAATGTTGATTCTAAAAAAAACCACTGAACTCATTTGGATATATTGTTGGATTATAGGGCTTATAATGCTAATATGAGCGGGTATGGCCAAAGTTCAGGGAAAACATAGAACTAATTCATAAGACATGGACTTTGCCACAGTAACGCATCTTGTCTTTCTCATTTTCGATTTTTTTAAAGAAATTCAAATTGCGCCAGTTTTTTTGCTGTTGAGTTTAGGTGAAAATATTAATTCTTTCACATATGGTTTATGAAATGATAATATATAGACCACTATTTAATTCCTCTTTTTCCCACCTTTAACTATAGCCTACATCCGAATTTTTTTTTTTTATTAAAGGTATTTTACATTTTGTTTGTTTTCATAAAATACTATATTATTCATTTCTCCTTTATTTTATTTGTTTTATGTGATTTTATTAATTGGAAGTTATTACATGTAATAATTTTATATTCTCTATTTTCTTATAAAAATATCACTGATAGTTTAGGATTAGGCTATATAAACAACAAGAAACAAAACATTTGGAAAGATGATTTAATATTAAACTTCAGGGAAAGTTGTCACTTAATTAACTGAAATCCATTTATATTTTATTTATTTTTCCATAATGAAATTAAAAAATAATAAACTCAATATTAGAAAATTATTTGTTACCTGGAATTAATTTTTCATAACACCAAATTATTGTTTATTCAATTATTAACAAAGAGGTGTTCCAAGCATTTTAGTAGCTGTTTGGTTGTTTGTGCATGTAGGAATTTTAACATGGGTAGATTTTGGATAATTTTTATTAACATTTTTGAGTTAATTATTTTTTACAGGAAAGAATTTATTGTTTGCTATAAACCTACTAATGCAAATGCCTGCTTTTTATTATTTTAATTACTAACTATTAATACTAAGGCAAAAAACATTTAACTTTGTTAGTAATTACGTAAAAAGTTGTAGGAAAATGTTTATCCATGAAAGAGGTTCATGAAATTGTTGTGGAAAATTTCAGAGAGTCTGTTGATTAGCCAGCATTTTCTACTGACGAAAAATTGGCTTAATTGTTCAATTTAGTTTTGTAACAACCTGGATTAAAAATTTTGTGAAATATAGAAATAATGTTTTTTGAAATAATACCTTTCACTATGAATGAGAAATATATTTCCCTATTAGTTTCGATTTATAAATGGGAGGTTGTTTTCCTCTTATTTTATTTATTTTTTGATTATTATGTATTATTTAAAAACATATGCTATTTATTAGAAATTCAAGAGTTTTGAGAATCTTCAGGTTTTTAGAATCTATATTGTTTTTATTTTCCAATTTATTAATCGACTATTATGTGATTAAAATTATTTTAAGACTTAATGAAAATTATTAATACAGGAAAGAGAAGCTGGCCAAAGACTAAACATAATAATAGTTGCTGAAGGAGCTATTGACAGAAATGGTAATCCTATTACCAGTGAAATGATCAAGGAAGCTATTGCAACTCGATTGAAGCAGGATACAAGGATAACTGTTCTTGGACACATTCAGAGAGGTGGCAATCCATCGGCATTTGACAGAGTTCTAGTGAGATTATTTTGTATATTTTAATTTTTTTTATTACATTTTTATTTTTTTCAATCATTGTAGGGTTCGGGCTACCCAAGTGAGCTAAGGTGTTGGTCTTAACAGTAGAGGGAAATTGAAACTTTTTCAAATGATCAAACATTCTATTATTAGCTTAAAAAAAAATATTTACCCCTGACTGTTGCCAAATTATTTTAATTTATTAATATCAACTAGGAACGTTCTAAAAAAAATGTTTAATTTTTTTAACAGCAAAAAATACCTCCAGAATAAATAGTTTCAGAATGGTTTGCAGGTGCACATAAATTCAAAACAACAATATATCACTAATTACGAGTAAAAGGTTATGCATTGCATAATAGAACTATTTATAACCTTGATGTATTGTAAAGTTGGAGTAAAGTAGAAACATTGCACTATATTCGGAAATTGGTAATTTTAGAAATAACAATTCATCAAACAGATGAGGGGGAGGGGATTTCCAAAGCAAAAGAACTTACTAAAAAACACTTTTTCTTTTTTAAAGTAGAGCATTAAATCATTATTTTTTTTCAGTCAGTAATTATTTTTAAAAATATATAGAAAAACACTCCATCTACTTGAAGTATAATAACAAAACCAAAATAAGTGACTCAGATAATTAGCTTAAGAGAAAATGGTTTCAAGTAAAGAGCATTTTACAATCGAACAAGTAAAGAGCATTTTACTATCCTCAATACTCTTAGTAAACCTAGAGTTGTGGGTTCGATGAAGTCTTTAGTCCCACCCTGGCTAGAAAAAGGTTATAACCTGTAAATAATCCATGTCAGTTTGCCATAGCAGCATAAAAGTGAACATAAATAGAAACATAACATTCATTTTAGGGCTGTCGTATGGGTGCTGAAGCAGTTATTGCTCTTATGGAGGCAACACCCTCTTCAGAAGCTATGGTTGTAACTCTTGTTGGTAATCAGGCAGTTCGCCTTCCTCTCATGGCTTGTGTGGAGAAAACTCAAGCTGTTGCCAGAGCAATGGCAGACAAAAATTGGGACCTAGCTGTCGAACTTCGAGGGAGGTAATTATTGTTTATTTATTTTTATTCAAGATATCTTATAAGATTTGGTTGCGCTATTTTATATCTCTAATACTCGAATCATTTTGTAATGTAACTATGTCATTACCTATATTCAGTTGAGAGACTAAGGTATTGTGTTAAATGCAACCATTGTCTTATTTTATCCGCTGAAATTTTATGAGTGAACCATTGTTCTATGAGCAATTCTAGCACTTTGTATTGATAAATTAAAATTGTCTTTTGTCAGTCTGATAGAGTGTGAGTTAATATCTGTTATATGTATTGTGAAAATGAAAGATCAATCGAATATATGATTTGCTTTGCATACTATCTCTGACATAAAAAAGAATATATTAACCACGGAATTTATGCATGTAATTAGACAGCTTTCATGACTAAGTCAGATAAAACAACTTCACAATTCAAGTAAAGTAAACCTACAGTCTTTTACTTCTTTGTCGAAGTAAAGGAAGTATTGTAATCGTGAAAATTTTGGTTTTTGCATCTCAATATAATTATTTATTTTGACTCTCCTTGAACCCATTTTGAATAGTTTCAGCATATATTTCTGTATGTAACTTGCATAACTCAAAAACGGTTAATCTTAGAATGTGGAAGTTTCATATTTGGGATTTTTGTAACATATAGTTGTGTGTCTTTCCTTTAGGGGGGGGGGGGTGGTTGATAAGAGCAAAAATAAACAGTATCTTTTTGTTTTTCTTTGACATTTTTTAGCAGATTTCCCTTAAGGGAAATCAGCTATTGAGGTCGTACTCATGACGCGAGTTTCGAAAAATTTCTTCAAATGTCCATAGATCCTACCCAGGAGATGACGAAAATGAGGTCCGTTCAAAATTATATATATTTGTCTGTTAACGCTCTAGCGGTCGCAATTTTTGTTTGATCGTTACCAAACTCGATATTTAAATGTTTTATGCAAAAAGACAGATCAAGTTCGTTAATGGCTGAAATCGGACCAGTGGGAGGGGGGGGTTAGAGGGGAGGATATTCGAAATATCTCCGTTACTGTACGTTGGATCGACAAATTGTATAGAACCAATCTTATTGCAAATTAAATTTACTATAAATATTGATATTTACATTCATTCTCTACCTTGAATAATAACCGAGATATTTACATTTTTATTAACTGTAACGGACGAGCTGTGATCGCTTGTATTCGTTCCCGCCGAAAGCTAGTTCAGCCATTTCCGCCAGTACTCGGCTCAGGTGGAAGCTTCTTCTAACCTTACCTTACCTTCGTTGCTTTGTGAGATTTATGCAAATACGTTCTGTTCATCCGCCCCCCCCCTTCTTTAGTTCTTGGACTACTAAAATTTGACGAAAATATCACTTATTCTTACAATTCAGAACTTTCAGATGGGAATTAATATTAATTAAATGAAAGATTTCTCATTACCGTTTGTATTTACTTTTTTATTTAATAGGAGTACAAGGAAGTCTTTTTTCATGATGGGAAAGAAAGCTTAATATATATTGCGGACAATAAATTTAAGTACAGATTAATGGGTTTTTTATGCATTGTTATAAAAAACAACATATTTTAACTTCATTTGACCATTTATTTTCTATGAGCAATTAGATTGCTTGGGGAAAATGAAGGTTTATAATACCCTTAATTATATATCATCTTTGTTTATATGCCATATTTTATCATAAATATATTGTCTTCTTTATCATTTAATGCTTCTGTTTGTTCTATTTGTTCGTTATAGCATATATACTGCTCAAAAATGAATAGGGATATTGGTTATTCTTTTCTTATCCTATTAATTTTAATTAAATCGACCTTAATTAAATAACTTTTTTATGGGGGGAAAAAGACAATAATTTCTATTAAATATTAATGATATTTTAATTAAAAAAAAAAAAAAAATTTGCTAGGCCCCATAAATACCATAAAACCTACCAACCTACCAATATTTTTATAAACTACTCAAAAATGAATAGGGATCTATTCATTTTTGAGCAGTTTATAAAAAGCCTGTGATGCAAGAGCTGTATTAATGAAGCAGATTTCCCACGCGCGTCACGTATTTGTGTTTATCTTAAAAAGCAAAAGTTCAATGAGAATAATATTTGGTATTTAGGCTTCCAATAAAGTGTTTCATTATATAACAGAGTCTTGTTTATGTGACATTTTAGGAATGGGGGCTTGCTGAAGTCTGAAAAATAAAAAATGAAATATCTCAGTTAATGATTAAGTTAGAGAATAAATGTTATAACAACTTTTATAGAACATTAGATTTTCAATAAGATAAATTCTATGCAATTTTTTGATCCGACTCATAATAATGAAGACATTTAAAATTTTCAAAATTGTCCCCCTCAAAAAACCCCCTGCTCTCTGGTCAAGATTTCAGCCATTAGCAAACTTGATCCTCTTTTTACATAAAACGATTATATATCAAGTTAGGTAGTGATAAAACAAAAATTGCTAAAGCGAAAAAAGACAAATGCATATGTATATGTATATGTATATATTTCAATTTTTTTCATTTTTCTGATGCTTCTTAAAGACCACTTAATCGCTATATAATAGTTAGTACTACTTCCTACATCTAGTGAGTCTAAATCCTTGATTGGTTCGGCCTCATATGTAGAGGTGTAAACAGAATTTATTTAGTGGCGAGCCCATTAAATAAAATCCTTTGGCCTACCCTGGCTAGAGGGTGGTAACCTGTAGATAACCAGTCCAAATTAGCCATAAGTAGAAAAAGTTAGAGCGTTTACAGACATATATATATATATATATATATATATATATATATATATATATATAATTTTGAACGGACCTCATTTTCGTCATCTCCTGGGTAGGATTGATGGACATTTGAAGAAAATTTTCGAAAATCGCGTCATGAGTACGACCTCAATAGCTGATTTCCCTTAAGGGAAATCTGCTTAAAAAACAAAATGGACGTTAATGATTAATAATAATAATAGATCTGTAAACATTTTCCTCATAAGATGTGAAACTGGTAGTGCAATTGACAAATTGAAATTGACCTGGTCCCAATACTATTCAAAAAAGATTATCTTAGACAGGATTTTTGTTATCCACTTGTCAAATTTTGAAGGTTGTTGGGCATTGGTTAATGAAGACCTCAATCAAATAAAAGTGTATATTTCTTTTGGCTAATAATCTAGGCAATTTTGTATTTTTCTTCTGAACTATAAGGTTCAAGAGCAGGGAGAAGCTGTCTCGTTGAAGTTTTAATTGCAAATGAGTATTGTGGAGAAATAATAGCGACCTTTAAACGATTCTATCATTTTTCTTTTCATATTATAGCTTATAATTGTATTGTGACATGATCAATTACCTAAGTGCATTTAAATAGAAAAATCAAAATATACATATAGCACACTATCTTAATCAATAAATCTTGTATTATTTTCAGAGCTTTCCAAAGGCACCTTGGAACTTATAATATGCTGAATACTGCAGAGCATGTTTCTGTTGCCAAAGTAAGTGAGAATTATTTTTATTACCGAATTTTAATTGACATAATATTTAAAAATTATTCCAATTTATAAATAACAAATAAACTATCAATACAATATTAAATAACTTATGTCGATCTGCTTGAATAATTTGCTGTAATTGCACTGCTTCTTTGACATATTGTTGGTTGTTTCATACCCTCCTCAAATATCCCCTGTCTTAAGTTTTGTGTTTTTTTTTTTTAAATTTCCCAATTGTTTGTGTTGTCTAAAAAATGATATCTAATTTAGAAGATAGCAGTTCCATTTTAAAACATTTTGTCTTTGTGAGACCAGTTTAGTAACCATCCTACCAGAAGGACCTTTTTAATAATAAAACACCTCCAACAATTAATCAAAATTAATCTTTTACACTTCTACACTCCAGTTTGTTCTTTTAGTTAGTAGGAATAAGTTCAATTCCACAGGGACAGGAATTTATATGACAAAGGACTATTGAAATTATGCATTCCAATTAGATTCATTTAAATAGAGAACCTCAATGTTCAGTTATAATAAATCACTAGTCTCATGGCTCACGAGTCTATAACTACTTTCAGAGTGGCTTAATTTCATGCCTCTTATGAAAAAACCAAACACGCTTATTTCTCCATCAATATTTTTTTTTTTCTCTAAATTTTAATTTCATGTTATAACCTTATTTCCTATCATTTTTACCTGTTATGAAAATCGAACAGTATTTACTTTGATAATTAATTGGGATCTACTTGCCAAGTGAAATGTAAACGTTAGATGGGGGATTCCTTGAGGAGGAACTAAGAATATTCTAATTTAGGTTTCTTGAAGAACAAGTCCCTGCAATGCTAAAGACGGCAAGAGCTATAATAAGGTTGAGTAAAGTAACTCAGACTAAGTGCACCAAATGGGAAATCATTTTGAATCATCGATATAAGTATATATGGTCTCTGAGGTAAATTGTTTAATTATTAATAAAGAACAGGTGTGCCCTAATCAATTCTGTTGCACAACTCACAAAGAGCCACGTATAATTATAATGCGATTCTCATGTTTATGGCAATATCAATCAAAGTTCGTCATTTCTTTATTCAAGTATATCTACAATCACCCTTCATGATTGTTAGTGGGCACTAGGGATAGAAGTCCAATTCAAGGCGAGAAACATGTCAAGTCCATAACTAAGAACATGTATGACTGCGTCCCTCGGAAATTCAAACTAATCATTGCCTATTTAAGTCCATTATTTCAATAATGAGCTATAGCATGCCCCCACTCCCTTTGGACTCAGCCATTGGTTCTTATAGGTTTTATATCTAAATTTTGTTCAATTTGACCAACTGATAAAATGCCAGGAAGTACACAGCATTGCAGAGCATTTAAAAGCTATTACCCAGATCAATGGTGAGGTAGATAGACAAGGAAGTTCGGGTTCTATTACAAACCCAAAGAGGGGTTCGAATAACCAGTTGAGGTTTAATTGTAGTTGGCTTAGATAATAGATCAAATAAATGAAGAATGTATAATTTCTACCAGTATAGAACATTTATAACTATTGGTCATGGTTGTTTTCTCAACAACATTTGTTCTTTTAACTCAGCAACCTCACCTCTCAATTCGAACTCACTGTTAAGAGCATTTAGTCATATTTTCTAATCCTATCTGCTCTTCAGTTTCTTAGGACCATCTACCGAGGAAGAATATAAAGCCAATAGTCAAGGAAATAAATAATTGATTAGATTATTCTTATTATTTATAGACACCTTTGCCTAATTAATTTTATTTTTTTTGTTTATAAAATATAAGCTTACAGATTGTACTCCATCAGCCTATCGGTTTTAATATTAATACAATTTTATTATTATTCCTCTTGGAATCTATATACTTCATACATAGACCCTCCCCATAATCAGTTTCCTATATAGAAACTCTTTGGCAGAATCGAATTTGAAATTGGTGATATTACAAATTCAATATATGCAATTAAATTAGATTTTTTATCAATTGATATCTAAATTCAGATCTTTTTTCTTTATTTCATAGAAGGATTTTACTTTATGCTAAAAAAGTGAGAGTTTATTGTATAAAATAAGGAAAATAAATATAATTTAGAATGTTAACAAAATAACTTATATACTTATGCAACATATATTATTCAAATTGTATTTTGGGGTGTAGAATATCTTATAAAATTAACCAATGCATTTTAACCATATAATAGGTGCATCACCACTGCCGATGGCCTTGTTTTGTTGAAAAGATTCTGAAAAACACTCATTCATGTCAGGTATCACATGTTTTATGGGATAAAGCACTGCAATATTTGCTAGCTAGGCTGGCAATGCTTTTTAAAGAACATATGGGTCTCTTATTTGTCAAATTTTGTGTTTAGTCGTGAACAAAAACTAAATTTTTCACATTATCTTTATCTAGGCATGAAGTTTATTCTAGCTTCATTATTGTAGCCCCAGAACAGCACACCAGTTTTGTATGTGAACTCAGCATTTATTTTGAAGTGTGAATAGTAAAAATTTATTTTGTGTGCCTCTTTTATTAAAGCCTTTAGAAGTCATCCAGGTCTCATTTTAGCTATTAATTTAATTATAACATGCATAAGTGTTTTTTAAAAGCCATTTATCAAAATTTGACACATTATCGCATCAAAAGCCTCTTACATTAATATTTCTCTGTATTAGTAAATATTTTTCTATTGGACTACACCTCTTGGCAAATAAGGCGCTCATTTGTATTTTTCATATCATGGGAAACACAATAAATCCTGGTTACCTGCTTATTACTAAATTCCCTGTTACTCCAACACTAAACATCTGTAATTTTTGATTAGCAGTAACTATTTTAGGTTGAATTTGTGGAGCTGAAAAGTTTTTTTATGTAAATTAATTGAATAATCACATGTATTTGTTTATATTTTATTTGGGAGGGGGCAAAATATCCTTGTATGAATTGACGTTTTTCTTCCAAGTGTAATTATTGTATTGTTTTTTTCTCTGTAGAAAATATTTTCTATAATAAATAAACAAGTTTCTTTCAATGACTCTCATACTACAATTAAACATCAAATGAAAGCTCCCTTTAAGTAATCTTCAAAAATATTAACATTTCAATATTAAAATTACAAGATGAGGGATGTATTGATATCTGAAGTTGTTCCAAAAACCAGGATTTGTTGAACTTAATTTAGTTGCAATTGTGACAAGTCCAACATTGCTTCTAGATATAGCTTTTATTTCTGAACATCTGAGCAATTTGCAAGCAAAAAAAAATTGTAAAAAATGTTATGGGTATTTACACATGGATTTTAAGTGGCTGTTTTATATGCTATCAATGTAAGGTATTGTGCTTGGTATTATGTTTTGCTTTGTTAAAGGGATTTTGTTTGTTGTTTTTTTTTTAGGGAGGATATTTGTCATGACTGTATATTAGAGACAAAGTATATTTTTTCTTAAAAGTAACTGAGGTTGACTATGTGTGTTAAGGCAGTGGTCTTAAAATGTTTGAATAACTTTGAGTTGTGGGTTTGATTTCCACATGAGTAAAAGGAATTCATTTACTGAAGGACTTGCTAACTTGATTCTTACTAAATGTATTCTGACTAGAAAAGGATGGTCAATTAGCCTTAATTGCATAAAGTGGATGTCAATTTAATATAAAATGAAGGGGTTATATGTTTAAATTACAAGAATTTAACAATGATATGGCGACCATATCAGTCGCAAAAAAAACGGTTTGACATGCAGGAGCTGTGTAAAATAAACAGATTTCCAAGGTGCTGGTATAGCACACTACTGATCTCATCTCACCACATATTCTCTATTTATATGAAAAAAAAACAGAAGAAGGGGTGGGGGTTACTGAAGGCAGAAACGAAGAAAGTACAATATTTGCTTCATACTTGAGTTACGAAAAAATGCATAGAATAACAATTGTAGAACATCAATAATTTAACAAGATTGTTTCTATAACATTTTACGATATATAATAACGGAAATATTTCGAATTTTGTAGTTCCACCTCTAAACCCACACCATTCAAAGTCTGAATTCAGTCAATAGCAAATATGATCTTTAGCCTTGACTGAAACGGTTAAATATCCTTGTATGGTAGAGATCAAATAAACAATTCCGAAGAAAGAATGAAAAATATTAATTGATGTCATCATCACATAAACGTTATTTGTTTATTTGCATGTGTCTCACAAAGTAAAAGTTCAATGAAAACCATATTTGGTATTTAACCTTAGATTGAAATGGTTCATTTTATAACAGCTTATTGTTAATATGGCATGAGTAGGAGGGAGAGGGGGGGGGGTAGTTACTGTAGACTGAAAACTATAAAATGCAAATATCTCAGTTAATATTAAGGTTTATTTAAGTGTACCACATTTTTGTCATCTCCTGGGTAGGATTGATGGACATTTGAGGGATTTTTTTAAAAATCATGCCATGAGTACCACCTCAAAAAAAAAAGAGAGTAATATTTAGTTTTGACAAATTTCTATATTTATGTATTTCAGAAGGTAGTGTCTTCTTCTTGACACCATCACTTCCATGTTGTCACCTCTTCTCCATGTCCCTTCTTCTTTATTTTATTCATTAGAAATTATGATTCATGATATATTTTATGCTATTATTGAAATGCTATAGTTTTTAGTTTAATTTCAGAATGCTGAGTTTACTCTTGGAGTTATGCATATTGGAGCACCTGCTTGTGGAATGAATTCTTCAGCAAGAACTTTTGTTCGTCTTGGTATTCATAACAATTGTAAAGTATACGGTATTCATGATGGAATTGATGGTCTCATTAAGGGGGAGGTATGTAAATTGCAGTTATTGGTCTTTTGATTGCATTGAATAGAAACGTTTGATAACAATTTATCTTTTTTGCTTATATAGTTTCAAGAAATGACTTGGTCTGATGTATCTGGTTGGGTTGGTGAAGGAGGTGCACTGCTTGGAACAAAGAGAACCCTTCCCCAAGGGAAATTCAAGGAAATAGCTGATCAGTTGAAGGCATTTGGAATAGATGGGCTTTTTATAATTGGTGGTTTTGAGGTAATATTTTCTCTGCTTGCAGTATTTACTTTTTTTACTTTGTCTCTGACAAAGACCCTTGTCCATCTGTGTCACACTTTTATTTCTTTATATTAAGAAGACAAAAGCATAAATTTAAACCTTGTTATTTGTTTATTGAGCTTCAAGCTGTTATTGTGTTGTTCAGAACAAAAGCTTCATAAAATTAAAAAAGAAAGAAAAAAAATTAATTTAAACGAAAATAAAATCTAAAAAAAAAAAAATCTTGCTATGCTTAATCATTTCTCATTGTTATATTGTTCTTAAATATTTTCATTTTATTCTTAAAAATTATAAAGAATATCAGCAAAAACCACTTTTGATCTCATCAAAAGGTGGTAGGTGGAGTGACTACCTGCGGTTCTTTGATTAGATGGAATCCAGTTAGTTTTCTTTTACCCATGTATTGATGGATTTTAATAAAACTTTCTTAGTCATGTATGACAATACATCTATTTAATTAAAATGAGACAATATACCATATTTTTCATGGCTTCTATTTTTGTATTAATTTAATATGGAATTATTACAAAACAAAGTTAGGTAACATAAGGCAGAATCTTTCTAAATATAAGGACATCTGATCCTCCATTTTAACTTCGCCTCCACAATCAATTTTTACTGAACTCTGTTTAGAACACTGGCACTGGCATATGTATCAGAAACTATGAAATTATTATATACACTTTTTGTAAACCAACAATTAATCAATAGTATTCACTAAGAATGAGGAACATTCAACCCAGGGTAAGTATGTCTTAGGAGGTCCGAAAAGGAAAAAAATAGAAAATCTTACTTTTTAAAGCATATTACATAAATTAATATTATTTTTGTTTATTAAAGAATAACAAACTTAAGTGTATTGTTAAGAACTAACCAGTAATAGAAAATTTCACAAGTAATGAGTAATTCTTCAGTCTTCTGTCTGCTAATAAAGCTAAATTATTTCTTTCCAAATTCCACACTTGGGTATTTACAGTACCCATCATATGCATTATTGAAGGATGTACTTGGTATGCCTAAATCATTGCTTAAAAGAGTAAGAATAAAGGTGAAAGATAAAAAAATTGTTAAGTTACAAGAAAATAACCAAGTTGACCATAGCAGTGGAAAAAAAAGAACTTTAAATATTCCAGAAGAAATTCCAAGACCATTTTGGTGTTCAGGAGGTTATAAGATCTAATTTTAGGGGCCTCACAAAACATGAGATTTCTTAGAAGTCCTCAAATCATATACTAATTTCCTCATCCTCTTTGTATAATTGATTCTGTTAAGATTTTTAATAATCCTATCTATGCACACAGACCAGTAGCTAATCCATTCACTTTATATCGTTGAAATGTGACCTTAATCCAATCTTTATTGTATAAAATGGTGGAAGATCAATAAATGAAAAACAAATTAAATATCTTCTAATTATTTATTTCTCAGTCTACATGTTTCACATCTCTTATGATGTCTCCTTAGGAGTTTTACTTATATTATAAAATGGTTGTTTGATCGAATCATTTTATAATACATATCTCCTGAAGGGGTATCATAAGGAATGTGAAAAATGTTGAGCAGAAATAAACACTTCCTTAATTAGTGTTAAACATATTAAAGAGACGTTAATTAACCTGACTGCATTGTGTTGGGTGTGAAGTATACAATCCAGCAGATGGTGATAATTAAAATACCTGCCTCCTGAGCTTAATTTGAGTGTTAAGAACTGTAGGAAGGTCAAGCCTCCATCTTCAGAGCTACTTCAGTCCTAACAGAGGGAGGGTTGGGGTGCGTCTACCCAGGGCAAAGAATGGAATAAATAATTAATAAGCAGAAAACAAATATTAATCAAATATATTAGTTCTAATAAGTTTCAACACACAATAAGACAGATGATAGAACATTAAAATTTAATAACAACATATTTTTATTGTAAGCATTTTTTAACAGATTCCAAGTAAAATTAATCAAAACTTTAAGTAACTGTTCTTTGTAAGTGATGAATTGATTGAAATATTACCAAGTTCAAAACTAAATGACTGAAGGAGTAATTTTGTTTTTACTTTAGTAGTAATTAAGTTAAACCCTTTATTGATGTAACTTTCTTTTGAAATTAAATAAATTGTTCACATTTGAAAGTCAATGAATGCCATAACTTTTTCTTGTTTCTGTGAAAATACCTAAACTTTTATTTAATTTATGATATTTAATAGAGGATCTATTTTTATTTGTGTGTTTGTTGGTCGTGAGACTTTTGTTTTTTTTTTTATAATTTTTTATAAGATCACAGGCATTTTAGTTAGCTACCTTGTTCAAAATTCTTCCATTCTGTGATGATGCGATTAATGTTATTCTGAATTTCCTAATAGACTATCATAACTCTTGGAACATTAACATATAGTCTTTTGTTAGTGTGTCCAGTTTTGATTAATTCTTTACACACAACACTATGTTATACCACTAAAAGATCTCTGAATATAACAATAAATTTTCATGAATATACACTTGATAACTAATTTGTATTTAATTTTCTTTTAGGCATTTCAAGCTGCTATAGCTCTGGTGAATGAAAGAGAAAACTACCCTGAATTCTGCATACCAATTGCCATTGCCCCAGCAACTATTAGTAACAATGTTCCTGGGACTGACTTCTCACTTGGGTGTGATACAGCGCTGAATGAGATTGTAGAGGTATCATTTTTTTTATATATATAATTAGAACTAATATATTGTGTTGGTCATATTTATTATATCTGCTCAATCTCCAGTAACTAAATTAGCACTTTTTAATTTGTGAAGTAATAGAGCAATTCAGAGCCAATAGTAACATACTTTACGATGATTATTGGAATTGATTGGGGATGACCAAGTTGGTTGAATCATATGTTTCTTAGTTGGAAATTACTTTATTTGAATGTAATTCTGTTCTATGATATTTTAAATTCATAGAAATTGCTTTTCTTAATTCTGATAAATAATAATTAGATACCCAATAGAAAAGGAAGACATCCCAGAAAAATTATGTTGTTTGCAGGTGATCTTTTCTTAAAGTCTACTAAGATTTGATTATTGTGTATGGGTTCCGGGAAGCTTTGGATATTAGAGATTCTATTGTAAAATGAAATTAAGTTTGAGAATAGAAAAATATTAGTTTTAAACAATCGTGAATTGAATACTTCTTGATTACTAACTTAAAATGAATACTTCATTATTAACAGAGAACTATTTTCTGTAGATCTGTGACAGAATTCGTCAATCAGCACAGGGAACTAAAAGACGAGTTTTCATTGTTGAAACAATGGGAGGTTTTTGTGGATATCTTGCAACCTTGGCTGGTAACTATTTCTGAATTAATATTTTATATATAATAGATTGAATGCTAACATTAAAACTGTCTTCTTTAGGCTTAGCAGGAGGGGCTGATGCTGCTTATATTCATGAAGAACCACTTTCAATAAAAGATTTACAGAAAGATGTGTATCACATGGCTTCCAAAATGGCGGATGGAGTACAGAGAGGACTAATATTGAGAAATGAAAAATGTAATGACAACTATAATTGTGATTTTATGACAAGATTATTTTCTGAGGAAGGAAAAGATATTTTTACAACACGCAGTAACATAATAGGTAACATATTTTCGTTTGTTAAATTTCAAGGATGCCAGAGCTTGTTCTCAGATTTTCATGGTGAACGTAAAAGGTTTCCTGTTATGAATAATGGATCCTAATTAAACTTATGAATAATAATGACTTACCTGTTGTAATTTTGTTTTCACTAATTTATATATTGGATGTTTTCTAATTTAATTTCTAACTCTCATTAATTTTTACTGTAATATTTATATCTTAAACCAATCTATATTGTGGGCAAAGCATATGTCTATTTCTAATGCCTAAAAACTATTTCTATACCAGTATATGCCTGACACTAATTTCATGTCGTCATATCACTCTTTTAATTGTATGGAACATGTAAACTTCCTGATAGACAGAAATTGGCTTGTTGGTGTTAGAAATATAAATTATCTGCCTATTAATGTAAAATCATTTAACATACTTACTGTTTATTTAGGACACATGCAGCAAGGTGGAAGTGCATCACCTTTTGACCGAAATATGGGTATAACAATTGGCCTTAGGGCAGTGGAATGGTTCCTTACTCAGTTCAAAGCTAGCTCCCGTGTGGATGGTAAAATACATACGAAGGATCCTAACACAGTAGCTGTTCTCGGACTTGTCAAACGACAATATCAATTTACACCTGTTCTTGAAATTGCAAAAACAAATACTAACTTTGAGTGAGTATTTTTATTTTACTTATTTTATTTTATTATACTATATATGTGTGTGTGTGTGCATGCACATATATATGTGCGTGCATATGTAATAATATATTTATAATTGTATACATAAATATATATACATATTACTATGGCATATATAAATAATTGATTGTTATTCATAATAAGTATCAAGAAGGAAAAATCCAGTTAAATTAAATAATTATAATTTTTTGCCAATATACACTAATGTATAGAAATACAGACACTCATATTTGTTTATTTATTATAGTAACTTACAAGAAAGATTAACAATTGATTTAAAATGTAATCACATCATTAGTGACCTGTGTCTTTTTGCTTTGCAGAGAATCAGTCGTCTCTTTTACAGTCTCTCAATTAAAAAAAAAGAAAGAAAATCAGTCTGATTTCACGCTTTCCAAAGTTAGTTTGTTGAGTTACTGATTTTTCAATTGTTTCTTTGATGAATCATGAACGGATAATGAATTGTCAAAAGGAATAATAGTTATTTATTATACAAGTGACGAAAGTAGATCATTTTACAACTCGAGTGAAACGTTTACACACACGAGCGAAGCGAGTGTGGTAATTTCACGAGAGTTGTAAATTCTACTTTTGTCACGAGTGTAATATTAATTTTTTTTCTGTAATCATGTAATAGATGATCAGATCTAACCAGAATATGAACAAAATTAGGATGTTGTGAAGATTATGGTATGTTGTTGGTAGGTTATAAGCATGGTTGCTAAAGGTTATAAGCATAGTTATAAAACAACTAGTGATGATTGTGAAGTAGTGCAGTTATAAACAAGGAAGGTAATTATTATTATTTTAAATTTTAAAATATATTGATTATTTCCACCAATAATTCATTCACATTTCAATTTATTTTGTTAAAATACAATGTTAAGAAACATTTAAAAGCATTTAATTTCCAACTTCAAATTATTTTTTAATTTATACTTATTACTAGTTAAGAAGGCAATTCACTTTCTTCACTTGTGAAGAAAGTGATTACTTTCTTCACTCTATTGCAAAATGTTTCACTTTCTTCACTCATTTCAGTTTAGTAATGTTATCATTATTCAACGATTACAGAAAACATAAATTTCTAAAGGTTCAATGAAGGACTATGTGAGTTGTGGAGAAAGCAAATCGGCCATTAAGAGTTGCCAGCACCTTTTTTAAAAATTGTTAATAAGTACACTTAATAAATAAAATATGTTAATGAAGAAAAAGTGCATTGAGTTCTTATTAAATTAACTTATATAATCATCATCAAATTTATTGTTTGTTTCAGGAAACGTATTCCAAAAGAACAGTGGTGGTTAAAACTCCGACCTCTCTTAAGAATCTTAGCCAAACATGAAAGTGTTTACGAAGAAGAAGAAATATCGTATCTGCAATCTGAAGAAGTTAAAGGGTCATTATGATCTAGTGTAGAAATTACTAGAAATTTTAAACTTAGGAAACGTTAAATGTAACACACTTGTGCTGTCCATTGGACTCATTTCCTTTTTCTTTGACATTTTTACAAATAATATATTTTTTTATATTAATAAAGGTGACACATAGTCTTCAGATTTAATCATATTTTATTACTTTTATATCTATATTATAAAGGTAACACATCAGATCGTCTTCAGATTAAATTATATTTTATTACTTTTATATCTATAATACTTTATATTTTCAATTTGGTATGTACATCTACACCATGATAATTGAATTCCTACTTCGATAACTCAAGAAAATTTTGAAATTCAAAAGAGATTGTATATAAGGTATTCATTTTGTTGTGTTTTAATCCTCGTATTTTGCGTAATAAAACCACTTTTGCTTATTATTTTTGACTGTCATTGTAATTTTCAAACTTAAAAAACTTTCGTAAATTGTATTAACTAATTATTGTGTAAAAGTACGTCATAGTAATTACTATGATTTTATTAATGTACGTTATCCGTTTTTGTTTTGTATTCTTAACAACGCATCTATTATTCATCTCAAAATAAGCTCCATCGAAATCTGCTAAACGAATATATACTTAGTTGCACACTCAATCAATTTCTTTATTTATGAACGTACTTCGAAAAATTTAAGAACGACTAGCCTTGGAAAGAAATTTCATGCTCAGGACTGGTGTATACCTGATAACTCCTAGTTCGTGGTAGGCTCTGTTTTTCATGGCCTGAATAAACCTAATCCCCTCAGACCACTTTGAAGTATCATTGGTTTCCATCCATGTAGTTAATATATAATTTGAGGCAATAAAGTTGAGAGAAGGGGTTTGTGTGCTTCCCAGGCTGGGGTGCTGACCTGAGGTAGGGTGGAGTATACCTGTCCTCACTCCACTGGACATTTACCAATGAGCCTTGGCAAATCCGCACATTTACCAAACAGCATTGGTAAAAGTACGAAATCTCACATTTATTTAATGTTTTTCGGGCATTTACCAAGCTAGACGGTAAATCCGGGGATTGACCAACTGCCAAGCGGTAAACGCTCAAATTTCATCTAGATTTCGGACTTTAACCAGTGCCCTTGGTAAATCCTAGGATTTACCGGTAAGTCCTGACATTTACCACACTTCGGGGTTTTACAGTAACATATATATATATATATATATATATATATATATATATATATATATATATATATATATATATACATCTACTATAATGAGCATTTGTGATGATTTCAATGAGTAATTAGCTCAGAATCATATTTTTTAATGTATTACAAGCCACAAATATAAAGAATAGTTACCATTAGTGTACTCACTCACAAAATTTTGGCTGGAATTCGCCTTGGTGGATTGTCCCGAAATAATTTCTTTTAGTTGTGTGTGGAGTAACTTGATATCTCCTTAAAATGATCCTTACTTTGAAATAAAGTATTAAAATCATTCATAAACATTCTCTCTGGCTTGTTGTTTCAGGTTTCATTCAATCAACAAGCTCATTCATTTTTACTTTGTCTTCTCACCATACTCTTAATTTTTCCATTTCCCTGCTAGACACTTCTCATTCTCCTGATGTAACTGCCTGTAACATTATCTTTATTTGGAGAGGGGGGGGGAGTTCTAAAACTAAAAATTTGTTTGCCATTTATCCTCAACAACCTCATTCTCAAGTAGTCTATTTAGGAGTAAGATTGAATCGATATGTACAGCTATCTTGTGCGGTGCCATACACAGATTATTATTCTAAAAATAATTTTATCTTACTTAAATCATTGTAACTAATATCATTTATTTTTACAATTTATGAAACAATAAAAACATATTCTTAACCTGTAAGCAAAAATTCTTGGTACATTGTAACACAGGGTCAATGACTCAAAATTTTACCTTTCTTATAGAAGAGTTTTTTCCAAGGATTCACAAATGAACCAACAACACTGATCTAAGATTGCTTACAGGCACAGGGTTAAAATATAGAGAAGTACAATTCTCCTTAATTCCCTTTATTACCACTCTACATGTTCCTCGTTATTTACTTCAATCAGGAGTTTGCACCTAAAACCAAAGTCAGCCCATGGCCTAGAGAAAGAATGTATTAAAGTTCATGTTGTGCCATATTGCTGATGATCTCTTCTAAGGTATTCTGTAAAAATGTCAACGTGTCATACATAGGGAAGATTGGATCTTTATTGCAAAGAACTGCCTCTTAGGTCAATTGACAATGTGATGCAACTCTGTCAAATATTGCAAATCGTGTCTCTCGTTAACATAATAATCAAATATATGCTCAGTTAAATTTTATTTGATACTTATAAATGTTCTGTTCACCTGTATGGTTTTGAAAAGCTTAATACCGACAAATTTTTAACATATATTTCAATATTTCATTTCACTAAAGGTGTTAAATTCCATCCGACAATAAATTTATTTTGCTTGTAAGTTTATCAATATTCAGTCAGTATATTCCTACTTAAGTAAATTTGCTTAACTTTTAATTAAAAGACAAGAAAAAACAAGAAAGATTATTTTCACCTTAATGTTATGTTATAACAATCGTAATACAAAACTATTATTCATTCCAAAACAAAGTTCCTTAAATTAATGAACTAAAAATACTGAAATTTGAGAAGACTGTAATGTGTTAAAACTTTCTATTTTTCAAATAATACATGACAAGAATGTTCATATGGGGAGAAATTATATAAATTTATTAAAAATAATTTATTTTAACTAGTACGTAATTTAGTTTTCTTTTATTTATGTATTTATTATATAGTAGTCATTGTATAGAATCAGTATTATGCTTCTTATGTTCTAAAATTTGTAATAGTTTGTGATACTTTATGTTATATGTGATAAATTATTTATTTGGTACTGTCATTGCTCTGCACCATAGTTGTATCAGCACTAAAGAAAGTAGGTTTCCTAGACATATTCATTTGTGTAATTGAGGTGAAATATATAATGAAAAATAAATTACTACTACTTATTTACTCCTAATTCATATTTTATTCTCGTTACTACATTATTTAATGTGCATTAAATTGGATTTTTTAATAAAATGTTATTGATACTGCTTCCACGAAACCAACCCTCTCAAGAGTGTGGAGCTCACAGGTCCATTGTTTTTCACATTTTTTTTTTCTTTTCAATATTATATTTTTAAATCGTTCTTATGTTGTTTTTTTTTAATATTTGTGTTTACTGGCAAGGCGCTTAAGATGGGTTGTGTGCTCTGAAAGTGATCTACCGAAATAAATCACTGTCAATGATCGAGGCATTTTTTCTATGATCCTCACCTGTTATCCTTCAACTTCTGTCTCTAGAGTTTGAATTGAAGTTAAATGTATTTATACTACTTTAATGTGAATTGTCATTGGTTTCCCCTATGGGTATTATCTTAGCAGTTATTTTTTTGTTTGCCATTTGCCAAGGCCTATCGCAGGAATGAAATAGACAGGCCACAGGCATACTTACCCCAGTCCCCAGAAGAGAATCAACACTTTGACTATGGCCCTCATTGAAATGATAACAGCTGGAGCTAAAAGCAGAGGTGACCTTCAAGATTTATTTAAACATAAATAAAACATTCCTGTCAAAATAATTAGACAATATACACGAGCGAGTAGATATTTTATTCTAACTAAATATATAGAACATTTATATAACACAGGATTATGTTACGACCATATTAATCTCAACATTGTCCGCAATGAATACATATTCCTATTTTAGATGCTAGGACATAAAATTTCCCACGGAACAGTGGCTTCATTTTCTTCGGAGGGACAGCACTGAACAATTACTTCTGAATATGATCTCGAATGAAACACCTTCTGACATCTAGGTGCTTGGTCCTAGCACTAGCTTTCTCATTTTTCACCAATTTCATGCATCACTGGTTGTTTTCAAACAATGCTGTTGGATTTTCCTGACAGTATTCCAAATCCTTGGCAATCCATAAGGCTGGGCAACCATTGGTGCTACTTCTGTTGATGAAAGTCTTCTGTGAACTGATTGTTGCATTTGCAGAACCAAGCAACACATGATTTTCCTAGCTTGAAAAGGTAGCCACTGACTGACTTTAGATGACATCTAATATAAAAATTAATAAAGGCTTAACAATTCCTCAATTTTGTTTTTCATGCGCATGTGACTCAATGAAACAACTTTTTTATTCATACGCTTCATATTGCCCTACTTATTTCATGATCTAATACCCTATCTTCCTTCACTATAAGTTTCAATAAAATAATTTATGAAATCCATTAGATAAAGTTTTTTTCAGCGGATGCATAATACAATTCATTTTTAAAAACAACTATAAGTTTATAAACATCTAAATGCAATAATAGAATTAATTATAACTACTTATGGCTACAAAGTGCTCATACCCTTTATAATCATAGAAATGATCCTTCTGTACTGTGTATGTTGTTAAAGTAATTAAAAATGAGTTGAGAAATCACCTGTCAGAGAGTTGTGAACCTATCTATTTCTGTCAAGGGCTTCGGGCTATAATTTGTGAAATGATGTGTTATCTCAGATATCCTCAGCCATATTTGCATTGTGCAAAGAATGGTATGTACAATAATTGGGGGGGAAATGGGAGAGGTTGACTGATATTTATAACTTTCTATGATGGTCAACCCCCACATCCAATAATATCTCATTTATCATAATTTGGGATTGTAGGTACTCCTTTCTCTGACCAATACTGTATATTCCCAATTATTATTTTTTTTTTTTACTTCCTTGTATGAAGTCAAGTAAGTATTGTAAGAAATTGTTGGGGTTTCAGATATCAAATGGACTATCCGTTTTGATCCCTCCTGAACCCATTTTGACTAATCTCTTTGTAACGCCTGTATATATGTATGTGTGTGTGAAACGTTTCAATTACAGCTACATAATTTTTTTTTATTAATTATTTACGTCCGCCATGATACTATGGCTAATTGGAACGAGTTATCTACAGGTTACCACCCGTTTCTAGCCAGGGTGTGACTAAGGAATCCATTTAATTAGTCCGTCACTAAATAAATTCCGTTGCCCAGGGCGGGAATCGAACTCGCCGCTCCAGGTTTACCACCAAAGCCCTAACCCACACGACCAACCTGAGCACCACTACATAAATAAATAAAGCTCTATTGTCTATAAAATTTTGTATTGAGTGGATATGGCACAAAATACTTTCCATGTAGCATGTTAATAAACCGTATAAAGCAAAATAACAAATACATAGTTCCTATTCAAAGATGAAAACGTTCGTCATAGAGAATGGCTGACTATGGGATTACTAAGTTTATATTTGTCATGTGTTAACCTCTCTAAAACAATTTCTCCCATGATAACTCGAAGAGCTTTTCATCCCAAAATTATAGCTGTTGCCTCAAAATGGAAAACGGAATTGGAGGGAACAGGAGATATTTGGAATGTGGTGGTCACAGAGGAAAAGGAATAGCTGTGCTTACTAGTGGTGGAGATTCGCCAGGTTAGTACGACTGGCATAACAAGTAGCACATTATATGTACATAAATCATAGATTTCCAAAAGTCATTAATCCTCGCCAGATATGAACAATTTTACAACCAACTATCGTTTTTGGAAGCTAAAATATTTTATATATAAGTTTCATGTCATGTCTTTGAAGAAAGGTATATAAAGTTAAGATGTAGCTTAATTGTTGTTAGGAAACCCACATGGCTAACCTGAGTCACTGGAAAAAAGAGAGAAATAATTCAGTCACTCCACTGGCGACCGAAATATCAATTCTTAAACAAATAGCAATTAAAAAAAAACTTCTTTACTAACACTCTGAGTGGTAATATATAAATTAAAAAACTAACTGACTCTTAATTATTAAATAATTAACCGACTCATTGTCAGATTTAAAAAAGGACTTAGTCAACACTGTTTTGTCAGATGGATTATAGATCTATTAAGTCTATAGCCTGGTGGGGGGGGGGGTGCATTTAAAGAACTAATAAGAAATAGTTATCCTAGTTATAAATGTCTTAAAAGTTTCATTTAAAGAGAATTTGCTACACCATCAAAACACATCACCTTACATTTAATATCCTACCCCCCCCCATATAAATCCTGGTAAATCTCTCAATTTCTGAAGTGCATGGATTTACATTGACATACAATTGCAGAATAAACATGTGCAACAATGGAAAAATGGCTCTTTAAAAAAATAGTAAAAATAAAATAAATTAAAATTGTTTTTCTTTTGAAAATATTTGCTTAACAAAAATACATTAGTTTCTTTATAGATGTCAACAATGATCCTCCATAAATTTTATAAACAATACAAATACCCTCTTTTAACATTAAAGGTAATCTCTCATTTTATGCATATTTTACTAGAATAATAACTTAAATATTAATTATTTTAACTTTACACGTATTTAATAAATATACCTTCTATAAATAATTACAGGTCTTAGAAGTTCATTTATTTATTTGGTTTATGCCTCACATAAAACGTGATTGGCATGATCTCTGTTTAGAATGATTTATTTATCCCTTCATTTAAACCTTGGTATTGTACTTTATTTATATAATATGGAAAATATTCCTTAAATATCTGAGGTTTTCTCATATCCGTACTTTGCCTATTTGAATATAATAAACACTATCCCTTTTAAATCTTCGTAAGTATGTTAAAGGTCTATTGTATTTTTATTCTATATGTATTGGTAAATGGTTATATGTTTTAGATGTGTGGAGTAATAAACAAGAAGTAATATATTCTGAGCAACTTTTCTTACCTCTCTTTATTAGCAGATTTCCCCTAAGGGAAATCAGCTATTCAGGTCGTACTGATGAAGAATTTGGACGAGTGGGAGGGGGGGGGGGGGTTAGATGGGGGAATTTCGAAAAAATCGAAATATCTCCGTTAATCTTATTGAAAATGTAATGCTCGATAAATGTTGTTATGTACGTTTTTTCTCTATCTTGATTATTAACAGAGATATTTGTATTTATTAGTTTTCAGCCATCAGTAAACCCCCACTCCTACTCATGTCATATTGACAGTAAGGTGTTATATTATGAATCACATTATTTGAAGACTAAATACCAAATATTGAACTTTTACTATTGGAGATAAATGCAAAGACGTGGGAAATCTGCTTAGTTTACGCAGCTCCTGCGGAACTGACTTTTTTCTTACAAACATATAAACAAATTTTTAAATTTACATATTATTTCACAGGTTGTATGCTATTTTCATTTCCAGAAACACCTCTTTCATTAAAATGCAGTAAGGAGTAATAGATTTTATAAAAAGAGGGAGAGTGAATACTTATAAAAAAAAACCAATAGTTATAAACACACTATTTTTGGACATAGTTTAAAAAAATATTTTTATCATTATGCGACAAAAATAACTAAAACTACTCGTAAACATCACTTGTAAGGCGGATGTTTGCTGGTTTATAGTGATTTTTCTCCTCAGGACGTCTTTACGAATATATATAATTCTGCTTAATGTCTATTAATGATAATTTTAATAACGTAAAATAAAATTATATGCTTAAAATACAGAAAAGTGCAATGAATTTAACTTCCGTTTACACTGCAATTCAAAAACTGGCTCTATACGGAGTATGAGGTGTAGCGCACCTATGAAGGTGGGCTTGAACTACGGGACCTGATATACAGATATAAAGGGGACCGATCTTATTAGAATTATTCTGTCATAAATGCATACCTTTAATAGCGCTATGTTAGAAGAGAGAGTACAATAATAAAGGAGTTCAGATGCCTTTTTAACCTAATTAATTCTTGGAGTGAATTACAAAAGCAAAATTGTAAGTTCTCGTAGTCACTAAGTCATTCTAGAATAAACTATATATACTTGATTTAAAGAGATAAGGTTGAGGTGGTCCGGTGTGTTCACTCGTCAAGAAACTGAATACAAAACAAATATAAAAAAAAATCACAAATGCTGTTACACTAAATAGGGTCTTGTACTACGAGTAGGACACGACTTTGACCACCTTTTTGTGAATGTAATTGTTTTTTTCCTAAAAGTGATCAGCATGCTTACTTCTAGGTGAAATATGATTAACACAACAGTTATTTTTTAACAATTTAATTATTACATGGAAGAAAAACAGTTTCACTAAGTATTTCTTTAAACTAATTATATTGTGTAATTATAATATTGTATATACCAAATAACTGTAAATCATATATGTCTTAAATCATAATTAAGGAAATAATTGTCTGTAGATCTAGTTTTCAGATTTTTGGATACATTTAATTTCCAATAAAAAATTGATTTCAGTTATAGAATATAGATAATATCTTGCCTGTACATTGTAGAAAAGAAGAGGATTGCTGTAAAATGGGATTATCAAGTTTAAGTTGTACTCCGGACCTATCATATATACTTTATTTATGACTTTTTTTGTTATAATTGTACATAAATTGACAAATCTGATGTAAAATAGTAATAACTTTCAGTTAATGATAATTTACCATCCTATTGAATATTCAGTTTCCTGCTTGGCCAGCAATCCAATATGTTGTGCAGCAATTCTTATTTATTTATTTTATTTTATTACAATATGCCACATCTGCTATTTACATTAGCGGTAGATGGATCTATATTTCTTGGAACAAACAAGTTTCAGTTAAAAATGCAAAAAACCTTTTTATGTTTTCTTCATCATCTCTAAAGAGTTCTTTTAAGTTCGGTTTAAGGTTCAATGCTCTTCTTGGAAGATTGTATTTTTTACAATTAAGGAGAAGATGTTAGACAGTAAAATGGACATTACAACAATCACAGGTTGGTGGGAATAAGCCTTTCAATAAATAACTATGTGTTAATTTTGTGTTTCCAATTCGGACACCCTCAAGAACAACCTCATCTTTTCGAATTTTTCTACTTGCTCTATTCCAATGCTCAGTAATTTCTTTGATTTGTCGCAGTTTATTGTCATATTTCTTTGACCACCTTTGAAATATGAGCTTTTGAAACTCTCGTTTCCAATCATCTGGGGAGATGAAGGTTACTGTAGTTCCATTTTCTAATTCTTTAGAATTAGAATCCTTATTAATGTGTCAATTAATAGAGTGTTTTCTCTTCATTCTGAGAGTGAGTGATATGCTTTATGTGTGGTTTTTCATATTTGTACTTTTAAACCTGTGTTTAAATTTTTGTTGACCAACTAATTTTTGCTCAAAGATTTCAAACCTATGATTCATTTTTCCCTACTGTTAAAGCATATGCTACGCTATTTTCAGTGCCTCGATATTTTTTTCCTTATGTGTAGCATAACCAAGGAGTTGCGTAATGAGTTATGCAAACAGTTTCATTTTCTTTTGTTAGAATGAGCCTAGTTTTGTTAGGAGGAGAGACCTCTAATATTCAGTGCTATGTGGCAAAATTGTTTTTGAAGTAAGGGGCAGTTATAGCAAAAAGAAAGATAAAAATGCCCTTACTAATAATTAATTGATGGAATTGACAACAATAGAGGATCCTAAAGGGGAGGGGGGCAGGAAGACACTAAATGAATATATATTTTTTTGTAAATGAACAATAAATTATTAAATATTTGTACGTTATGGACATATAACTCTATATATATATATATATATATATATATATATATATATATATATATATATAGACACACACACACACACACACACACACACACATATACACATACACCTACCCTGCTAGTCTTAATTTGTACTTACATCATATCAGTAAGGCAAGACTAGAGGATAGATTTAAGTTGTAATCTGCATACTCATACTGGCTAATGCCTATCATTAATCAACTTATGCAGGCTACAGGCTACAGAGGGATGGCTATCTAACAACTCTAGACTTGATTGGTGTTTTCTCCACTCATGGCTTTATTATTGTGAATGAAATTTTCCTCATGATGCCTTTTTTGTTGGGTTGTCTGATGCAAAGGGCAACCGGAAGCCACTACATGTCCATGTGATTCCCTTGTTCGATCCTGTGAAAATCAAGTTTACCTCTTCACAAGATCAATTACCAGGTGTAGCCTGTAGATACATACATACGCACTCACGGACGTACCCACACACACACACACACACACACACACTAGGGAGATTAAAAAATCTGTGTATTCTTTACTATTTGCTAAACAATGATTTTTGAACTTTAGTATTTACCTTTGTTGCATTATTTCTAACACTACATTAGTCATTACTAACGCATTTGTACTAACTTGTTAGTCAATCTTAAATTAAACTTTAATTAGGAAACCATTGTTTATTTTTTAAGATGAGAGAATTAACTCTGAAGGACTATGTTAACAAAACTACAGATATTTGTTATATCTGTAAATTCTGAGAATAAAGTGGTTTTGCTCTTTTGAAAAAAGAATGTGTTTATCAGTAGTCAATGAAGGTGGGAGGTTGACATGAAATTGTAAGACTGTGGAGAAAAGATTAAAACGGAACAAAGATTTGTTGAATTTTATAAATTTCGGATTTTAGAGATATGGGTGGGGCCTATAGGATTATGTAGAGGGGACAATGTTTCCAGTGATAATGTAATGTCCCTCATTGGTCTGGAAAAATTCTTAAATAATAATAAATATGACTCATTTCACAAATTTCACATTTGGAAATTTGAATCTTTCATACTCTTAAGTATTGATTACTAAATGTCTAAATACTTCCCCTACTACATTAAGCAATATGAATTAATAAATTATTTTATAGTAAATTACAAAGCCACAACACTTCCAGATTTAGACATAAAAATATAAAATAAACCTTCACCAATAACTTAATGCCAATTATTAACAAAAAAATGTTTTTTATCGTTTTTATTATTGGGTTTCATTACTAAATAACAAAACACAAACCATTTAGGTTTCTACCTTGTTATAATTTTCCAATAATTCACCTTATGGCATCTTTACACGATTCAACACAATCCACACATTATCAATGTTATTACTTAAAACTATTATCATTACAAATGACTTGGATGAGCCAGTATCTCTACTTGAGAATTCATCATTAATATTTTTATTCAAAGAGAGTCATTTCAGTACAATCTTGTAAATCAATCACCATATTTTGTGATGTATAATAATAATTTTGTAAAATTTTTTATATATATATATATATATATATATATATATATATATATATATATATTGTACAGGTAAAGATTATAATGTGTGGTTTTTAATAGATGAATTAAGACAGATGGTTTTTTTTGTCATTAGCTCCATTGTTTTTTGGTTTCTATGAGTTACCCTTCTGTTGGTTCTATCCATTTTTTCAAATGGGTTGTAATTTTATTAATGTTAACAAATCATAAATATATAATAATATCCTATTACTAACATAAACTTCTGGAGGTGTGTCTCTTTTTATTTATTTTTATATTTTATTTAATTATAAGGCTCAGGTTAGCCATGCGAGTTAAAGCATTGACCTTAATCTCAAATGGTAAACCTAGAGTGACGAGTTTGATTCTCGTCTGGGCAAAGGAAATTAATTAGTGACGGAATTCATTAAATAACATCCTAAGTCCTGCCCTGGCTAGAAAAGGGTGGTAACTTGTAGATAACCCATCCCAATTAGCCTTAGTGCAAAAAGTGGACGTTAATAAATTATAAGTGTATTATTCAAAATTTTACACATTAATCTGTTGTTTTGCTTAAATTTGGGATGCTCTTAACAAATTATGGTTTTGGTGTCTCATAATTTGTTGTATGCATTTCATAAACTAATGATTGTACAGAATTTTATATATATATATATATATATATATATATATATATATATGTATGTGTGTGTGTGTGTGTGTGTGTGTGTGTGTGTGTGTGTGTGTGTGTGTGTGTGTGTGTGTGTGTGTGTGTGTGCTTGTGTGTGTGTGTGTGTGTGAGTGTGTGTGTGTGTGTGTGTGTGTGTGTGTGTGTGTGTGTGTATGTGGATGTATATCATAACATGTGAGTGATCAGAAAGGAAAATGACAATTTTCTTTATGGTACCAAATTTCTAAAAGATGAGGGCAATAAATGATCATGTCTCATTTATTTTATTTTTTGCTTCATATGTTTTTCCCCGATGGGCACTACCAATGCACTTAAAATAAAAGTTGTATATATAATTTTCCCTTTATTTGTCAAGACCTCATTTCATTTAGGCCAAAAATAATTAAAATTGTTGTAAAATATATTAATAAATATTAATTTGTCAAATAAACTGTTTTAAATGCAATCTTTATAATTATTTCTGTTACTATAATAGTATTTATTTATTCATCTACTGCATTGTCCCTAAAAACTTTCTTGGATGGCAGTTTAAATCCTCATATTGGTATAGACTTGTATGGCACATGTATAATAAAGTAATATTGAATTTAGTGTTATTTTATTGAAGACAGGCAAATAATAATAATAATTTTAATATTTAAATTACTTTTTTTTTTTTTTTTTTTTTAATAAATTGCATATATCTTATATTATAATTCATTTTATGAAGCATCTTTGTTGAAAAATTTGCTTTCGTAGATTGTTTTTGAGTTCATTACCAAAGACTGAGATTAAGTTATTTATGAAGAGTTTTTTTGAAGCCAAAGTTCATAAGAAGCGTATCCCAAAAGGGTCCATTCTTTGCGATACTTAGCAGCTCTCCACTGCAAGTCATCTTCAACCCTTCACCCCAGTTTTTAGTGGGCCTTTCTCAGTTTCTTTTATATTCTTTTGGGGTCCTGTCAATAAGTCTCCTGGTCCAACTGCCTTGCATGGCCTACCACTTCCGCTTTCTACTAAATACTGCCCTGCCAAGGCCAATTAGCTCTATTTGGGGCTTGATACAGTATTTGATTTTTCTCTCTTTCTTTGATATTTTAATGTTTTACGTTGCATAAATGAAAATGAATGTTAATAGCGTAACAATTTTATTTGATTACAAAATATATACATATTTACACAGGTTTTATTACTTTTATACTTGTTGTAGTAATACTGCCAAATTATTAGCCCTCACAATTTTCTGTTACTCACATCTGGGTTATAACCTATTTCATTAATTTGCCACATCATCGTAAATAGGATATGCTGCCACTACAATATATTCAGCATTTGTCACACAATCTTTTGGTCAGTTATTCCCAATTTATTAATGACTTTATTCGAAAGCCTCCATGTTTCACATCATTTGTGATCCAATGCCTTTATAAGTTCTTTTACCAAGGGCCTTGGTCTACATGTTAAAATATAGATTTTGATGGCTGTAGAATGAGATTTTGATGACTAGTTGAGAGAAACAGTTTTGCTTGGGTCAATTAAACAAATTTCCTAAAATTGGTGTGACACACTACTGATCCCATCACGCTATATATTATCTATTACCAAATAAAAATTCAATGAGTAGAAGTGGGAGGTCAATAAAATCTGAATTAACGACTTCATCACACAAGTATTTGCATTCTCTCTTAGTAAAGGTCCATTTAGCACAATATTTGTCATTTAAGCTTGGAATAAAACATTTCATCATATGTTTGTTTATTGTTAACTTGCAATGACTAAAATTAGGGGTTCACTGAAGGCTGGAAATTAAAAAATATGCAAATATTCGGTAAATACTCGAGATATAGAAAAAATGTATAAACCAATATTTATAGAAAATTAAATTCACAGCAGGATTAGACCTGTACTATTTTTCAATGTGACTTATAAATAACAAAGACATTTTGAGTTGTCAATTTTACCACTCTACTCTCATTTTTCATGGAACCAGATAAGTGGTGTGTCTGTATAAATATTTATATGTATATATATTATTATTATTTATTAACATCCACTTTTTTGCTACTCAGGCTAATTGGGACAGGTTATCTACAGGTTACCAACCTTTTCTAGCCAGGGTGAGACTAAGGATTTTATTTAATGATATATATATATATATATATATATATATATATATATATACATACACTGTTTTTTTGGACCTCATTTTCGTCATCTCGTTGGTAGGGTTGATGGACATTTAAAGAAAGTTAAAGAAACCGGAACCCTTGTCTATTCTCCATTCGCCGTTTGATGCTGAACCCTAACATTGTCACCAGGCCTTTAGAGAACTTGACAAGACATGGCCCAGGTGCAGGGAGTCAAAGGAAAAAAAGATGTTCCTGACTAACCGATGCGTGCAGAATCTAGAACTGGAGGGATACTGAATTCTTCCCCGAAACTTAGCCAGCAGGTGGCTGAGCAGGTAGCGGGGAAGGAGGAGGAATGTGTGTGATTATTGTCTGAGAGATTCAGCCAATAACAACTTCTGTTTTCGATTGAAGGTATGAATGGTGCAGTGAGAGCAGTGGTTCGGACAGCCCTCTACCTTGGCTGCAATACGTATTTCGTTCGGGAAGGATATCAAGGACTTGTTGACGGAGACGGAGTAACTCTAGCCACATGGGCTTCAGTATCCTCCATCATGCAAAAAGTAAGTTATGAATCAAATTTCCTACTAATTTGCCGGAGGTTTGTTAGCAGCTGGTTATAAATGCGATAGAGGATCTTTGGTTATTCGCTAATGAAGCACTCAATCAGTCAAAAGATAAGAATATTTCTGTGCCTTTTAGAGGATAGCTGGGAGATGCCCTCGATGCAGTTGTCACATCTTAAACATTTGACCACCTGTGTCACATTTTTAAGATGTGACAACCTCACGTCACATTTCTAAGAAATGGCAACCTCACGTCACATTTTTAAGATGTGACAACCTCACGTCACATTTATAAGATGTGGCAATCTCGCGTCACGTTTTTAAGATGTGGAACCTCACGTCACATTTTTAAGATGTGGCAACCTCACGTCACATTTTTAAGATGGGGCAACCTCACGTCACATTTTTAAGATGGGGCAACCTCACGTCACATTTTTAAGATGTTGCAACCTCGGGTCACATTTTTAAGATGTAGTAACTTCATTTCACATTTTTAAGATGTGGCATGCTGAAGTCACATTTTTAAGATTTGACAACCTCATGTTTCATTTTTCAGATGTGGCCAACGTACTCCTAAGATAGGATCTCTGTCTAACAGTAATACTCCGAAGAAAGATACCAATATCGTCCGAAACTGTTACCACAATAATACACACATCTTTTGACTGATTGAGTACTTCTTTAGCCGATATCCAACTATCCTCTACGTCAAATTACCAATTACTTTTTATTTTTTCCATTAGCCAGCTATTCATTGTAGGGGAATTTAAAAGCCCGTCACGCAGGACCTGTGTAATCTAAGCAGATTTCTCAAGTGCTGGTAGAGAACATTTGTGATCTCATCTCACCATATATCCTCTATTTATTTATATATTATTTATAACATCAGTAGTTTAATAAGATTGGTTCTATGACATATTCCGATCCAACTCATAATAACGGAGATTTTCGATCTCCCCTCTTTAAAACCACAGCATTCGTGGTTCGATTTCAGCCCATAAAAAGTGAGAACCATATTTGGTATTCAACCTTGGAATGAATTGGATCATGGTATAACAGCTTATTGTTAATGGCATCAGTAGGATTCGGGTTTACAGATAGCAGAAAAATAAAATATGGAATTACCTAGGTTAATACTCAATGTAGAGAACGATATGTATAGAACATAACATTTTCAATAAGGTTCGTTCTAAATAGTTTTTCGATCTGACGTATAATAATGGAGATATTTTGAGTTTTCGAAATTCCCCCTAACCCCCACCTCCAACAGGTCCGATTTCATCCATTAACGAACTTGACATTTAGTTTTACATGAATCACTTCCGCTAGAGCGTTAACAGACGCGCGCGCGCGAGCACACACACACACACAGGAACGATGGAATTCCGTTAAGGGATATCTGCTAAAAACAAAAACAAAAATAAATTACTCACATTAGGTGCTGTAAATTAAAAAAGATTAATATTAAAAATCACAGAAAAGATCCAAACCCACACACACCATGGGGGGGGGCACCCCATCCAGGTTTCCCTTTGTCTCCTTTCCTGTACATCGTTTGGCAGTTCAATTAGCCAAGCTTAATTATTTTCTCTGTGAAAATAATGACTTTATACAAAAATCTCTCTTTTTCGTTTGAGCATTCATACAGGACATATGACATTTTTATGTTAAAACAATTCCTTTTCACAAACCTTTCAAAAGGAACTGAAGTAAAAAATCCGAAACCCGTCAGAAAAATATACTTTGCTAATGTCAGAGTTTATGGTCTAAAATGGTTTATACCTGAAAACGTTCTCTTTTTCTCCTTCGCTCCCCCTTCCCCTCCCTCTCTTAACTTAAATACTAACCGAGGTGTTTGCATTTTTTTTTTTATTTTACATTAATGTGTAAACTCCTAATGCCATTTTCACTTAAAGTACCTGAGGCACTAAATTAAATTAAATTGTTTGTTAACGTCCACTTTTTGCAACGAAGGCTGATTGGAACGGGCTATCTCCAGGGCTGCCACCACTCTTTTCTAGCCAGGGACTAAGGATTTTATTTAATGAGTTCCGCCACTAAATAAATTCCTTTGCCCAGGCGGGAATCGAACTCGCAACTCTTAAGTTTACCATGCGAGATTAAGACCAACAAGCAACTCATGTTCAGCTCACATTTCTTAAAATCCTGTTTACTTCTGTTGTTCCAAATCTGTCAGGCCGGGGCTGCGCGAACTAAGCAGATTTGCCACCTGCTGGCATAACGTACATGCGATATCATCTCACTACATATTTTCTATTTCTGAGGAAAAAAACAAAAAAAACAATGTGTAGCAGAGGGAATCGGGGGATTACTGAATGCTGAAAATAAGAAGAAAACAAATAAATTGAAACCATGCGTAAAATAATAATTGTAGAGCATCAATAGCATAACAAGATTGGTTCTATAACATTTTGCGATATGACTCATATTAACGATTGTACCCATTAACTACTATGATCTTTAAATTTAAAATAAGTTAAATGTTATAGAACCAATGTTGTTGAACTAGTGATGTTTTACAATTGTCGTTCTATGTATTTTTTCGTAACTTAAGTATTAAGCGAGTTATTCATGGTATCTTGTTTTCAGCTTTCAGTAACCTCCCTCCTCCCTCCCGGCCTTCCACTCATTGGTACTTGTTACGTCGAAATGGGAAATATGTAGTTAGAGGAGATCACACGTGTGTTCCCTGAACGCGGGAAATGTGCTTATTTTACGCATCCCTTGCGTGACGGACTTTTTTGTATAGGGGCCAAATGTAATGGTTTTTTGGGTGCCTGCAGGGCGGAACCATAATCGGTTCTGCACGATGCAAAGAGTTCCAAACTCCGGAAGGGAGGCGGAAAGCTACAAAGACCCTGTTGGACGTCGGAGTCAGCAACCTGGTTGTGATTGGAGGCGATGGATCTCTCACTGGAGCCAACATATTCAAATCAGAATGGAACTCACATGTCAATGATCTTGTTAAAAGTGGTGAGCTAATTTGTACCAATATACGTCTAAATAACTTGTTTATTCTGCGTTACATTTGCCTTAAATTTCTTGTAACCTGAACCTCATCCATTTAAATTATAAATATGGAAGCAGGAGAGGTAGACGAGGATGTGGCGCAGAGCATGCAGTTTCTGAACGTAGTCGGAATTGTTGGTTCAATTGATAACGACTTCTCTGGGACTGATATGACGATTGGAACAGACTCGGCACTCCACAGGATCCTGGAAGCCATCGATGCTATAGTCTACACTGCTTATTCACATCAGAGGACCTTCATCATGGAGGTCATGGGACGTCACTGTGGGTAAGCATCTCCAGTGTTAACCAAGTAGTCTGGAATATATATATACTTTCCGTTGATTTACAGACCTTGGAGATCTTTAGCCCCCTTTACAAGCCTCTTCCAGCTGTGCCTATCATGGGCGTTGGTATTCCAGTCCACTACCTTGAACTCCGTAGCGTCCTTCTTCAACCCACCTCATCCTCGGTCTCCCTCGTGAGTACCCATCACTGTTTCATTTATTACCTTGTATAGGGAGCCGGTTGTGTTGCTTTTTGCTACATGTTATGCGCCTATTGTAACCTATGAGCTTTCATATCATGTGAAATCGACGGTCTCGTTTCACACATAATCTCCTCTAAATTCTTTCTTCTTCAAAGTCCTAAGTCACTCATCTCACTTTGGGACCATTATAGCTCATAGAACCTTTCAACATAAGTACAGGCACGGAGTTATAGACCCTTCGTTTTCAAAGCTCGTGAAATTTCCCTTCCTCTGAAGACTCGAGAAACCGAGAAGAAAGCGCGATTGGCACTAGTTATCCTTTGGTCTATTTCAGTAGGCTCGTCGTTGATAGAGGTTATTGTAGCTCCAAGGTATTCTAAGCTTTCTAGTTTTGGTAGAATAGGTCCCCTACGCTCAAGCTGCTTTGGAAATGTAGGCTACGACTTACTACCACTTGCTTGGTATTATCTTGGTTTATTTGTAAGTCTACCTCTTTCGCCAATTATATCTGAACCGGCTAGAGAAAGCATATCCCCTTTCTTGCTCCCGAGGACAGCTATATCATCTGCAAATGGGAGGTATTTGTGCGTCTTACACAATGTACTACCACATTCGCCTTGGAAGCTTTACGTATTACCTTCTCCATGGCGAGGTTGAACAGCTTCGGAGGAAAGCAGTCTCCTTCACTCAATCCTGACTTAATGTCGAATAACTCAGTCATCTCCCCTGGAACCAACGCCGAAAGAGACAGCCATTGATGCACACATTCATACAAATTTGAAGAAATGGCATTTTGGAGCAGCAAAATGAAAAGTTAACTTCGTTCGGATCATACGGCTTTCCGTACGTTCCTATGTATTCCCCTGAAGGGGAGCTTGCTGGTAAGATAGCCATGGATTTTTTCCCCCCAAACTTTTGAAACCTACTTAATCATGACAGTTAACCAATTCATTAGTACATTGGTTCATCTGCTGACACACAATCTCAATATATAAGCGTTTCATGGACAACTAAGGATCAAGTTCGTTAACAACTGAAATCATATCGGTGGGAGGGGGAGAAAATATTTTTGTTAGTGTGACACGGATCGAAAAATCATGTGTAGGCAGTCTTGTAAATTTAATTTTCTGTAAATGTATGCTGTACAATCTTTCTCTATCCTGAATATTAACCAAGATTTTTGCATTCGCTAATTTTTAGCCTTGTGTGAGCTCCGATTTTGATCATCGCACATTAGCAATAAGCGACCAATTAAAATTTTATTGTCTGCCCACTTGTATTCGCCGGATTTTTATTTGGAAATAGAGAATATATGGTGAGGTGTGACCATTAGTGTGTCATGCCAGCGAGGTGGGAAATCTGCATAGTTTACACAGCCCCTGCGTGGCGGACTTTTTGACAATTCGGGAATTCATTACAGCATTTTTAATTTCCTGATTTCTTTCCTTGTTCTCTGAGAAAACTTTGTTCGATGTCAATAAAGTTAACCAGTTAATTATTGGAAGACGTGCCCACCTTGTTATAAAGTTATTAAATGAAGAGGTGGTTTCCATTAAATCCTGGAACAAACCCTGGGGCCATGTTCCCTAGATGAAGCGTAAATTGCAGGAGCATCGATTTTCTCCGTCGTCCTTGACCTTTTACTCCCCCCTCCCCCCTCACGTGCTCCTGGTTAAATCTTGTTCTGCAAATTTCACAGTTAGCTTATAAACTAGCTAAAGCATCCCACAACCTTTTAACATTTATTCAACGTCAATTTTTGCCTAATATTAAAATAAAAAAAATAATATTCTCTTAATTTAATACTAACCACACATTTTGCTAATGAGAAGAATTACAAAAAAAGTTTTAATATTACAATTTTTTAAATACAAAATAATGAAAATTTGAGAAAACATTATACATCCAAATTCTGTGGCCAGCCTATAAACTGCAAATACTGTTCATCAGAAAACCTGATTCAATGCATTCAAAATTGTATAGCCGCTGGAGGTGTGACGCTAAGGGTTAAGATTAATTAAACTAGGAATAACTGAGATGTTGCTTGGCCAGCTTCCGTTTTTATTGTTCTTTTATTTAAAGCATGCGTAAAAAAATACATAATAATACAGCTGATTTAGTTTAATAAAAATGCGAATTAAAATCAGCTGATTCCTAAAGGGAAAAATTAACCAAATATGTCCGTTTATATGATCCCTGTATTACCCAGCAGCGAAGAAGAAAATATTATCCTAAACTTATTTCTGATTTTTTTTTTAATTTATAGCACCTCAAAGTTCAATGGATTGTTTAAATTTTTCTTGAAGTTACTCCAGTTTTGACACGTTAAATTTTTATTATATTTGAATTATATTAATATAATTAATTTTTGTTATTTACAGTTATTTAGCCATATCGGCTGGTCTGTTATGCAGTGCGACAGCTGTGTTCATTCCAGAAGAACCACCGATGGAGTGGGAAGATGATCTTTGTGTGACAATCCAAAAGGTAAATAATGTTTGTTGGGTCGTCAAGCATATATAATTTTGTCAAATCTACAAACTGGAGACATGTTGGCTGCTTATAGAGTTCACGCGGCAAGTACTTTCGCGATGACTGGGCATCATCTTCAAAACTGAAAATGCTAAGCCTGAATCATAGATTTTGACCACGGTTTGGAAATAATTTTAGCAGATTTCCCTTAAGGGGAATGTGATATTGAAGTATTACTTTGATTTTGAATGATCGATGCTATTGATTTTCGAAAAATGTCTTCAAATGTTCACCGATTCTGAATTTCGGTTGAAATCCGACTCGTGGAAGAGGGGGGTTTAGAGGGAGGAATGTCGACGAAAATTGTTAATATCTCCGTTATTATTCTTCAGATCGAAAATAGTATATAACCAATCTTATTGCAAATTTAATGTTCTACAAATGTTATTCTATACATATTTTCTGTATCATGAATATTAACCTAGATATTTAGATTTTATGATTTTCAGTTGTCAGTAAACCCCCATTCTTACTTAAGGCATATTAACAATAAGCCGTTATATCATGAACCACTTCATTCCAATGTTAAATACTAAATATTCATTGAACATTTAGCTATTTACCTCAATAGCTTTCAAGCCTAATTTGTCTTAATGGAAATCTGCTAAAATAATGCTAGGTTACGGAACCCCTTGGTGACCGACTTCTAGTTTAGAAGTTAAAATTCTTTTCTATGGTCTTTTCAAGTCGTATTGCCGGTTGGGATAACCCTTTGAGATGAATTGGTGTACATCTTTTTGTATTCGATATCTGTGGACTTTAAATGCACATATTTTATTCTGTTCAAATCGTATTAATTTATACTATATATTTTAGGAAAGAGATGCTGGACAGAGATTGAATATCATAATAGTATCTGAAGGTGCTGTGGACAGAGATTGCAAACCGATCACCAGCGAGATGATCAAAGATGTCATAGTGAACAGACTGCACCATGACACACGGATAACAGTGTTAGGGCATGTTCAGAGGGGTGGAAACCCATCGGCTTTTGACAGGATCCTGGTGAGTTTGAGGATCGGTTTCCAGTGAGGGTTATTGATTTTAATTTGTGATAAAGATCAGTGAGGTCTCTGATTTAGCGAAGAATGGTGGTAACTGAGCTTCAGGAAAAATGTTGGTCTTTCAAAGTTTTTATTAAACGGATTGTATTTTTGATTCCATATTTAGAAAAATAGATAAGTAAATGTATTGTTTTAATATTTAAATGGTAGAAATTGAAATGGCTTATATTAATTAAGGTGATTCTGTGGGGGAGAGGGATTTGACCCAAAGCCAGGTACATTTTGATGTGTGTTCTACTCACATGAGGGGTTAACACGAGGAACACACCTGTGGATTCTGTGTCCAATAATTGCGACTGAAGACTTTATTTCGACATGGTGCATGGTGCGTCAGGATACCAGCATCAAGCAGCGCCGAGGCAAGAAAATATGATTGAATAAATGATGCAGAGAGAGAATTATTACCATACAGTGTGTAAACAGTAATCTTTCTGGAATCTAATAATGCATTTTATTAGCAGATTTCCCTTAAGACATGTTTTAGTTTTTAACCTTCAGTAAACCATTCATACTCATGTCATATTAACAATAAGGGACCTACATACCTATTGCGAGAAAAATGCAAATTCGTACTGTGGTGGCATTACTTATGATTTTACTTTCTTGTTTCGAAAATGTTTATTTGTTCTATACTATACAAGGCATTTAACTGTTTAACGATCACTGTGAACACTAATGATCATCTTTGTTATTGCAGGCAGAAATCAGATATGGAATAGTGGGGGGATTCAAAATATTGATGATCTACAATTGCTCTATGAAATTTTTCCGTAACTCAAGTATTAAGCGAGTTATACGTGCACTCTTGTTTTCAGCCTTCTTTAACCCCCCCCCCCTTTCAACTCACCAGTTTTTATGCATAGAAATAGGGAATGTGAGGTGAGATGAGATCACAAGTTTGGTGTACCAGTAGGTCGGAAATCTACATGGTTTACGTAGCCCTTCGTGACGGACTTATATTCTTTGCTCACCGACATTAGTACGCGATGACGCAACAGCAACCTTATACCAAATGGCCTTCTACTATAAATCAATGACAATCAAAATGCCAAATTATAATAGCATGCAACCTAAGCCAATAAAACCCCTTTTATTATGCAATTTTGTTCCTTTGCCCTTGTTACAGGGCTGTAGGATGGGAACTGAAGCTGTTATTGCGCTTCTGGAAGCACCAAACGAAGCAGAACCACAAGTTATCACCACGAGTGGAAATGAAAGCGTTCGCCTTCCGCTCATGGAATGCGTCGAGAAAACAAAGATGGTCGCCAAGGCAATGGCAGAGAAAAACTGGGAGTTAGCTGTCAAGCTAAGGGGGCGGTGAGTTCTATTAAGATTGTTGGAGGTGATGTTAATGCGTCTCCCAACAAAATTTACATGTTCAAGCATTATTTTATTTAAATAATTAATAAAAAATATATATTTAATCTTCAATACAATTCCATGTGTTGAATGTGGTATACGTTGATAAATGTTGCAAAATGGGATGTCTGTATTCCGTTACTTGACTTCAGGGAGGTACCACAAATGGCCTGAGAAAGCCAGAGCAAAACGGAGCCGCTGCGATAGCGGAGAGAAGCACTAGACTGAACGTTTCCGTGGAATTAACTCGGAAAACTTAATTAATGATATTAGTAACACCTTTTAAGGAAGGGTTGATTTAGATTTTAAAATCGCAGGGTAAAGATTATTTCTCTGGCATATTATAAATCATGATCTAAAGGCTACGCCTTGTAGTTGCAACCATTGTGTTCTATCGGAAGCTGCTCTTTTCATATTACTATACTCACCGAAATCCATAAGATGCTTGATGTCTTCAAAATAGGATTTTCTAGGCCTTCCTCTTCCACCATGCCCAAGAATCTTATCTTCCAATATATTAGTAATGAAGTCGTTGTGCCTTATGATATGTCAGAGAAGTTTCACTCTCCTTTTTTCCGTGGCCTTGGTAAGACTTTTGCTTTCACTTAACTCATTTAGAACTTCCATGTTGGATTTTGTTTTAGTCCAACTTGTTCTAGTGATTGTACGCCAGATCCACATTTCCATTGCTTCCAACCTACTATATTCTCTTTTGTGGAGAATCCAACTTTCGCTCCCGTAAAGCAGCACACTCCATACGAAAGGCTTAGTAAACTTTGTTTTGGTATCCATGCTTATTAGTTAAAATGCTTCTTTTCCTTTGAAAGGCATGTTTATCAAGTGCTATTCTTCTATCGACTTCAGTTCTACTATCATTGTGTTCAGTGATAATAATCCCTAGATAAAAAAACTCCTTCACTTTTTCAAACACAATGTTTCCAATATTATACACTTGTAGGTAATTATTTTGTTTATGTTTAGCTGTTAGTGTCATATAACGTTCATTAGTCATATTTATATTGTTCCAAGTATGGCATAGAGGCCCATGCCGGCTAGAAACTTATGGATGTAGCGGCGACTCGCTCGAAAGTGAGTCGTTCGCTATAAAGAAACTATTATTTCAAGAAGAAATTATTGTTTTTGAAATGCAAGTAGCAAGTGAATAGGACTTTTCATGAGTGAACAAGAAGTGGTAATCTGTACATAAATGGTTTTAATTGCTTGATAAGTGCTAAAAACACATCTTGTATCAAAGATGTGTAGACAATAAGTTCACGTTAATGAATTTCAGGCACAGGTATGAACACAACCATGAATTATGTTTATTAAGTTAAACGTTATAGTAATTTTTTTAATAGTTCATTCCTATGTAACTTAACACTATATATTTACATTTTTTAATGATTTCTTTAATATTTTAGTGCTTTCGAAAGAAGACTTGAAACATACAGAACGATGCACCTTATTGAAAAACAAAAAAAATTCAGCTTAGCAACCGTAAATAATAGTTTCATTTCATCTTTTTCAAGTAGAAGTTACATAGAAAACGTGAAAAACGTTCATAGTTTTGCAGGGAGGCGCACCATCCATTGCTATCCTTCACGTTGGAGCACCAGCATGCGGGATGAATTCAACGGTCCGAGCATTCGTCCGAATGTCAATCATTCAGAACATGAAGGTTTATGGGATAACTGAAGGGATTGATGGCCTAATCCGCGGTGAAGTAAGAGTACAATATGTTCTTCCTGATATATTTGTTGTTAGCTAGTCTCAACAAACAGAGGCTATTGTGAGCGACTTCCCTTGTACGTTTCCTTGGATTTCATTGATTTCTCGGTTCACAAGGGCAGTATCAAAAATCAGTAGTTAAATGAAATGAAGACACGAGCAGTCCTTATGCGCCACCATTGTTTTGTTTGTCCCCAGTTATACTGATTCATTATAAATTACAGTACTAAATACAGTAAAAAGTAATACTTTACGAGAGAAATCTGCTAAGTTTTCGCAGCCCCTGCGTGACGGACTTTATTCATATTTATCAGTAAGCAACTTACTTAAATTCAGTTTATGTTTATATAAGGTAAGATTCTTACAGATAGATAATATTAAAATAGATAATGAAGTGTGCAGATGATGTCAGCTGTGTATCTTCTATCTGGCTACGGTCTGACAGAATATAAAAACTAGTTATTTTTACCTCGTTTACAGTTTCATGAAATGCGGTGGTCTGAGGTAAATGGATGGGTTGCTGAAGGAGGAGCACTTTTAGGCACGAGAAGAACCCTTCCTAGAGGGAAATACAACGAAATAGCTGCAAGATTTAGGGAATTTCAAATTAATGGACTGTTTATTATTGGAGGTTTCGAAGTAAGTTGGCAAAGTTTGATTTCAGACTATTTATTGTCATCCCTCTCAGTGAGGACCGTCGTCACTGGCTGATGGTTGAGTACCGCTGGCAAGCGCTTTCGATGCGATGGCATCATCTTCAAGCCTGTTAATAGTTATACTGACAGAGCTTAGTGGTAAGTAAACAGATCTGGACTAATCGTAAACAACTAATACGGTGAACAGAGCATAAAACCCACTGACTGACGGACAACCAATTCAGTATAACTATTAACAGGCTTGAAGATGATGCCATCGCATCGAAAGCGCTTGCCAGCGGTACTCAACCATCAGCCAGTGACGACGGTCTCCACCGAGAGGTATGACAATAGTATCATTTATATTGGCGGTTCTAACCCTTTATTTGAATTATCAAAGGATTTATTTTATTTTAAATATTAAAGCCCGCTTTATGCAGCTATGGCTAAAGAGTCTTTAATTCCATGTCACTTCAAAATACCAATTTTACCTTAATATTTTTGAATTCCCAAAAATTTTGTATACTGGTAGTGGACACAGAGATTAAGAAAAATATCAAGTTTCAATTTTTTATCTGAAGCGGTTTCCGAATGTTTTGAAATCGCTATAGAAGCTGTTCTAATTGAACTACGAACGTGAGAGTGGTATCATTTTACTCTGTTAGTGATGGCTTTTCATATGACATGTAACACACACCATAGGTTCTAATAAAAATATTTTTTCAAAACTCAAAATAAAATTTTTTGTTTTGATTATTTTGATAAGTGCTTCTCGAAAATTTTTCAAAAAAATGCCTTGGTCTTATACTTATATTTAGTATATTTCTAAGTTTGAAAATGGTCAGATAATGGGCCACAGGTAAAACTTTTTTTAAATCTGGGTTCTTTTACTAAATCGCTAGTCTTTATGTAGTTATTCGTCTGCTTACTAAGTAAAATGTCACTCGTTGCTTCAGATTGCCTTTTTTGAAAACTTTACGAAGCCGTATTTCGGAAACCTTTTGAGATAAAAATTAAAATTTGATACTTTCCTTATTCTCAGTACCTACTGACAGTATACAAAATTTTTGGAAATTCTAAAATGGTCAAGTAAAATTGTAATGAAAAGTGAGATGAACTTACATGGAATGACACTAAAATTCGCTATCTATAGGTTACCTATTTCTGGTCTGGGGATTTTAGCAGATTTCCCTTAGGGGAAATCAGCTATTGAGGTCTTACTCATGGCTAAATAAAGTCATAGTCTATACTCACAGAACTTAATAACAGTCCTTATCTGTTGATTGAGGAGACTTTATGTCAATATTGTTACAGGCTTATCAAACAGCCATTTTGCTTACTGATGAAAGAGAAAATTATTCAGAGTTTTGTATTCCAATTCTTGTAGCACCGGCAACTATAAGCAACAATGTTCCTGGAGCTGACTTGTCACTTGGCTGCGATACAGCGCTAAACGAAATCGTTGAGGTGAATCTTTTTTTCTTTTCATTTTGTAAATTTTCTCATTGAGTCCGATAAAGTATGTGTTTTTTATTTGAGATTGTAGTGCATTTCTCGACCTCCTTGGACCTATGAAAGCACTGTAAGTATTTCATGAAACTCTTAAGCTTTTCATGAAAATTCTGAGCGAACTGATGTCTCCAAACTCTTCTTCAAGTCCTCATTCTTCACTTGTGGAGATAATAACAGAACAAATAACCTATAACTCATCCCACCAAGACTTTTAATGAGTCATCCAAAAAAACTATTAATATTGATTTTATTGCTATTATAAATATAGGTGAGTTAGCACTATAGCTAATGCCCATAGCCTCAAACCCCAACGACTCAAAAGGCGACAACCATCAACTATTAACCGTGTTCTCATTCTTACCGTTTCTGTGTGGGCTTTGCTTCAGAACCAATACCCATAAGCTCATACCACTAGAGCTTTCGACGATACTGGCACAATACTCAAATCAACAAATTATCGTTTGAACAAATTCAAGATTTCTGAGGACTGTAAATATTGTAACCCTATTTAATTCTTACCAATACTTAATAATCCCTTTAGAGCATTATCTAAGCTTGTTTAATCCCATTGGACAACTTCAAAAAAAGCCGCAGTTTAGTTAAGAAGAAACAAGACAATGTTCTTCGAAATTTTAGTAATTTTAGAGCATTACAAAAAAAAAAAAATCACAGCTGTTGAAAGAACTCGTCAAATTATTAAATATGAAGGGGAAGGTCCCTTGAGCAGTGCACTGCGCAGCGTTGGTTTGAAAAAAATAGCAGTGGAGAAACAAGGTTGGAAAGGAAGAAGCGCTCCAGGCGACCGTTAATGGATATTGATGAGGTTCTGCAGGAAGCTGTTGAGTCAAATCTGTCCACAAGTACTCGCCAACTTGACAGGGAGTGTCGAAAGATACTGTTAGTCGTCATCTACCATGGGAATGCTGAAAATGAGCAGTAGACTGGTTAAGAGGTTAGACATTTGTGAAAATGTATTGAAAACCCCTTCTGATGAGAGATTCATCTGATGAAAAATGGGTTTACTGGCGAAATCCGAATACCCTTGAGCAATGGCTAGATCTGCTTTTCCGGTTGCTGCAAGGGGCAGTCATTTGGAAAAACAAAATCCATTGCTTTTTTTTGGAATTTTAGGTGTTATTCATCATGAACTTGTTCATGGTGGATGCTTTATGAGTTCTGAACTTTTCTGCCAACAACTGGAAAGATTGTACGCGAAGTTGCCAGAGCGCTATCCTGCTTTGATCAACCGAAAAGGAGTTTTATTCTAACAAGATAATGCTCAACTTCACACTCCCAAAGAAAAGTTTAAAGAACTTCATGAATTCAAACTCCTGCCTCATCTTCCATCCGATTACTACTTGTTCGATCTGTGGCCCAATTTCTTCAAGTGAAAACATTTGATTGTTTTGCGGAAATTGAAATTGCCCAGAGTTTTTGACAGCAATCACAAGAAATGGTATATGAGTGGGATCGAGCAACTGGCTAGCAGATGCCTAATGACGGTAGATAACAATGAACTATAATTTGATTATTTGTTGTATTTTATATCGATAAAATAATAATACATATATTTGGTCGAAAACGGTTATTTTATTTTATACGCCTCAATAAAACCGAAAGGTATATTCTTTCAAGACTTTTGAGGAGACACCCATAGAACTATTCCTCCTAGAGTGTCTAGAACCACCTGTAGAGCGTTAAACCAAGACCCTTTGAGTCCATCATTTTGCTTTGAATTTCAGATCTGTGATAGGATGCGCCAGTCGGCACAAGGGACAAAGAGGAGAGTCTTTATAGTCGAGACTATGGGAGGATACTGTGGGTATTTGGCCACTTTAGCAGGTAATTGAAATACTGAACATAGTAAATGGATTAATTTCTTTTATAAAAGAATTTAGGTTTTTTTTTCTAGTGGAATTTATGGCTAAAGAAGAAAAATAAATACCGTCACACAGGGGCTATTCCAACTCCGATTTCAGCCAGTAAACTAAGCAGAGTTCCCACGGGCTGGTATAACACGCTTGTGGTCTCGTCTAATCACATATTCTGTATTTATATGTAAAAAAACGATGAGTAGGGAGGGGAGGGGGTTACTGAAGGCAGAAAACAAGAAACTACGAATAACTCGCTTAATACTTGAGTTACGAAAACATGCTTAGAAAATCAATAGTTCAAATCATATCAATATATAAAATTTTACGACCCGACTTGTAATATCGGAGATATAAAGTTCATTGAGAAACATATTTTGTATTTGACCTTGGAGAGAAGTGGTTCATGGTATAACAGCTTATTCTTAATACGAAGTGAGTAGGAGTGCGGATTGACTGATGGCCAAAAATTAAAGTATGGAAATACCTATCTCGGTTAATATTCTATATAGATAGAAGACATCTGTATAACAACATTTTATTTTCAACAAGATTGATTCTGTACGATTTTTCGATCCGGCGAATAATAACGGAGATATTAAGAGTTAAAAAGAGACGGAGTTAAAAAGAGCCAACCGAAATCCTCTCCCCTCCCACTGGTCGGACCTCATTTTCGTCATCTTCTGGGTAGGATCGATTGGCATTTCAAGAAAATTTTTGAAAATCGCTTCATGAGTACAACCTCAATAGCTGTTCTCCCTTAGGAAAAATCTGCTAAAAGGTTTACATCTATGATTGTATGAATGTAATCTGTTAAAATTAGTTTATATCCCATGGAATATATAAAGAAATATTAATTTCTTAAACTCAATGTCCTTCTGAATGAAATATCTCTATCAGTTGTCTTTAATTTTGTGTTCCTAATAGTAGTTACTGCTTCAGCCTCCTTCTGTTTACTGACGGCGTAGTGCAAACAGTAAGTTCCTTTTCTGTTTACGATATTAACGATTTAAGGAAAGCACCAAGGTTATGGCATAGAATATCCTGTCCTCAAATTCCAGCGTTCTTCCTTACTTTGAATTTATGGCGAAAAGTTATTCCCTTTTATTGGCAGATTTTCCTTAATTGGAATCAGCGTTTGATGTTGTACCAATTTTCTATTGCTCTTCTTGGGAAGAGGCAGGCTGTATCTCTTCTATTAGGCCAAAAAAAAAGTCCGTAACGCAGGGGCTGCGTAAACTAAGCAGATTTCCCACATGTGCCACGTATTTGCATTTATCTCACAAAGTAACAGTTCAATGAAAACCATATTTGGTATTTAACCTTGGAATGAAGTGGTTCATGATATAACAGCTTATAGTTAATATGACATGAGTAGGAGTGGGGGTTTACTAATGGCCGAAAACTAAAATATGGAAATATCTCGGTTAATATTCAATATAGAGAAAACATGTACATAACAAAATTGAAGGAAAATCTGCTAAAATCAGAATTTAGCGTTACTTCAAAATATTGACGATGTAGTGAAAGCTCTAAGGCGATTACTTACTAGGGTTAGTTTTTTCGTCGTCCATGCTGCCATCTTTTGGCCCATAACACATCATTACAAATAAAGGGTCTAATAAATATCCAGGGATTGAATTTGAGGTATGTTATATATCAGAATTCTTTCTCATAATTATATGACACTTTTTAACTTTAATAACGTCTAATGAACCTGAGTATGACATCATGAGCTGCCGAGAGTACGAATCTTAAGAAATAAGTCTACATGAAATAGGGCTTTTAAGTTAAATATATAATTTTATGAGGAGATATTTAAGGAAACCTACATACAAATCTTTTATATGTAGGACTAGCTGGTGGCGCAGATGCAGCTTACATATATGAAGAAGAATTTTCTATCAAGGATTTACAAAGAGACTTGTACAACATGGCTTCCAAGATGTGCGCAGGAGTACAGAGGGGGCTTATACTCCGCAATGAAAGATGTAACGAGAATTATAACTGTGATTTCATGACAAGATTATATGCAGAAGAAGGGAAAGGAATCTTCACAGCGAGAAGCAACATTATTGGTAATATATGAATCGCCAAAAGAATCATTGTTAGTTCTGTTTACAAAAATGCTATTTATATTATAAAGTCATAACCGTTGGACTAAAAAGTCCGTCACGCAGGGGCTGAGTGAACTAAGCAGATTTCCCAAGTGTTATAGACGACGTCATCTCACAACAAATTTGCATCTATCTCCAAAAAAAAAAAAAAATACCTCTTGAAAACAATATATATAACGATAGTTCCTCCCCCCTTCCTTTTCTTGCGATTCTCACTTTAAGATATTGCAACCCTAATAAACACCTTATGTCCCTATTACGTCTCAAGTCTTATATTATAATATAGGACACACCGAAAGAGAGAAAGTCCGTCACGCAGGAGCTGTGTTAACTAAGCACATTTCCCTTGTGCCGTACTTGATCGTATTAGCATTTATCTCAAAAAGTAAAAGTTCAAGGAGAACAATATTATGGATTTAAGCTTCAAATAAAGTGCTTCACGATATAACAGCTTACCTGTTAATATGACGTAAGTAGGAGTGGGGGTTTACTGAAGGCCAAAAACTAAAAAATGCAAATATCTCGGTTAATAATCAATATTGTGAAAAAAACCATACATGATAACATCTATAGAAAATATAATTTTCAATAAGATTTCTTCTATACACTTTTTCGATCCGACGTTTAGTAAGTTAGATATTTTGAATATTCGAAATTCCCCTTCTACACCCCCCTCTTCTCTCTCCCTGGTCCGATTTCAGCCGTTAACGAACTTGATCTCTCTTTTTACATTTAAATATACTTCACGAGGATTATTATTATTTATTTGAGTTACCGCTACAAAGACGATTCATTTTAAAACAAGGGAGAATGCCTTTCACGTTGGAAATCTCCTTAATTCATGTAGCCCATACTTCAGGGACTTATTTTGAAATGGTTTGTACCAACAGATTAATCATTAAATTAACAGGTGCTCAGGTTAGCCATAGGAGTTAAAGCGTTGGCCTTAATCCCACATGGTAAAACCTTGAGTGGCGAGTTCAATTCCCGCCTAGGCAAAAGGAATTTATTTAGTGATGAACTCATTAAATAAAATCCTTTGTTCCGCCCTGGCTGGAAAATGATGATAACCTGTAGATTACTCGTCCCAATTAGCCATAGTAGCAGAAAGTGGACGTTATAAAATAATAAAAATGAAGAGTGCCACTCATGAGCTACTTCAATAATTATATTGGTGGTAAATGAGTTCACATAAGAGCAAGATAACTTTCATGAAATGTATTATAGCTCCCTTATTTGGCACATAAAATTCTTAATCGGCAGTATGGTTTAAAGCCGATTATAGATCATAAGTACGCTATAATTAGTTTATTGTTATTAGCCAAATATCTTTACAGGTCATATGCAGCAAGGAGGCACTTCTTCCCCATTTGATAGGAACATGGGTATCACTTTAGGAATGATGGCTCATAAATGGTTCATGAATGTTTACACACAAATCGGAACTAAGGGTGAAGATCTATATGCGATTGGGCCTGAGACAGCGGGCGTGCTTGGTATTAGGAACAAAATGTACCAATTCACTTCTCTTGAAGAATTAATTAAGGATACAGATTTCGAGTAAGTTTTAAAATGTTAAATTTGGTAGTGGAATGCTTACGAAAAAGAAGTACGTCCTCTTGATACCTGTTTATGCACAATCCACCATGTACAAAGTCTCTTCATGTAAATGAGGCAAACATGTTATTGCATCTACAGGCAATGCTTCGACACTGTCGGATAATCAATAGAATATCCTAATATCTAAATTGATAATTTTATTTTTGATGCATGGAACGGAACAATATTAACATTGGGGTTTCAATCATGTTTTAACTGAAGATGAGAATTAATTAATTGTGCAGGTACTACAAAGATTGTTTCAATATTTCGCTCTTTACAGACAAGATTACAACAAACTTGATGCTATTTGAAGAAGTTTGTCACTTTTCTTTTCATTCAATTTACATGTTATTAACTCTGCTAATTGTCAACAAACAGGCCAACCAATGTCTCAGCGCTAAATACATAGATACAAATATTCTAGACCGGAAAGAAGACCAATTACTGTAATATATCCGAATATAAGATATTAATTTTATTGAAAAAAAAAATGTACTATAGCTAATGCTATAATTTATAATGAATCAGAATAATTTTTATCTCAATCACTCTAATTTTAGTAACACAAGAACAAAAGAAGGAGGGGGGGGGGAGATCAACACAGAACGTATTTGCATATATATCACAAAGTAAAAGTTCAATGAAAACAATATTCGGTATTTAATCAAGTAATGAAGTGGTTCATGATATAACACTTATTATTAATATGACATGAGTAGGAATTATACAGAAAATATCAATCGAACAATATTTATAGATCGTTCAATTTTCAATAAGATTGGTTCTATACCATTTCTTGTTGCAAAGAATAGTAACGGAGATATTTCGAAATCCCTCTCTAAACCCCTCCGTCCCTCCCACTGGTCCGATTTCAGCCATTGACGACCTTCACCTTTCTTTTTACGTATAACGTTTAGATATGGAGTTTGGTAACGATCAAATAGATACTGCGACAGCTAGAGCATTAACACTAACGCACGCACACACACACACACACACATATAAATATATATACCTACGGGTATACATATGTACGAGTATATACCCCGTATATACATATGTAATTTTGAACGGACCTCATTTTTATCATATCCTAGTTAGGACCGATGGACATTTCTGGAAATATTTCATGAATTGGGTCACGAGTACGACCTCAATTGTTGATTTCCCTTAAAGGAAATCTACTAAAGAAAAAACCAAACCCTTATGGTTTTGTTTGTAAACAAATAAGTATAATTATTGAGTTAATTCGAACAAAAAACTAGTTTAAGAGCATTTATTTTTTATTTATTTATTATTTATATGTTTTATTTGTTTTTGAGGAATGTCGTAAATAATGTAAGAAAAAACTTTGAAACTTCATGCAAATTCGCCGCAATCTCAATATCTTTATCCCAAGAGTATATACATTAATAATTCATTTTCCATTTTTGCCTCGTGTTTCAGAAAACGAATACCGAAGAAGCAGTGGTGGTTGAAATTGCGCCCACTGCTAAAAATTATTTCCAAACATGAAAGTATTTACGAAGAAGGAACTTTCATGAACTATGACGCAGCAGCTACTATTAACGACATAAGAGTGTCTAAACTGCACGTTATACCAACGTAATTGCTAGAGAACTGACCATTAAGCAGAGAATTCCTTTTGTATAAAAATAAAATTTATGGATTTAATTGTAATGATTGATTTCATTTTTATGGATTTCCTCTTCGTCATTGCCAGCTTATGAATTAAATATTAAAGACATTATGTTAGTTTTCAGAGTTATACAATTTTAATCTTTCTTTAAGGAAATTTGGAATATTTGCTTTTCTTATCGCTTTTTTATAATTGTATACCTAACAAATTTATAAGGTCGTCATAGGACTATCCTTAAATTCCAGGTGCCTCCTGACTTTGAACTTTGGCTAGAAGTTGTGATAACTTAATTCCTTTTATTGAAATTGGCTTTTGAATTGGAATCCTCAAAATATTGTTCTATTGGGTTGTAACACATGAAGTGTCCAATTTTTTAAACCCTAATCTTTATAAAGTATTAAAATGTTGTGTGTTGATTCCAAGCAAAATATTTGCCATCTATAATAAACATTTGTTAATCCTCTAGTCGCAAGCAATGTTTGTTTTTGTCCCAAGTAGGCTTACATATTTTAGTTTAATATCAATCGGGAATTCAATGGAAACACGTGATTTCCGGATAATTTTCTTTTACGAGTATAAACTTGGTCATTCCGCGGCCCAGTCAGCAAGGAATATTAATCATGCGTTTGGTGAAGGAAGAAGTGCTAATGAAAGAACTATTCGTCGTTGGTTTTCAAAATTTTCTTCAGGAGATAGGACTTTAGAAAATCAGCCCCGTGGACGACCTCACTCATCAGTGGAGGACGAAGATCTTAAAAAAGCTGTTGAAGAAGACACTCATAAAAGTCAGAGAACATGCGTCAGAGCTAGGCACAAGTCATATGACGGTCTCCAGGCATTTAAAAACGATTGGAACGTTAGCAGTTAAAACGCCAAGAGACGTGTGTTTCTTTGCTGGCTCGTCAAAGAAACGAACCATTCCTCGGACGCGTAATAACATGTGACGAAAAGTGGATCATGTATGACAATCGACGCCGATCAGGTCAATGGTTAGATGCCGATCAGCCTCCTGGGCAAATGCCAAAACAGAATCTCCATTCGAAGAAGTTAATGGTTACAGTATGGTGGTGTGTGGCCGGGGTCATTCATTATTTTTTTCTACCAAAGGGCAAAACAATTGATTCCACATTATACTGCCAAGAAATTGAGCAAATGCGTCAAAATTTGATCAAGCAATAGCCGGCATTGGTAAACAGGAAAGGACCGATTCTGCTTCATGACAACGCCCGTCCACATGTTTCAATACAGACAGTGAACAAATTAAAGGAGTTGGGCTATGAAGTCCTACCACACCCCCTCCCCCCATTTTCCCCTGATCTATCTCCTACAGACTACCACTTTTTTCGGAGTTTGGACAACTTTTTGCGAGGAAAATTTTTTAAAGATGATTTAGACATTAAAACTGCATTTTCTGAATTTCTTTCAACACGTAAACAAACCTTTTAACAAAAGTGGGATAGAATAAAACTTGGTAAACAACTTTTGTTAGGCAGAAGTGTATTGAAAACGAAAATATCGCTATTTTTAATTTCAGGCTTCCCTCATAACCCCCCACTCCTGTTCGTCTCAGAGAATATTAATATAGCCTAAAGTCTAAGTTGGCTTAGTAGTAATATACATACCAAGTTTCATAAAATACGGTTCAGCCGTTAATGCGTGAAAAGGGAACAAAAAAACAAATATACAGGAAAGAAACAAATTGCAGATATCGTGTCTATGACATGTGAAACGAAAAAGTATAGTGTAATTTTGAAAAAAAAAATCGATGTACATACTGAAGTTACAATTTTATATATATATATATATATATATATATATATATATATATATATATATATATATATATAACAATATTTTGTAACCTCTGTCTGTTAACATTTTTGATTTTCAAGAAAAATTTCACGATAACTTTTCGTTTCACATGTCATAGACACCATAACTGCATTTTGTCATATTGGTGTCTGTTTGTTTGTTTGTTTGTTATTTGTTTGTTTGTTTGTTTGTACCTTTTCACGCATAAACGGCTGAACCGCATTTTATGAAACTTGGTATGTACATTACTAATAACCCAACTTAGACTTTAGGCTATATTAATATCCTCTGGACGAACAGGAGTGGGGGTTATAAGGAAAGCAAGAAATTAAAAATAGCGATATTCCGATTCCTAATGGTTTTTCGGCAAATATGCACATAACAAAAGTTGTTTATTTTGTTATTTAGAGTAACTTTTGTTATATACACTTTCGTCGTATACCGAGTTATAAACGAGATATACGCTAAAACCTATAGAGGAAGTGAACTATTTTATATGGCACACAAGAACAACCAAACTAAATAAAACTCGGCATGTGTATTAGCACTAACGCTTTCATTATAACCCCAGCTCATGCCAACATTCCTAGGGACGGGCAGGAGTGGGGGTTTATAAGGGAAGCCAGAAATTAAAAATAGCGATATTTCGTTTCTTATTGGTTTTTCGGCATATATGGACTTAACAAAAGTTGTTTATTGTGTAATTTAGAGTAACTTTTGTTATATTCACTTTTGCCTTACACGGAAGTATAAATGAGTTATACTCTAAGATCTATAGAGGAAGTGAACTATTTTATATGGCACACAATAGAAACCAAACACTAAATAAAACTCGGCATGTGTATTAGCACTAACGCTTTCATTATAACAAGCCATGCCAACATTTCTAGGGACGGGCTTAGTGGGGGTTATAAGGGAAGCCAGAAATTAAAAATAGCGATATTTCGTTTCTTATTGGTTTTTCGGCATATATGGACTTATCAAAAGTTGTTTATTGTGTAATTTAGAGTAACTTTTTTATACTTTTGTATACACGGAAGTGTATAAATGAGAAACGCTAAATAACAAGAGTCCACAATTTTATTTGGCACAAAAGACTCAACCGAACTAAACCAAACTCGGTATTTGAATTAGCACTAACGCCTTCATTATAATAAGCTATACTAACATTTCTAGGACGGCAGAGTGGGAGTTGTAAGGGAGGCCTGAAATTAAAATAGTGATTTCCTATTCGGCAAATATGCAAATAACAAAAGTTGTTTAATTTGTTATTTAGAGAAATTTTTCAAACTCATTTTTCAATATGAACTACCAGGTACCTCAAATAAAAAAAAAATTATTCAAATGTATGTCAATATTTTCTCATTAATAATTCAAATCTATGCATAATGCACAGGAAACGGGAAATATGACAATATGCAGAACAGTGAAGTCTTGCATAAAAAAATAATTTTATTATTAACAAATCCACATAAACGACGGGTGTTAACCCTAAACACTGGGACGGGTAAATGTCATAATATTGTGCAAAGTAAAGCCTTGCCAAAAATATACCACCAACATTCAACCCCAAATGAATTCCCGAGCGAAGCCGGGTATCTCAGCTAGTATATATATATATATCTATATATATATAAAATTGTAACCTCTGTCTGTACATTGATTTTTTTCGCGAAATTTCACGATAACTTTTCGTTTCACATGTCATAGACACCATAACTGCAATTAGTTTCTTTGGTGTCTGTTTGTTTGTTGTTTGTTTGTTTATTTGTTTGTTTGTTTGTTTGTTACCTTTTCACGCATAAACGGCTGAACCGATTTTTATGAAACTTGGTATGTATATTACTACTAGCCCAACTTAGACTTTAGGCTATATAAATATTCTCTAAGACGAACAGGAGTGGGGGTTATAAGGGAGGCCTGAAAGTAAAAATAGCGATATTTCGTTTCCTATTGCTTTTTCAGCAAATATGCACATAACAAAAGTTGTTTATTTTGTAATTTAGAGTAACTGTTGTTATATGCACTTTTGCCGTATACGGAAGTATAAATGAGTTATACGATAAAAACTATAGCGGGAGTCCACAATTTTATTTGGCACAAAAGACTCAACCGAACTAAACCAAACTCGCTATGTGAATTAATACTAACGATTTCCTTATAATAAGCCGTACTAACGTTTCTAGGGACGGGCAGGAGAGGGGGTTATAAGGGAGGCCTGAAATTAAAAATAGCGATATTTCGTTTCCTATTGCTTTTTCAGCAAATATGCACATAACAAAAGTTGTTTATTTTGTTATTTAGAGTAACTTTTGTTTTATGCACTTTTGCCGTATACGGAAGCATAAATGAGTTATACGCTATAAGCTATAGCGGGAGTCCACAATTTTATTTAGCACAAAACACTCAACCGAGCTAAATAAAACACTGGGTATGTGTATTAGTACTAACGCCTTCCTTATAATAAGCCATATTAACATTTCTAGGGACGGGCAGAAGTGAGGGTTATAAGGGAGGCCTGAAATTAAAAATAGTGATATTTCGTTTCCTATTGGGGTTTCGGCAAATATGCACATAAAAGAAAGTTGTTTATTTTGTTATTTAGAGAAATGTGCTCAACAATTCTTTTCAATATGAACTATCAGGTACCTCACCTGGAAAAATTAATTCAAATTATAATATTTTGTCCTTAATAACTTAAATCTATGCATAATGCACAGGAAACGGGAAATATGACAATAGTGAAGTCTTACATAAAAAATTAATTTTATTATTGTCAAATCCACAGAAACACGGATATTAACCCTAAACACTGGGAAGGGTAAATGTCAAAATATTGTGCAAAGTTAAAGCTTTGCCAAAGAATACCATCACCATCCAGCCGCAAATGAATTCCCTGGCGAAGCCGGGTATCTGAGCTAGTATTATATATATATTAATAACATATTAATTTTATTGAAAACTATTTACTACCGGTAGTACAGCAATTTGTAATGAATAAGAATAATTTTTATCTCAATCACTCAGATTTTAGTAATTCTAGAACAAAAGAAGGGGGGGGGGGTTCTACAGACCGTATTTGTATGTATCTCGTATAATAAAGGTTTGTTGAAAGCAATATTTGGTATTTAACCTTGCAATGAAGTGGTTCATGATTATGAATGACTTATCACACATTAATATGATGCGAGCAAGGGTTTATTGAAAGCGGGACATTTTAAAATACAAATAACTCGGTTAAAACTGATTATACCGAAAATATGTATAGAACAACATTCATAGATCATTCAATTTTAAATAAGATTGGTTCTATACAATTTTTCGATCTTACATAATAAAGGAGATATTTGACCCCCTTCCCAGTGGTCCAATTTCAGCCATTAACGAACTTGATCTTTATTTTTACATAAAACGGATCAATCAAACAAATATATAATTTTGGCCCTCATTTTTTTTTAAGCATGGATTGGTGGACATTTGAAGAAAATCGCATTATGAGTACCTAAATAGCTGATTTCTCTCAAGGGAAATCGGCTAAAAAAAATTAAATGCTATTAAAACTTGAAGATTTAAACCACATATCCAATTTGGAAAGAATGTGGTTTCTTTAAAAAATAAATTAACGTCCACTTTATGCTACTATAGCCAATTGGGGTGAGTTATTTCGATCTCCAATTACTGCCATGCTAGAACTAATTATAATTCCAGACTTACTGAAGTTATGGCTTGGCCCACATTACTGACTACTCATTGCCACTAATCCAGCAATTTAAATTGTATTACTTTGTAGTAAAAAAATCATTCGTTGAAATTAAGAACAATGAACCTTAGAGAGGCGATTACTATGTCCCAAATATTTAGGTTCTTTAAGGAACATGCCATTAGGTGAATGAAAAAAAACTTGGTTCAATATTAGGTCTTTAGCACAATTGCACTTTCTGACAGCACATTTTACTGTTGGTTTTGAAAATATTGTCCTGGACTTACCGTCACTTCAGTGTGGATCACTTTCTTCCAACTGTTATATTCTTAATCTTGAGGAAAGTTTCACACCCTTGTATTTGTGGATAACAAAATACCTTCCTATTCCAGAAGTGAAAGAAAGACAGATTGTGTATCCCAGACTGATGCTCTCTATAAATATTACACTTAATTGCTATCCCTCCTGATAAAGATGTATCTTAATGTCACACACACACACTATATCATCATTAAGGCAAACCCTTAACTTTGGCATCATCTGTAGGTTCAAATGTCCGTCACGCAGGGGCTGCGTAAACTAAGCAGATTTCCACAGCGAGGTTTTATAATAGAAAAATCTGCATACTGGTAACACAACACCACCGTGAGTAAATACAAAGGGTAATGAGAAATCTTTCAGTTAATTTTAATAAATTCACATCTGATACGGGTTCTGAATTGTAAGAAGAATGAACAGAACGTATTTGCATAAATCTCACAAAGGAAGGTAAGGTTAGAGGAAGCTTCCACCAGAGCCGAACAGTTAACGGAAACGGCCGAACATATCCCTCCACCACATGTCCCATAGACTTCATAAAAATGCAAATATCTCGGTTAATATTCAAGATAGAGAATAAATGTATATAACAATATTTATAGTAAATTTAATTTGCAATAAGATTGGTTCTATACAATTTTTCGATCCGATGCATAATGACGGAGATATTTCGAAAATCCTCCCCTCCCCCTGGCCCGATTTCAGCCGTTAACGAACTTGATATTTTTTTTTTTTTTTATTACGTCCACTTTATGATACTAGGCTAATCGGGACGGGTTATCTACAGGTTACCATCCTTTTCTAGCCAGGGTGGGCCTAAGGAGTTTATTTAATGAGCCCGTCATCAAATAAATTTGTAACTGCCCAGGGCGGGATTCAAACCCGCCACTCTAGGTCTGCCATGCGAGATTAGGGCCAACTCTCTAACCCGCACCCCAAGAACTTGATCTTTCATTTTACATAAAACGACTAAATTTAGATTTTGGTAACAATTAAACAATAATTGCGACCGCTAGAGCGGTAACAGACAAATATATAGATATATACAGTTTTGAACGGACCTCAATTTCGTCATCTCCTAGATAGGATCGATGGACATTTGAAGAAAAATTTCGAAAATCGCGTCATGAGTACAACCTCAATAGCTGATTTCCCGTAAGGGAAATCTGCTAAAAGCAACAGGTTAGATGGTGTTCAAATTAATACTAGTTTTGTTGCTTTATGGCCTTGACAAAATTCAATGGAGAGCCCAAGTAAATCTAATAACCAATAAAGGGTTCAAAAGCAAGTTACCTACTTACAGATTAGTTGGGTATTAATTTACTTTTTTCCTCTTACTAGAAGTGTGGCTTAGGTTGTAATAATGATTTATTTCCGCCTACTTTATACTGCTAAGGCTAATCCAGACAGGTTATCTACAGGCAACTACCCATGATTTCATCTGGCGAGTTAGTGACTAAATAAATTCCAATTGCCCATAAGAAGTAACACCATATATAATATATTTCTGACAAGTATGTTTATATAAATAGACAATTTGAGACTCCTGATTATTGATCAAACAAAAACTGCAGGCTAATTTCCTAATGCATATGCACATTTTCGTCATATCCAAGCAGTTTTTCTTTTGCATCATGTATATAACCTCTGCATAGAACATATTTTAATATAATTAACACAGGTAAGCACTATTCTTTCTTTTCAGCCACATCCTCTCCTACTTTAAATATAATCCATAGAATGAAGGATACAAAACAATTTATAGAGTTGTAGGTGACTTGCAAACAGCCTTATTCCATTGTGATGGGACTTATTTTGACTCTGTAAATATCAAGTATGTACAGCACCTACAGAAATGTCATGCTTTTTTTTACACATGCTTGAGCAAAGTAAAGGGAGTATTGCAATCATAACGGTAATAGTAAACTTTTTTCATTCATTTTGACCTTCCCTGAATTTGTTTTGAAAAGTTTTGGCATGACATCTGTATAACTTAAAAACGACTTGCCTTATATTGAAATTTTATATTTAGAACTGTTCTGTCACCTCCCCTTTCGGCTGAAATCAACTAAAAGGGATATGAGAAAATAAAAAAATTCTCCAGCATATTACAGATAGTTACAACCAATTTTATAGGATCATAAAAAGATCTATACATTTTTTGGCTCTGATATTTTGAAAATCCAGAGATAATTTATATTTCTTTATAAAATAATGTCCCAGAAATATGTATTTCAAAACTTTTCAAGAGAATAGCAGCAGTACTTTGATACTAAACTGGTATAGAAGTTTATGGGCCAAGATAACGAAGTCCATCAACGAAAGGAAGCTTGTTCCAACTGGACATAAGGGAAGGTGAGTAATATCAAAAAATCCTTGACCTTACCTGTGGTTGCCTTCAGATCTTATATTATGATAGTGTTAATAGATGATCAGAACTGTCCTGCCTTCGTGTATGAGAATATTTTCTTTTTGAAAGTAGAAATACCCAGTATATAGTAAAGTGAGTCGGAAACAAATTGTGTGATTCAAAGAACAATAAATTAAAGCTTCATTGTTGTCCCCAATATATACTCCAGCAGACAGGTGTTTTGACTCTTTATCTGTGCAAATTCTGATCGGATCTCCATCAACTCCTTAAAAATGTAGGTTGGCGAATCAAGGTATAACTGGAGCAGATAGTCAGGATAACAATGATGCTTTTATCACTCCTCCCCAGTGATGCTGAATGAAGAAGCCAGAATAAAAGTTGTGTGGGTATATATAATCACATGCCTAATCATTCTATAATCAGAAGTAAGTTATGTTTCAAATTAACTTCACTTTAAAAACTGGGGCAGAAATTAATTAACTTAAAAGGTGAAAATTCTAACTTCTTGTTTGATCAATTTTAAAGAACCCCAAGTATGTTAGGTATTTTTTTTAACTATTTGCATCATAGAAATGTGATTTTATTTATCTATTAATTTAATTAAACGTTAAAATAGTTTTCAATGTTTGCAGGTTGAGTACAAAGGCCACACTTTCACAATAACAATTTATTGAAGAGGCAGAGCACTTATGATGCAGTGCATTCTCATTAGTGCCTAACACCCTGTGCATTGACCTGAAGGGCCCAGGACATTGACACTAACGATGGATGCACTGCACCAAAAACGCTCTGTAAATAATTGTTATCATGGAAGTGTGGCTTTGTACTCAACCTGCAATATAATTTACTTACACCAGACAAAATACCACAACCAACTAGAATATTTTAACTTTTACTACTATTTAATTTTTTAATACTCTTTTATCATGTAATTAGTATTGTTTTTCATTGAATTCTGAGCTTTGTTTAATATTGTTCTGCTTGCATACTTTTAATATTTTGCTGGGTTTATGTTATTGTTCTCTTAGTAGGTAACTTAAATGAGCAACCGCCTAAGTTGTGAAGCTCTTTATAAAAAATAAAGAATCCTAGTTATTTATCAACTGGTGGCACAGCCATATGAAATCGACTAATCACCTATCCTTTGCTAGGATGTTTATTTTATTTTTCAGTAATGAATATAAGTAGGCAACATTATGAAAAAAGCTGAATTATAAGTCGAGTAAGTTATATCAAAATTTACTGCTTTTATCCAGAAGTATTTAATAAATTCCCTGTTTATACACCACTGGATTAACAAGGCCAGTATCTTCTTGATGATGGTGACCCCCACCCCCCAAAAAAAAATTCCCTTCCGAAGTGCCAATAAATCATCTTTTTGTTTCGCAATATGTATATATCATATTTGTATAAAATGAGTGTATTTTGTTAGTTTTTACCTCCATACTGAGGACTGATTAATCCATCAACTTTTATTATTATAATTGTTATTGTACTGAATCAATGGAGAAGAATAAATTGCCTATTAAAAATGTAGATGGCCAACATTTGTGATTCTTGCCTTTTATATCTGTAGTACACTAGAAGAAAAGGAGACCCTTCCATGTACTTATTGGTTACGAATTAATTGTTCCAAATCTTATAACTATCACTTTTCCAATAATAACTAATGTTTACAAATCCTCCGAGAAAAAAAAAGTTCAAAATTAAGGCGTACAAAACGATTTCTACACAGGAAGCCTGCATTCTCTAAATAGTATCATTTCCATATATGGTTCATAAATTGTTTATATAAAAAACTGAATAAATATACAAGAAAAAAATAAAATAAAAGAAGAGGAAGAGAGGAAGTGTGCCTTGGGAGCAAAGTATAAAATTTTCGAAAAAATATAAATAATGGTATTTGGTAAAATATTTAGCACCATGTAAAGTTAGGCGTCTATTTTTTATTGCGAAAATTTATTAACCATCGACATATATTGAAACGACAAGGTAGACCAACTTGTAAGGAGGTATACCTTTCATATCTTGTAACAAATTACAATGCTCTGTATTTATTAAAAAAAAAGTAGTAAAAATATATATTGTACAAGCTACAATTCAGCTACCAAATGAAAAGATGTCATCAAAATTATAATTAAAAAAAAAAAAAAGGAAAGGAAAGAAACCAACTCGGCCTTAACAAAATCACGAATATTTTGTCTGACCTTTTTTCGGAGGTTTTGGCATTAATGAAACAGGAATAAAAATAAAAAGGTAATTTCGTAATTCTTTTTCCCTCAAATAAAAACTATATCTTGAACAAAAGTAAATATATCAAAATAAACTTTCTTAATAACAGACAAGAAACAGAACTCTCTAAAATATATTCTGTTCCCTAAAAAGTTGTTCACTCCAAAGAGCAACACCTAATTTTTGAGCAATTGTGATTTGCAGACTAAGCTCTCTAACAAGTTAGTTGTATTCAATGGCTCTAAAGGCTTTTTTCCTATAAAATTTTAGAGGAACAAACAATAAATCTTAGAAAGTTCTGAATAGTTGGGGAAAAGTCTTTGGGAGTGACAACATTTCATGCCAAAGGTTTTCTTTTTTTTTTTTGTTTCTTTTTCTTTTCTTTTTTTCTTAAGAAAGTGGAAAGATTAATAAAAAGAATGTCAAATACATCAATAATTTTGTTTATAAAATGTTTTATAACGAGTTTAAAGACACCTGTCATACACATAACAGGACAAATATACATCTAAAGATGATTTTGAATGAAGAGGTAAAATGGGGTGGTGCATACAACTTTAAGAGGATACACAACAAATACACTATTTTAGTAAGTCATGTTATGCATATATATATTTTTTCTGTTTGTTTTTTTGCTCCCAGGACTCAATCTAACATGACCCAACTTATTAAAGACTTTTAAATTATTTTATTAATAAAAAATGTTGCTACATCAAGACTTCAAGGTTTGAACAACGGTAATTTCAATTCCAGCAAAACATATGCTGTTATAAAAAAAAAGTTTTACATTTCCAAAGGAAATTTTTTTTTTATCTCTCATGATTTAAACAGATCACAATAATAACAGTATACAGCAATGGTGAAAGCGGATAATAAAACTGAATCTGAATTTCTATAAAGTGAATTGACAAATCAATATTTTACAATTAATACATTTTTATTTATATGATAAAAATGATGTTAACTAGTAATAATTTCAATATGTATCATCTGATCATCAAAAAACTTACTTTTATTGTTATGAAAATGTTTAATAGCTCTCACCTTCTAACTTGTAAACTGCACGCGAGAAGTATAAATTAATCTCAGTCCTTATATTATTTTCTTTTTGAAGAAAAAAACAAGTTAAAGAAAAATAACTGAGACAATTAATTGGACATAGTACACATCCACATTTAATAATATATATATATATTTTTTGGACACACCCTGATCAAAACATTCGCACTCTATTTCCTTTAATACAACCAATAATTTTCTTGTTCTTTAAGAAAATGTTTTTATCGTAAGTTTGAAGCATAAGGAAATAAAGAGTGATTTTGTGTATTCGCAAATATGTGATTTTTTTTGGAGTTGTCTTCAATTTTGAAGATTCAATAACATACATCTCAGATTCTGAAAGCCAAACATATAGGAGACAGAACATACTTGATTATATTCGAAAAAGCATTAAACGTACAAAAGCTATGCCCAGATATAATTGTAGTTATTTTTTCATCTTCTTGACTGTTTGGCACCATTTACAAAATAATTCAAAAGAAAAATGAGAAAAAAAAGAACAGAAAATGGAAAAAGGAAAATAAATAAATATATTCATCCAGTTTAATATAAATTATACCAGACGATGTTTTGGGCCATAATAACCCTAAGAGTTACTTCACTTATTTATAAATACATATAAAAATTACAACAGAAAAGAAAAACGGATTTTATGTATATATATAGACATACACTATATAAAAATTATAATAGGAAAAGAAAAGACCGTCAGGTGCGTTGACAGTAAAATTTTGATATAAATATATACAAAACTCAGGGTGCTTGGCATAGGTTTGTATACGTTGCTTTTTTTTATTTATATCATATATATAGTTGTATATATATGGTATATACACGTAAATACGGGTGAGATGCGGTGAATACAAGTTTGAATTTTTTTGTTCTTTTTTTTACAATTGAGGGTATAGTTATATAAAGTGGGTGGTAGGAGGTGGATGGGCTTGGAGAAGGACGAGAGGAAGGGGGAGATTGGTTTAGTTGTCACCGCCCTCTTGGGGTTCATCACCATCACCCTGGGTGTCTGATGTCCACAGGGTCAGGTTGTCTCGGAGCAGCTGCATGATCAGCGTTGAGTCCTTGTATGAATCCTCATTAAGAGTGTCGAGTTCTGCTATCGCATCGTCGAATGCCTAACCAACAACAATACAAATAGAAATTAGGTAAAATTCAGTTGTCTATAGAATAATTTATATAATACATGTTTCTACCCAATAAAAGTGTTTTACATGACACCTGATTGTCAAAACTTTGTTTTTTTTTTTTTTTTACTGATAATGACAAGTTTTGTGTTTAAAACGTAAATGAAACACTGAAGATCTTCAGACAGATTTATTACAATATTTTCCACTAAATAACTACAAATTTTTATTTATTTACATCCACCCACTTTATGCTACAAAGTGACGATTTATTACAAAACTATTCTAACCAGATAGGATGGGACTATGGATTTTAGCAGATTTCCCTTTAGGGAATTTAGATATTGCTTTGTACTCACGACGCGATTTTTGAAAAAACTTCCTCAAATGTCCATCAATCCTACCTGTGAGATGATGAAAATGAGGTCTGTACATGTATATAATATATACACACACACACATATTCTAGCGGTCACAATTTTGATTTAATCATTACCAAACCCGATATATGAGTGTTTTATGTAAAAAGAAAGATCAAGTTCGTTAACGGCAGAAATCAGATTGTGGGGGGGGGGTTTAGAGGGGAAGAATTTAGAATATTCAAAATATTCTCCGTTTTTATATGTCTGACCGAAAAAAGGGACATAACCAACATTATTGTAAATTTAATTTCGTATGAATGTTGTTATATACATATTTTCTCTATCATGAATATTAACAGAGATATTTGGATTTTTTAGTTTTCAGCCTTTAGTAAACTAAGCCGTTATATTATGAAGCACTTTCTTTGAAGCCTAAATACTGAATATTGTTCTCATTGAACTTTTAAGTTTTGAGATAAATGCAAATACATGACACGACACAGATGGGAAATCTGCTTAGTTAATGCTGCCCCTGCGTGATGGACTTTTTGTTTGTGAGGTCGTCATTAAATTAACTTCCATTGCCCAAATGGGAATCGCAACCATAACACTAGGTTTACCAACTGTATTAAGACCCAAAACTTATATAGTTAACCTGAGTCCCCATTAAATAGTGACAAATTTGCATTTAAATAGACTACAGTAAATGTCACACTGCACTTAAGATCTTCAGATATTGATTTAATTAACACAATACTTTCCACTAAAAGCTAACTGATCATATAGCTTCTTAGTACTTTACACAGAGATTCAAAATGGAGACTGAAATATGAGTCTATGTTTAGGTATTAATAGATATATTATCCAGAGTCTAACAGATAGAGATATCATTACTCATGAATTTGAATAATAGTATTGATCTGCATCTTTATTTGTGTAATCAATGATTGTTTTGTTCCTCAGTGATTAAATTTTACAAATATCTTGAGATATTTGGCTTCAAATTTGTAACCTCAAAACATTGTCAGTAAACAGTATAATTAATGAATGAAAATATTTACGGTTTTGGAACAAAGCATGATGAATCAATTTTTCTATTATGAAAACAGCCCCAAAAAATCTGATATCTATTCACGGCACCCTTGAATTTCTTTTATGGCTAACAAAGTAACCACACTAACTGTGGTATTTCTATAGAGGGAGGGGAATGAAAAAGATATCTTCGTTAAAATAAAAAAAAGGGGGGGGGAGGGAAGAGCTTCCAAATATTCTTCATTTAATTCAATGTTGTAATTCTAATCTTGGAAACATTTTTCTAACTTATCTGTTTTGATGTTGCTATTTATACGGGTCACCTCAGTTATAATACAAAGTCATTTTAAATTTGCAGAACCTAACTCCAGGATATTTCTCTAAACATAATAAGTAAAGGGAGAAAATAACCTCAAGTTTTCTATGATCTGCTGTTCAAACCCAAGCATAAGCATGTAAATTTTTATATCTCCTTTTTTGAACCAGGAAAAAGCAACTAGGTGAACAATGATCAAGAAACTGTAGGGCTTGCATGACACATAGTTGGAAAAATGAGTATTACAATTAACTTGTAGATCACAACAGTGTTCCTCTTCTTTTTACTTTATTATTAATTATTTGCGATCCGTGTGTTTTGATATCCATTACAAACTATTTTTAGTTATTTTTCTTCAAAAAGTACCTTTTTATAAATTCATTCTGTGCTCCTTTCTGCTGGTTGTATTTAAAATGAAATACAATTTAATGCTACACAAATAACGTAAGAGTAAAAACAAAGCTTCTCCATTAAAAAATGGATACTACTTTTTTCAGTCTTCTAAAAATCTAAAATCATTGAAATAAACAATACTGCAGTTTAGTATTCTAAATCGCTCTGAGGCATAAAAACATCATGATTCAAATTGATATAATGAGAAAACATCTAATAAAAACAAGTATTCAACAAAAAGAACTTTTTTAAACAACTCAAAACTGCTAGTATATCAATTTCACTACTAGTCCCATTTATAGTCCTCCTTTAGAGATATAAATGATTCACACTTGAAACACACATAAACATATAATCTGGTTAGCAGTGGAGCAATTAACAATTGTAAAAAAAAAAAAAAAAGAAAATGCAGGGAACAAACATGAGCAAGATTAGTAACTAAATGGTACTGTGGCACACAAAAGTGGTTAGTAACAAATGGAAATTTGAAGTAGCAGGTTTATTTTAAAATTTCAGATAACAGTATACATATAAAAATTACATTTAAGGCAGAAAAGAAAGGCGTTGGAAGGAGAGGAAATTGAGGAAATCCTGCTCATGTTGTTACCTGCTTGGCGAGATGGCAAGCCCGCCCTTGGGAGTTGATGATTTCATAGTAGAATACAGAAAAATTTAAAGCAAGCCCCAACCGTATTGGATGAGTAGGTTGCATTTTGGCTTTAGCTATATCAAAAGCTTCTTGATAAGCATTTTGGGAATCTTCAACCACACCTGAAAATAGTTACATTAATAGAAAACTAAACTAAAAAATGTATCAGATGAAATTGGAAATGCTCCACTGCTTCAGCCAGACTGAAAAATCAATCCTGTTAAAATTAAAGAAATATTATTCTAGATGTAAAATTTCGAAGATAAAGACCTGCTTTGCAAGCTGGCATGCCTTGTCAGGCGAATTGAGGATTTCATAGTAGAAAACAGAGAAGTTGAGCGCGAGACCCAACCTAATTGGGTGGGTGGGCTGCATCTTAGACTTACTAATTTCGAAAGCATCTTGGTAAGCTTTTTGTGAGTCATCCACTACAGCTACAAATTAAAACAAAAAATTATAAAACATGTTTAAAATTTTGATTTTAATATTGTTACAATGTATAAATAAAAATGCATTAAATTATAATAACTCCAAATTGTTTTCACAGTAAATTCAAACAAGTTAATTAATGTCAGGAGTATGCCAGAGTAAAGTGATCCAAAAGAGCATACTCAGTAGTCGATGCATTTTGTACCTTTAAATATGCTTTAAATAAGGGAATATTTACAATAATGTAGATGTAGAACCTTAAACAATACTTGTAGGGATAAATAAATTTGAAGCATGTTTGCTAATGAAATTAAACTGGCTTCACAAAAATCGGTCAAGTATGGAATGTAAATGAAGTTAAGCTTAGTTGTAAACCAAGGTTACGTTGTCTAAACATTCCAAAATGGTACTGATACAGTAGCAAAATTAAAAGAAAACAACAGTAAAATTTTTCGTAGCGGATTATCTTTTATCAAAATGAATGAAGTGTAAAAAAAAAAAAATAAGAAATTTTCCAAAAGATTCATGGAGTGTGATATTGAGAAATTAGATGAAGGGAAGACTATTAAACCCACATCCTCCCCATTATCTTGAATCTTCATGATTAAATTAAAAATACAACCCTTCTCCTAAAATGGTATAAAACAGAAATTCTTAACTTTTACCAAAGATATAAGCATAAATTCTCAATACTGAACAAAATAAAAAGTAAGCAAAATGTTATTGGTGCAATTTTATAAAAATTTAACAAAATCCCAGGAACTTATGACAGTCATATCTTGGCCATTGTAGAATTTGAAAATACAAAAACTTTTAATTTGATGGGAACATTCCAATGATGTTCTTCTAAACAACTTCTATCCTACTTAGGGAAACAAAATATTTTTATAGTGACTTTAATTAATAATCAAAATCAAAAGGACAAATGCATAGAGAATTTCATGAATTAAAACTCATTAAAAGATTTAGCTAGAACATTAAGGATAATTTATCTAAGTTTTAACAAAACCATGAATAACTTCTTTAACTTGAAATATTTACCATGAAATAGTACTTTAAATATAGATTAAGAACTGTATATACATATATATTTATTCAATCATTATTATGTATTAACATACACTTTTTGCTACTATGGCTAATTGGGGCAGGTTACCTATAGGTTACCACCCTTTTCTAGCCAAGGTGGGACTAAGGATTTTATTTAATGAGTTTATCACTAAATAAATTCCTATTGCCCAGGTTGGAATCGAAATCGCCCAACTAGGTTACTATATGAGATTGAAGCCAACACTTAAAGACAACTCACATGGCTAACCCGAGTCCCTTCATTATTATAGAATAATTTGTTCTAAGGAAAATAATATGGAGTTGATGTTATATCATCTGCTTAATGCATCAGATGTTAATGTTAACAAAGGCTAAAAGAGTTCTTAGCATTTGTTTTTATTTCCTCGAATATTCATGAATTGTATTTGTTCAAACAATTTATATTTGCTGAAGGAACTTTACATTTCCTTGAATGTTAAAAAATAGGCTCAACCTTACCCACTTCTCACATAAGTATCTAAGTGGAGAGGGACAGGTAATATAAAATTTATGTTTTCAACCTGGACTATCTTATAATTTGAAAGTATTATAAGTATATAAATAATTCTAATAGGAAATGTGAGGATTTGTTTCACATTCCATCCCTGATATGATTTGATCAAGATTAATAATGTGTTTATTAAAATGTTTTAGCTTCCATTTGTATAATAGCGAAAAGACAAAAAAATAAAACATGATTGTTAAAGATACACTGTGAGTTATAAATTCTCATGTGCAACAGCTGCTGGTAAAATTGTTCTCATCACCAGGTAGTCTAAATGTCACATAAATATTTTGAAAGCTCCTTGGATAGGCTTATTACTGACTGCAAGGGATAGAAATATTATACTATTAGTCAGTATAATAGTAAATAAAAATGTGACTACTTACTGTTCCGTGTGTCGCCGGTTGCAACCTCGGCAAGGTACCTGTAGTAATCTCCCTTCATTTTCAAGTAAAATACTTTGCTTTCGGCATTACTAGCCTTGGGAATGAGGAACCTGTCCAGTAAACCCTAAAAAGAAGAAATTAAATGAATAAAATATTTGAAATATCTTAATAAAAAGGGGTAATGTTTATTACAAATGTTTCTTAGCTGGTTTCAGGATAAATACATTGCCTTTTTCTTGCAAATTAGCTTAAACATATTTAATGAAATGAATACGAATGAGTGAAGTGGGAGGGAGATGAGTAATAACTGCGATAGAAAAGTTAGAAGAACAGTAGCCAGGATGATATTAGGGAAGAGAAAACTAGAAAGGAAGGAGAAGAGAGCTGGGGAGGAATCAACAGGTTGCCCAGCCTAAGGCATTCTGTACCCTTCCTCATCCTCTATCCCTTTCCCTTTAGATAACCCTTTACATACATAATGGCCCTTTCCCCCCTTACATCAAAGGGCAGGGAAACTAGTTCAGAGTAAGTTACTAGAACCCAAATTACATGCTTTTAATAATTTATAAATCTAATTAATGAGAAACTGGGTCCTTTGGATGCCCAGAGAACATTAGGAGGACCTGTATATCACCAGTGAGATACGTAGTAAAAGAACTAGTATTAAAACATGTGGAGAGTTAATAAAATAGACGAAGTACATGACAATGTCCTAATGGTTCAGTGAATATATCACACAACTGATTTCACTCACTTCTTAAAGAGTAGAGAGAGTAAGCAAACAAACTCAAATATGCATATATTTTAGAAAACTCTTAAACGGTAGTAAATTCATATAATCACTAATTTTCCAAAATAAATTTAAACTATTTATTAACGTCCATATTTTTTTGCAATTAAGGCTAATTGGGACGGGTTATCTATAGGTTACCACCCTTTTCTAGCCAGCTTGCACTGAGGATTTTATTTAATGAATTCTGTCACAAAATAAATTCCTTTGTCCAGGCGGGAATCGAACTTGCCACGCTAGGTTTAACATGTGAGATTAAAGGCAACACTTTAATTCACATGGCTGACCTGAGCTCCTTTTCAAAATAATAAACTTACAAGATATAAAATAAAAGGGGGGGGGTTACATTTTTTGTTATATAAAAAACATTCCTTTTCAGTATCATTAAACAAATAGAGAAATGATATATAAACACAATTAAATTGCTCTATATTAAATGTTCAAATATTTCTAGAAAAATTTACAACCAACTCAAGTAATTAGGACTAATCAGATGATATATCTTATAGGCTACCAATTTTTTCCTTAAGCAAAAGAACTACATTCTCAGCCTTATACTGGTAACTACATTTACGACTTTAAATAATCATTTCTTTACTCTGCAAATTCAGGGGCACCCATGTTATAGTTGTTATAACAACTAAAATGTATGTGAATGAAACATCTTAGAACATGTGAAGATGAAACAAAAGTAGTGATAAAATGAAAATATGGAGAAAATTCCGCTGGCAGCAATTATTTTACCATTATTACCCACAAACCACAGGTCCACCGTAAATAAATGTTTGCAGTATGGAGTATAGAGTTACTTTTTCCGACAACGAAGAAATTAAATGTATAACGAACAGGCAAACAAAAGGGTTCCGAAAACAATTCTATTTACAGTATTTTTTAGAAAGGATGGGGGAATTTATAAGTACCAAGAATTGATACAGTGGTCCCTCCTTTCATATACACTTAAACCAGGTCAGTTCTAGGTACAGCTGTAGCAGGGGGATAGAAGATTCTTAGTAAAGCTTTCAGCAAGTGTCTCTTAAAAGGAAATCAGTTATAGAGATTGTACTCATAATGTAATTTTCAAAACATTTCCTCAAATGTCCATCAATCCTGCATAGGAGACGACGAAAATTAGGCCCGTTGAAAGTTATATACATATACTGTTGGGGACCAGGTTAGCCATTTGAGTTAAGGCGTTGGCCTTAATCTTACATGGTAAACCTAGAGTAGCGAGTTCGATTCCCGCCTGGGCAATAGGAAATTATTAAGTAACGGAATTCATTAAATAAAATCCTTAGTCCCACCCTGGCTAGAAAAGGATGGTAACCTGTAGATAACCCGTACCAATTAGCCATATTGCAAAAAGTGGACGTTAATAAATTAAAGTTAACGCTGTAGCAGTCGTAATTTTTGTTTGATCGTTACCAAACTGGATATTTAAACTTTATATGCGAGAATAAAGATAAAGAGAAGTTCGTTAAAAGGATGAAATCAAACAGCAGGGGGGGGGGGTTAAGAGGGGAAATTTCAAAAATTCGAAATATCTCCGTTATTGCAAGTCGGATCGAAAAAGTGTAAGTGGTTGCGTAAACTAAGAACGAATAACTCGCTGAATATTTGAGCTAAGGATAATAATTGTAGGTTCTATAACATTTTTCGATCAAACGTATGATAGAAATTCCATGGAAGAGCTGAAAGAGTTGCAAACGGGATGTCAGAATTTGGAGAAAATTACTTGGACCTACAGTTATAATGTAAGGTCCAGCCTCTACACTACATGGCGCATTGCTGCAAGTAATATGTTGTAATAGTGAGAAAACAATATTTAATTAGAACTTGAATTCTATAATAATTCCAAAAAATATGTAAATTTGGAGCATCGGATGCACTTCAGATATTTTTAACAAATTTTCCTCAAGGGAAATCAGCTATTGAGGTTGTACTCATGACGAAAAATGAGGTCCGTTCAAAATTATATATATATATATATATATATTTGTCTGTTACCGCTCTAGCGGCCGCAATTTCTATTTGATCGTTAACAAACTCGATATATAAGCGTTTCATACAAAACTAAAGGCTCGTTAATGACTGAAATCGAAAATCGAACTAGTGGAAGGGGGTTTAGAGGGAAAAAATCTCGAAAATTCGAAGTATCTCCGTTATTATAGGTCGGATAGAAAAATTGCATAGAACCAGTTTCATTGCAAATAAAATGTACTATAAATAGTGTTCTATACATGTTCCTGTATCTATAGTATTAACGGAGATATTTGCATTTTTTTAGTTTTCACCTACTCATGTTATATTAACAATTCAAATTATGAAACACTATTTCTTTCTTTCTTTATTGACGTCCACTTTCTGCTACTATGGCTAATTGGGACGGGTTATCTACAGGTTACTACCCTTTTATAGCCAGGGTGAAACTAACAAATCTTTTTAATGAGTCCTTCACTAAATAATTTCCTTTGCCCAGACGAGAATCAAACTCGCCACTCTAGGTTTACCATTTGAGATTAAGACCAACGCTTTAACTCACACGGGCAACCTGAGCCCCACACTTTACTTGAAGTCCAAATACCAAATAATGTTCTCATTGAACTACATGAGCCGCACTTTTTTTTGTCAGGGATTAATTTATTTTGTTGGTAAGTCGAATATGAGAGTAATGAATATAATAATACTAGAGGAATAAAATATAAGAGAGAGTCGAGGGTTGAGGTAAGGGAAGGGTTGAGTGGGAATAGTAAGAATTTGTCCCAAGCTGAGGGAGGCAGCTGGAGGATCAATGAGTCAATACGAGACCACGCCTCTAGCCCTCTGGGCATGCGCGACCGCCACTCGATACGCCCCTGTCCCTTACACCACCTTCTATATACAATCTTCACTCAACGCCAAATTTATTTCATACTTGCTCCAAAGTCCATACAAAATTCATGAAGCAAAAATAAAAAAGATCAGACGGGAAGCTAATCGATATTGGAATTGAAATTAAAACAGCAGACGCTGCTAGCGAATTCACAGATAATAAAATAATGAGTCACCGCTAAGGGCAATGACACTCCAAGGACATATCCCTAAATCTAAAACACGCATCACATAGAGCTGGCAATGAAATGACAAACTTATTTTCTGTGAATTAATATTCAAGTAACTGCGAGGCCATCTCTTGACAAAATTTAACGAACTAAAACATAAAACAAATACTTTCTTATCATTCATCCATCTTCTCATTTCTACAGGAGTGATACTGTTCACACTTACTATGCCCAGACCTTGCCAAACTGTTAATCCAAAGCAGCTATAAAGTGGTTAGTCTTCTCTATAGCTGTGGAGTTTCAAAACCTGTCTAAGTATTGCGACTAGCCAGGAGAGACAGACCATAAATAGCATCGCATTTCACGCCTTACATCATCAGGCTTTACTATTCCCTCATACAACGAAGTGGTGGCCGTTATATCATTACCAACAGACCCCTGTTAAATATTACCTCCATAAACTCCCATCAATAGCAATATTTTTTATTTCTACTATCCATTTGTATTAAATGGCTTTTTATTTTCACTAATACAGATCATTAGAAACAGAGAGGAATATGTAGAGAGAGTTACACGACTGAAAATATGAGTGAAGTCCGTCTCACATGTGCTACGTAAACTAAGCAATTTCACAGGAGCTGGTATAACATACTTGTGATCTCATCTTACCACATATTATATATTTCCATGTAAAACCGAAGAGTAAGAGGGGGTAGGGGTACTGAAGGATGAAAACAAGAACGTACGAATCTTAATAACTGAGTTACGGAAAAATGCATAGAACAACTGTAAACCTTCAATAGTTAAAGAATTTTCGAATCCACCCCCTAATAAAACCCTTCTATTCCAGGTCCAATTTCTGCCTATAAAATATAAGATTCTTTAGTGTTGACATAAACGTTAAATCGCAGTTGATGACGCCATGCCGCAACAAAATGCATGTATCTCGCATAAAAAGGGACTCTTGTAAACAATATTTACTATTTAAGCTTAGAATGATTTGGTTCACGATGTTACAGCTTATTGTTAATATGACATTATTAGGATTTGGGATTTACGGAAGGACGAAAATTGTGACCGCAAAAGCGTTATAATAGTTTTGAAAGGACCTTATTTTCGTCATCTCCCGGGTAGGATCGATGGAGATTTAAAGAAATGTTTCGAAAATCCCATCATGAGTACAACCTCAAGAGCTGATCTGCTGAAAGCAAGCCAGCTGTAGCGGCTAATACAGGAGTAGCTAGCTGCATTAATTCATCCCTATTTCTAACATACCACTCAGCAGCTAGGGCTAAATTGAGGAAACTCCTAATATCCCAACCATCAACATCTATCATTACCGTACAAACCTTCATAACCATACAAACCCTTACCGTTATAAATAAGTCAATAAGACCTTAAATTGGTACAACTAGAGCAGATTAATAAAAACATCACACCAATGAAAAAATTACTACCTTAATGTAGCCTCAAATAATTTCTTCCATAGAGCCCCTAATAAAATTTTATTAAAAACGTTTGTCGCTGTAAATTAAATAATTGATACGAGAAGTAAGGTGAAATAATGGGAGAAATGCAAACAGGGAGAGGGAAGGAAAGAGACAGTTGAAATGACAGGCGGAACTCGACGTGTATAGAGGTTGACAGTTCTATCTAGAAACAGATCACTAGATAAAACAGAAACAGTGTGCACGTGTGAACCAACCTCAAGGGATCCCTTCCATTCCCTAAAGCTACCTTTACAACTCGCACTTTTCATGGCAATATATCTCAGGTGTCGCGACAGAAAATATATTGACTGTTTACATATTGATATAAAAACTGCTAGATATTTATGTCGTCGATATGCACATTATGTCAGTTGTGATAAATATATACGACTTGTTTACACAATTGCACATCTGTCCTCTGTCGTACAACTCCTTTCATTCTGTTCTGTGGCGTAATCATCTCAACACGCAAAAATGCGGCAAGAGTAATTATTCTAAAAACATGAGAAAAGAAAAAAAAAATCGTTCTGTTAGTATTCGATGAGTGAATATTGAGAAGGGAAGAATTTGGTCCCTACAGTCAATTTATGAGATAGTATCTATGAATCCTGAGCGATTTTTTAAAGAAAGAACCAGCCAATTTTGAAAAGTTAGCTTGCTCATAAACTACGCCCATTCATATCACAACAAGATGCCAAATTCAGGAAGGCTGGTCGTGCAATAGAACGACCAGCAGTAGCTGAGCGATTTTTAGTGTTAGGTGAGTTTAAGTATCAGTCTCTATATGTGGATGAGGTTCGCTTTCGGAGATTTAAATTCATACAATTGTACAGAATTAAATGGCGATTCGAAATAGACACAAAGTAAAGAAACTGAATGGATACAACATATCTGACAAAAACCTAGTATTCATCACTCTTCATCGATCAATTGGCGTAAAGGAGAGGACCATTTAAAATTCCAATTTTCCTCTTGAGAATATCCCCCCCCCTCTCGGGAAGTGGAACGTGTTTGGGTGCTATTAATGGAAGGCATGTTGATACACCGGGCTCAACAGAATAGTGGAAGTTAAAATAACTTCAAAAAAATAAAACGTAGTTCCTATAAATAAACAACAATAAAGGTCAGCATAGTATTCTACTTATGCAATTGTTGAGCCCTTATCGCCACCGTTGGCAGTAATGGTATCAGATGGAGGTTCCACAGCCAGTGGGGTTCGAAAAGACATTGTGTGCAGCATGTTTTTTATAGGCATTGATACTCTCCCCATAGTAACGCATATTACGAAACCATGTCAGTTTAACGGTTAAGGTTCTTTATTCACCAATTCTTATGAATTGAACTGCGGATTCTCTAGAGTAAGGAAACGCCTTTTTCTATATCACTTTGTACTTAACGGATATACCATTTCCTGTAAATATATATACGCACCGGAAGTTACAATGGACAGAAAAAAAAAACCCTCAGGAACAGCGAAAATAATACATGGAAGGCGAAATGAAGATGAATAGCAGACAGTAGTACACATTCCTTTAAAAAACGCTAAAAAAAAAAAAAGAAAGGACAAAAGAGTATAGGGAATATTTTGATAGTTTTGAGAAGTTCTTTGGGAAGAGGTTTATATAAATACGAAACGGGTAAATTTCCTATGCCAGTACGGGTTCTCTAGGCATCCTTGCAAAAAAACTAAAAATTATAGAGCAAGGCCATTTTGATACATAAAATCCATCAGTGCCCTGACAGCATTTTGCCCTTGTGTCTCGCTGCAAGAAATTGTTTTCTTGAATTATCAACCATTTCTGTTAAGCCATTATGTGTTTTTATTATCCTATAGGATCAGGTTTCGCTTCATTTTTTTTATTTAAATAATCTTATTACACAGTCAAAAAATGTAGATGAGCAGCAAACAAATTCTGCGAAATTTTCCCCACGAGTTTGAACTAGCAGTAGAATATATCTCTTGACATTGAGATTTAGAAACATGGAAGTGAAAAAAAAAAAATCGTCATCGCTATTCCAAAATAGTCAACAATAATGGAAGCTAAAATAATATTTTGATTACGAAAATATGGGTTGTTTACACAATAAGCCAATTATGAATTAAAAGTGAGAAAACAAGGTCCATAATGTTCATATTCGCATCTAACAATTGCATTAGTATAGATGGACGTTTTATTTTGCGAGTAAAGACTAAAAGAGAATGTTTAATAAAAAAAATAAAATACTAATACAATCTTAATAATAACAGCCAAGCAATTCTTGTTATTCCTGGAAGGAATTCTAACTTCGTTACTTTCGCGAACGAAACTTTCACATTAGGAATGTAAACTACTCGTTATAAATGTCATTTGTGTTTACTACCTATAAATTAAAAAAAGAAATCTCTAGTTTTAACTTCGCCATCAACATTTAAATTTCGGTCGTAATTTTTTTTTGTTTTTTAAAAATGAAGAAAAATAGTACGAAGAAGTAGAATTAGCTTTAAACTTCGCAGATGAAAATCAACTTGGATTATCATTTAATTTTTAATTTCTAGCCAAGAACATGAGGAGAACGACAGAAGAACCTGAGAAAAATTGTTATATTTGCTGAGAGGAAAGGAATATGATGGTAGAAGGTTACAAGCAGCAGCCTGGCTAGAAAGGGGAGGTAACCTGTAGATAACCCGTTCCGGCCAGCCTAAGTAGCATAAAGTGGACGTAATAATAATAAACAAAAACAAACAAGCAGTAACCGGAATGAGGATTTCTTGGGAAATATAAGCGGCAGAAAACGATGGAATAAAGGGAGATTTGTGTAGTTATTTCAAGCAGCTAGTAGCACAGCTAAATATTTTAAAATACGCCCAGAGCACAAGTAGATAGATAATCGACAAGAGGATGGTTACCACCTACCTACCTCACTGCCGTCCTTAGGTCTGCTACCCAGTTAGTGTGGTGGACTCTCGGGCAAATACTTTTTATCATAAATTGGTTAAGTTTCAAGGCTATTGTTCTCAAACTTTATTTTACACTCCTCAGATATTGGACAATATTATTACTCCCCTCGTGACAAGTATGTTTAAAAGGCCTGCCTCACAAATTGCCAAAACTTTCGACTTAATAAGAAACTTCTCATACTGTTTGCGTTTGTCAAAATTTTGTCGTTTTGACAGTTCGATTAATGGTGATTTCAGAATGTCACTTTCGGGGGCATAATTCATACGACACATGAAAAGCAAGGGAATTAAAAATAACCATACTTCAGGAAAGCAGTTTTCAAATGTGCCCATTTCGGGTGTTATTTTAGAATTAAATACTTCCGTAGAAATTATTTGTTCGGGCGCAGAATAATGAATATTATAATTTGCTTTTAAAATGTACCTTATTATCCTTTGAAACGACTGTTATTAATGTTTTTAAGAACTTTCTTGAATAATTACTATTTGTGAAAATTACTAACAGAACTTGCAACCATACAGGTAAAGCAACTACAGGTGAAAGAAAGACCTAACGGTTATGACAAGAAACTACACGTAAATTGAGGCGGGAGGAAAAGAGCCCCAGAAGAAAGGCAGACTTTCAGATGTCTGTATAGACGCAGTCTGTCAGGCAGGGGTTGCGATAACTAAACAGATTTGATAACTCAAAACGTAAAAGTTCAATGAGAACATTATTTGGTATTTGGGCAATTCATAATATAACAACTTATTCCTAATATGACATGAGTAGGTGTGGGGGTTTACTGGAGACCAAAAACTAAAAAATGCAAATATCTTGGATAATAATCAAGGTATTGAAAAAACGTATATAACAACGGACATATTTCCAATTTTCGAAATTCTCCCCCTCCAACTGGTCCGATTTTACCGTTAACGAACTTGATCTTCAGCTTTACATAAAATGTTTAAATATCGAGTTTGGCAACGATCACACAATCGTTGCAACCGCTAGAGCGTTAACAGACATATGTATACAATTTTGAACGGACCTAATTTTCGTTATCACCTGGATAGGATCAGTGGACATTTGAAGAAATTTGTCGAACATCGCGTCATGAGTACAACTGCAATAGCTGATAGCTAAAAACAGACCTTTCATATGTCTCCATAGACAAAGAATTAGTACTTCTTTAAGAGCCATCGTGGACAATGAACGGTCCAGTGTATACCGACTGCACACCAAGACAGTGACGTCAGTATATAGGATGTAGAGAGAGAGAGAGAGAGAGAGAGACAGTGACACAGATTGGATAGAGAGGAGGGGATAGAGAGGAGAACAGCTCCATGTTGGGAGAAGCTAGCCACATGAGTCAGACCATCATACATTCCATCGCGTTTACCCCTGCTTCCTTCCGCCCCTCCCAACACCCCTTAGCCGGACGCTTATACTACGGCCATAGCTAACAAACTGGCCGAATTAGAACAAAGGTTAAGCCATTCAATCCTAATTCACGCCCTCCATAATCATAACTAATTTATTGGTTTACTTTAACGGCATTTAATTTTAAATGCAGAATCTATAAATATGCCTAACATGCCTCTTGAATCTAAAGAGAGGAAACGTAATTACGTCACTTCGATACACCAGAAATAGCTATTCCCTCTCATCGTGTCTCATTAAATTAAAATTAGAACAAATAATTTTTATTTCTTAAAACTACTAATTTATTTAATGTCAAGTAGCGGGTATAATCGGCTATTATGAATACAATTATTGTCAAATCCAGCTGTAATAAGGTGTATTCATGCAACTTGCTACTTTGTGAGTGAACACCCCCCCCCCCCTACTGCTTTTGCTACGCCTATGTGCCAGTGTTCCAGGAAGGTTAAATATATTTGGAGTGATAAGGCCATTCTCGTTTTTTTATCGGTATTTTCCCTGGAATTACGATTTCTTTTTTTCCTATAAAACGCCAACAGATTGGAAACAAAACAACGTAAAATTACAAAATAGGAGAGGAAATTTAAGAAATTGAATTTAACAACTGTAGGACCTGTACAAATTTTTTTTTAAATTTTTTCCTAACATACATCTCAAGGTATACTGGAGATTGTTCTATTTCATTGGGCACATAAGATAACCAAGGGGTGGGCACTGAACTAGAATTCCTGGAAAATAATTAAGGGCTTATATATCATGACAAATTGCAGAAAGGATGCCCATTTCAACCTTGTAATATATACAACTCTGCCTTACTAAAAAAAAAGTTCATTAGCCATATTTTAACGGAGGAGCTAGGATACCATTCAGATCTCTCACATAAATAAAGCTGTTATTGTGCAAAATATATAAGCATTGTAAATTAGATTGAAAAGATAAGTTAAATTAAATTAATTGTAGTTGAGCCTGAAATATTTGATAAAAAGAGACCTTGATCTTTGGAGGATGACTACTAGGCTGCAATCGAATAGTAATTCTATTCATTCATTTGTAACAAATCTATAGTCGTACAATGCAATCAACCTAAGAATAATGTTTCAAAATAAAAAACAAACAAAAACTTTTACAACATTTCACATAATTATTATTTATTAATGTACAATTTGCAACAATAGCTAGCTAATTGCGACGGGTTATCTACAGGTCACCATCTTTTCCTAGTCAGGGTGGGACTAAGGATGGTATTCAATGAGTTTGACGCTAAATAAATTATTCTTCAGAATTAAACTCTCACCACAAAGTTTACCATGTGAGATTAAGGACAGCGCATTACCTGCGTTGCACTCATGACTATAATCGTTCTGTACATATTCCTATAACTCAAAAAGAAAATGGAGTTTTTGTATTTTTTAGTTTTCAGTCCTGGGTTAAATCCCTCAAACAATAATAGATAAGCTATGCAACAAAAATAAATTGTCTTATTCCAATTCAAAACACCATGTACTACTTATTTATGGCCTGAGATACATGAACAAATGTGCGTGCTTGACATCCATCACTGATCAATCTCATTAAATGCTAGGGAGGCAGGCACCAAATTTTGACGGATTACAGTAAACAATATTTAAACATTAACTTCTTTAAAGATTGAAATATGGGCAGGGAGCTATGGTAAAACAAATTCTTAAATATCACTGCTATATGTCGGATTGAATATTTCATTCAAACTTGTAATTTATTTGTATTTTTTCTTCATTTTTAAGTTTCAGTTACCCCCCCCCCCCTATTCATGCAATTTTCTCTGTCATATTACAAGCATCTCAAATCCAGCCTAAATTTGTCTTGTTCACAAAAGGTTGGATGACATCACATGTAAAATCATTCCTATACGTGAAAAATCTTTTTCCCTTACAAAGCCTGTGTGGCAGATGGACCTAACAGAAAAGAAAGTGGGTCACCCACATTTAATATTTAACTATTCCTCGAGGGAATTCTACTATTGAGGTTGTGTTCATCTAAATTTCTATATACATAAAACTAATGGTGATATATCATACACAAAACTCACAGAATTAGCCGAAATGGAATGGCCGAAAATGATGGTGGCACCCATGCCCTTCAAGGAATATAGCATCAGTGGTGTGTGTGCACTTGTTTATATTTCTTTCCTAAATATCCTAATTGTCTCATTTTGTTTGTTCGTGACTGTATCAGCCCAAAGATGAGGTTCACTAATGACTGACAATGGACCAAGAGGAGTTTACACTTTAAACTGCTATGCAATAAGTGTCCAGTTTAAGTTTCAAAACTCATTAACATAGGTTTCTAACTAAGAGAAAATAAAATGAGCAATGATATCTTCCGTAAACTCATTACAGCTAGTTTAGAATCTGTTTACTTTAAACAGCCCTGAAAGGTGGACATTCCCACAGATGGTTCTTATCTACTAGCTATAAATGTCTATTAGCGGATTGGAAATGTTTGTTAAGACAAAATGAGAATGAAAACGACAATATGAACTTTTTTTTTTTTTTGAAAAAAGTAAGGGCAACAAGAGGGAGGGTGACAGGTATCACATCATTTGTAGCCTTATAAATGAAGAGGGCAAGAGGGAGGGCCGACTGACACAGTGAAAAGCCACCAGAAAGCCTACCATTGTCAGGGCTAACTCCCTTTCCTGCTCCTATTGTTCCCATGTTTCCTGTTACCTACTACCTTCCACAGTATCGTTTTACATCATTTCAAGTCTCATGTATTACTTCCACCCACCGAATCAAGCAAGGAGGAAATCTAAATCACTACGCTAAAACTTTATGAATAATTTTGAGAGTAATGTATGCGAATTGAGGTTATTAACCAGCTAAACTCAATATTAAGTTCTTTCTTAAGCTAAAATTGGTACAAGTATTGCCAAAAGCAACTAATATTTAAAGTAAAATTGTTTGAAGAAATTATCTTTGTACTTTGTAAGAAAGTATGTATGCTTTAATAAATGGGAAATACTTTAGTCATGGGGTCGATACCTGCCAGGGGATTATTGGAAAGTTTTTTAGTGAAACTACTTTAATAAACTTGCTGATCCCACTCCGACTGCAGGGCGTAAACCCTTACATTTGTTAAACTTACTTGGAGTGAAGAAATTGTCCAATTCTACACAAGGTTTTTATTTCAGCGCTATCAAGGACTATTGTCTCCATCTTCAGAGCTACTTCCATGCACTCATTGGAAAAGACAGAAATTCTTTCCTAATGAGTAGGTCACTCACTCGTTCTGATTAGCCATGAAAACTGGACACTCGTAAAAGAAGTTTCAAATCATTTTACGATTATGAAATAAGGCTCAGAAAAAAAGTAATAAAAAATATAAAGAAATTAAAAAAATCCAAACAGAACATGAGTGGAAAAAAATAAAGGAGTATGGGTTAATTCCTTATGATAAATGATGTCAATGAAACAATCTAAAACTGAATGAATAATTGGAAATGACATACTAATGAGAAGAATCAAACTAGCCCTGAGTAAAAAAAATATTGTCAAGTTTAAAATTGAATGCAGCCTAGAGCATTAACCATGTAGAATTGTAAAATAAAATTTAAAAATTAATTCTCAAAAGGATCTCAAGTACAAAGGGAAAATGAATATGACCACCCCCTCCCAAACAGAGAGAGAAAAGGTATAACCAGTCTGAGTTATCAGTAGTAGTATAAAGAAGAACAATAAAGAAAAGCTTTAAGTTTTAACTAAATACATTTTGAATCAAGAATATAAATATAATCATGGAAATAATTAATTTAAATATGCCAGAAAAATAAAATCTCAAAATATGTGATTTAAAATAACTCTTGCACATTCAAAGATAAAAGAATATAAATTTAACTTTATTTAAATAAGAATATAATATACTGACGGAAAAAAACTACACCTCTAAATAAAAAATATATTGGTCAGAAGCTTGTGTTCACATATGATGCTATCATTTAGGAACATTAAGCATAAGATGAATCATGACATCAACCCAATCAAAAATAAGAGGTGAGTCATTAGTCACCCCTTAGTCCTTTTATAACAATCAAAACACTGAAACTGATAAAATGTTCCTGAATCATACCTACCAGTTTGCTTACATTTCTTAAATTATTATTTTTTGTTTATACTTTCAAAGATGAAATGTATATAGTAAGTATTACAGCTGGAGAATGGTATTAGAATTACTAACCACATATAATTTAATATAAACTTTGTTTATAATATTATATAATTTAATATCAATTTTGTTTAGTACTAAAATTTACTATATTTTAATATAGCATATATTCATAAATTCAACATTATCCTAACCACAGACATATCATTATAAAAGAGATTATAGAAGATCATAAGAGTCAAACAGACCAATGGTAGTGGTTTAGTATCTTATGCTTATCTATAGAACTCACAGAGGACTGGGGACAACCATAACCTGGGGCGGCTAACAGATTTTGTGTTTGGACGTGTAAAATATGAAACATTAACCCTTGCGCTTCTCACTTCATTAAAATGAATATTTCTCAAGTTCAGCCCAAGGTTATTTATACTTGTCCCCTGTGCGTATTTTTTCTTCTTAGCACGTTCCTTAACATTATCTATAATAGTTTTTATCATATTTTTTGGAGTAGTACTTATACTAGATATTTAATATATATTATGTCAAAACAAGATGGAGGTCAAAGAGGTAAGGAATTTTTAGAAAAATGACTCATCCTTGGTCAACATTTTTCTTCTGAACAAAATAAAATGGTTTCTAATAATTTCCTTTTAATTTAATTCAAAAATTACTTCCAGAAAGCCTACTACTATGCTTTTACTTATGTGAAATTTAGTTAAGAATTTCATTGATCAAATGAACTACCTTTAAAGGGAGGGTTAAAGGGGAGGTGTTAAAACTACTACTACTAGTCAAAATGAGTCCAGGGAGAGCCAAAAGAGGTAATTCTGTTCAAATTTAAAAGTTTTGGAATCACAGGTACTTCCTGACTTTGTTCAAGGAAGTAAAATGGTTACAGAGTTCAGAGAATATTTTTTCTCTGCTATTAAAACTGTTGTGCATAATGTTTGTTTTATCATACATAATAATTCTGTTCAAATTTGAAGAGTTTTGGAATCACAAGTACTTCCTGACTTTGTTCAAGGAAGTAAAATGGTTACGAGTTCAGAGAATATTTTTTCTCTGCTATTAAAACTGTTGTGCATAATGTTTGTTTCATCATACATAATAATAATAAAATAAATATTAATTATGTAGCTGAGAAATCAATATAGGAGACAACTATATTTGATTACGAATGTCTCTACTTAATATTGTTGTTTAAAATTAACATACATATTTAAGATGAATAAAAATTTACAATTTAATTAGACCAAGTTGAGTAATTATTGGAAATAATATTTAATGACCAGTTTTTGCAATTTGCTGACATGACTCCTTACCTCAATTGATTTCTGAAATTTAGGAAGTTTAAATTACAGAAAATAATATTTCGTAAAGGTATGCAATACCAAATGTTAAGATAGCATTCACTCCTGCTTATGTTCGATATTTGGTTGTCAAGACCATATATGAAGAGACGATTCTAGAAATTTGCATAGCATCTCATTATTTCCATCAAAGAGATGCATATTTCTAGTGTATGCAATACTTACCCTAGATCTCCTACAGTCCAAAATCTTAGTGCCTAAGACATATACTTAGAGAGTTTATTGTGAGACAAGACAAAGTTCGGGGCCATTGGGAAAATTGTGATTTATTGCCAATTTTGGGATAATCAAATCTTTAATCAGTCAGTCTGCAAAATAAATCTTAAAGAGAAAAACTTAGTGAACAATAACTCAGCTAATTTTGTTAGATCACCAGGCAGTATAAACTTATTAACACATTCACTATGTGTTACTGAGGCTAATTGGTACGGGTGTTCAACAGGTTACCACCCTTTTCTAGGCAGGATGGGAATAAGAATTTAATTTAGTGAGTTCAACACTAATACATTTTTTATTGCCCATATGAGAATGGAGCCCATGACTAAGTTTAATAAGTGTTACTTATTTATGGTCAATCATTCAGTTGTCTATATGGTAGCAGTCATTCACTATTCGAGTAATTTAACCTTCCTGTGAAGGCCCTTTCAATTGCCTAACACATTAATGCCAAATGATCCAAATCCTTGTTAGAAATTCGAGTCTGCTGCTTAAACTGTTATCTATAATTGTAACAGGCTTTCTGGAACTCAAGAGCTTTTTCAGTATGCAGCCATCTACCCTGACAAAACTTCAAGAGAGATAATAAATGTGAAAGCTTCTTTGATCACAATATCTAGATAATTAGTTACCTTTGCCAGTATTTAAACATAAATCTAACAGCGATAGTTGGGGAGTCAATGAAATACATTACAGCAAACATACCCTTCTTGTAGGTTGTAATGATTAGTTAATTAGAACTCCATTCTAAGCAATCCTTAACTCGACCAGGTCAAGTCGGAAAGTAACCCTGCTAATATGTTTTATTAAACTAGTACATGTAAAATATTATTTTAGATAAAAAAAAGAAATCCTGACAATTTTTCAACATTACAAGTACATAAAATAATAATACTAAATATTTGCTCTGAAAAAATAAAAACCAGTAAAAATATTAAAACATAATACTTACTAAAACGTCGTAGCAGATATCCCTAAGTTCTTTCTCCACTTTTTCGCGGTACTCCCTCGCCATCTGTTGTTTTCGTTCTGAGCCTTCGGTTTTCTGTTCGATTGATGAGATAACCCTCCACGATGACCTTCGGGCTCCAACAACATTCTTGTAGGCGACTGAGAGGAGATTTCGCTCCTCATTTGAAAGCTCCACCCCTGTTTCTGTGACTGATTTCATAGTTGATGCCATGTCATCATATCGCTCGGCCTGTTCAGCGAGCTTCGCTCTTTGGACCAGCTCCTCTTTATCCACTGACATGACGTACCCTGCACAAATAAAAATGCAAAAATTAGTTAACAAACTAATTAAATCTAGTTAAATAATTTTATAAATTATTTATGGTTTAAAACATCTATGTGCTTGTAAGCTATAACAGATTTAAAAACAATAAATATGGAAAAGATAATACAAACACTCAGAATAAAAAAAACTACCAAATAATTTTGATAGTAATTCCAGTAATCAAGAAAATTGGGAAACATCCTCAGAAATGGGAAACAAATTAACTAGGTGAATCATTTGGACAAATAATAAGAACCTTTAGAAATGGGAGGAGATAGCCCGAATCTACTTTACAGATGAAATGACAGAGATTATGCTGTATTTTGAAAAATGATGTACTACTATTTAACATCATCAATAAATATTTATAAGACTACCCGTTTTGCCATCAAAATCCTTACATATATATACAATTTCAACCAATAGCTCATCTAGACATTCTTGTAATGGTTAAATAAAAAATAGCACAAAAATTAATGATGGGAGTTAAGTGTCCTTGATAAAGATTCATAATTTCATTATCTCAGTTAAGCAATAATTAAATCTTTCCTTGGCATTAAGAATTGCTACAATCAGCTGTAGTAGATTTTTCCTCGAATAAATAATCCCTTTAAAGGAGTTAGAACTTGACACAGAGAATTAAATGCAATATTTCTCAATTCTATGCATACTTAAAATCTGAGAGGCAAAGCCTTATCAGGTTTGAATGTAAATCGTACTAAAGTGCTCATTAATTAGATAAGAGGAATGATGAAATGAGTAGTGATAAAGTGATAAGAGAATGGTGCATGATCAGTATAGCAGGTGGGTGGAGATATGACTCACTTCTTAACAGACTGACTCCCTCCTTAACCGCCCTTCTAGGACAGGTTAGACAGTGAAAGTGGCTGGGGTATCTGAGCCATTCATAAGAAATGTAGTGAATCATCAGTTTATTCACAACTGTTCAGCTCAGAAAATCCTCAGCCGTGATGTATGAGAAGAAAATGACAAGACATTTCGGTGATTTTTACGGCCATGTGCTCAGAGTTATTTCATTATATAAAAATGCGGTATTAACTTCCACTTCAAATAACATGGTTAAAAAAGACTGCCTCCCAAGTCCCAAAAGTTATTGTATTAAGTCTCAGATCAATATTACCAACTGCCCAAAAGGGTGTGGTATCCTAACTAGAAAGTCTTGTAAGTACCAAAAATACGAACACATCACTTAAAACTTTAGGAGAATGAAACACTCGCGGTTCTTATTTTGACGGAAAAACTTACAAAATGAACTTTGAAAAAAATATTTCTTGTGAAAATTTTAAGATTAAGAAATGTCACGAATGAATTGAGTAACTAAAATTTCTAGAGTAGAATGATAACTAGTGATTATGGTTTGAAAAGGAATCAACTTTTTTTTATTAGACATCTTACATCAATCTGGGTTTTTTAATATAGAAATTTATGTGAAGTGTTTAAATGTGAATAAGAGTAAAGGGAGTAAATGAATTACCTTTGGTTGATGAGGTCTGTAGAGGCCTAAAAGAAGGCAACTATATTCTAGTTCCAAGTCCCTCAGCTAAGATCTACAATTGCCCTCGGATGTTGAATATCCGAAAGAAAAAGAGTCCCTTCTACAAAGACACTAAACACTAGATACAACAGTGCGGGCCTCAGCGCCCTTCCAAACTACACGAAGAAATAAAAGAAAGAGAAACTAACTGAAATATACGGGAAATGTTCTAGAAAGACACTGGGAGAATTGACATGGTAAAGACGTAGTAGGTGTGGGGAGAGAGGAGCGGCGAGGCGCATGCGCGGGCCTGGCCCACCGATCGATGTTGGTACACCTTCCCCCACCACCAGCTCCGATAGCTGCAAGCAGGCAAAAATCCAACCCCCCCCCCCCAACCCGCTTCGACCGCCCTAACCAGAGATTTTTCAATTTGCACACTACCACTCAATTAAATACGCACATCAAAGAAATTCTCCACATATACTAGATTACAACTAACAATCAATCCAAATTCTCTTACATCATCCACAAACACTTACATTTCAAGTTATATCTGTTATACATATCTAAATGTATGCTTGAATATATATAAAGGGAAAAATATTAACCTCCAAAAATCATTTATAATTGAATCTCAACAGATAAAAGTCCGTCATGCAAGGTCTGCGTTAACTAAGCAGAGTTCCTAAGTGTCAGACATTTACATTTATCTCAAAAACAAAAATTCAATGAGAACAATATTTGGCATTTAAGCTTCAAAGAAGTGCTTCGTAATATAACAGCATATTGTTAACAAGGTTTTACCAAGGGCTGAAAACTATAATATATAGCATTCCATAGAAAAGGGTGGTAACCTATAGATATAGATAACCCGTCCCAATTAACCTCAGTTGCAAAAAGTGGATAAATAATTTAAATTTGTTATGGACTTATTTCTTCTATCATGACTATTAATCTAGATATTAGCATTTTTTAGTTAAATCGCGTCACGAGATCAATTTCAATAGTTGGTTTCTTCTAGGGGAAGGCAGCTAAAAAATTGGAATTATAGTTGAATTGTAACTAAATGAATTTTACCACTATGTTTTAAGTCAAAAACTTTTTTTTTTTACTTATCTCTTCTATTATAAGAATGATTAGCATTTGTCCCTAATTTAAAAGAATACGTAGATTTTTTTAATTATAATTATTATAGATGAGTAGTTATACAAGACCTCGTGATTGGCCTAAATTCCGCTATTAACGGTCATTTGACTATATAAATGTTTCAAGCATATTCTTTGTCCACATTAATCGTAGTTTGTACATAGTTTACGTATTTATTTTTTTTTTTTTTAAAAAAAAAAAAGTTGATCAAACTGTAGAAAAAACTAAAATTTTGTTTTCATCGGACCGAACTTCGAGACAAGACTAACCGGTTTATTAATTTACGGCACGGCCCGCCACTCTGTCATTCTTAAAAAAAGATGTGGTTAGGAAAAATAATAGACCATTCGTCCTTGGATGTGGTTTTCCTACTTTCTTTTCTATCTCATTCATACAGCACTATATGAATAAAAAGCACACAGGAAACCCCCAAGATTAACCTAGTTTGTCAACCATGGGGGCTCAGGTGCACTGTAAGTTTCAATAATTTCCTTATCCCGTTTGCCCTATCAAATTTAAGCCTTAGTAGCATACTATATATAAAATAGGCCGTCACGCAGAGGCTGCGTAAACTAAGCAGATTTCCAACCTGTTGATACATTATTCAGGGGGCGGTGAAGGCTGAAAACAATAGAAGGCTGAGGATAGCTCGATTAGTATTTGAGTTACGAAAAAATGCATAGAAAAACACGTGAAGAGGGCCAAGACAAAGGATATATTTTGATTTTTTAAAATTCCACAGCTCTAAACCACCCCATTAACTAATATGATCTACTACATATCGTGTATGGTATAGAATATTTTCGATTTACCGCTGCAAAATCACACTAGGTATTTGCATATCTCACACAGTAAAAGTTTAATAAAAAAAAATATTTGGTATTTAAACTTGGAATAAAGTGATTCATGATATTGGCAAGTATCACATGAGTCAAAGCGGGGGTTTACTGAATGCCGAAAACTAAAATAATATAGTCCATCACGCAAGAGCTGCGTAAACTAAGCAGATTTCCCACGTGTGCCACGTATTTGCACTTATCTCAAAAAGTAAAAGTTCAATGAGAACAATATATATAACATTTCGAACAGACCTCATTTAGCATATTTCCCTTAAGGGAAAGCAGCTATTGAGTTCGTACTCATGACGCGATTTTCGAAATATTTCTTCAAATGTTCATCGATCCTACCCAGGGGATGACGAAAATGAGGTCCGTTCAAAATTTTAAGGGATATCTTCTTAAGAAATTCAAATATCTCCGTTAACATTAGAGGTAGTGATTAAATTTATATAACAATAATAGTAGTACATTTTATTTCCAACAAGATTGGTTGGTTGGTTGGTGATGGTATACATTTTTTCGGTCCGACATATAATAACTGGGGCATTTCTCAATTCCGTGCCAGTGGCCCGATTTTTACCACTAACGAAGTTGATCTCTTTTCCAAAAAAGGATTAAATATCGAGCGTGGTAACGATTAAACAAAAAAGTCCGTCACACAGGGGCTGCGGTAATTAAGAAGATTTCCCCGTGCAAGTATTTGCATTTATCTCAAAACGAAAAAGTTCAATGAGAACATTATTTGATATTTGGACTTCAAAATATAACAGTTTATTGTTAATATGATATATGTAGGTTTGGGGGTTTACTGAGGGTCGAAAAACAAAAAATTCAAATACCTCCGTTAATACTAAAGATAGGGAATAAATGTATAACAATATTTATAGTACATTATATTTGCAATAAAATTAGTTCTATACAATATTTCGATCCAACGTATAATAACGGAGATATTCCGAAATTCCCCCCGTAAGAATACCCACTCCCTCTGGTTCGATTTCAGTCACTAACGAACTCGGCCTTTAATTTTCTATGGAACGCTTATATGTCGAGTTAGGTTACGATCAAATAAGAATTGCGACAGCTAGAGCGGTAACAGACAAGTATGCACACACACACACACTTATAATTGTGAACGGACCTCATCTAGGTCATCTCCTAGGTAGGATCGATGGACATTTTTCTAAAATCGCTTCATGAGGAGGATCTCAATAGCTGATTATCCTTATTGGAAACCAGCTAAAAATGGCGACTGCCAGAGCTTTAACAGACAAACACACATACAAATTTTGGGCGGACCTCATTTTCGCCATCTTCTGAGTAGGATCGATGTACAGTTGAGGAAATTATATCAAAAATCGCGTAACGATTACAACCTCAATAGCTGATTTCTCTTATTGGAAACCAGCTAAAAATGGCGACTGCCAGAGCTTTAACAGACAAACACACATACAAATTTTGAGCGGACCTCATTTTCGCCATCTTCTGAGTAGGATCGATGTACATTTGAGGAAATTATTTCGAAAATCGCGTAACGAGTACAACCTCAATAGCTGATTTCTCTTATGGGACTACAATTGAGCACAAAGGGCATGAAATGATGATTAATTGAAATCTAATTAAGAGTTAATATAAACACTTCTTTTCTTCCCAATACAACGAATTAATGTTGCCATATTCCTTGAGTAAATATGTTTAAATCATCATTCCTAATGGAAATATTGACAGTATTTCTGTTTTCGTTTTTCAACAAGGAGTTGATAGTATAACAAACTGAATTTAAGACGGGAATGTAACAGAAATAATTTAATAAACACGACTATTGAATAAATAAATAATGTGAATTTGATTATTCATGTTAAAGATAAGAGTTTGGGAACGATAAACACGGTGTAGAGTCAAGAGATGCCTTGAAAAGTTTATCAAGGAAATGAAAACAGAATATTGTGGGAATAAAAATGTCTAGTAGGATCATTGAGATTGGTTAGTTCACTAGTGCCCATTATACAGTAATTCTGTTTTATATTAACTTTGTGCTGATTGCGACGGGTTATGAATAGGTTACCCATGACTAACCATGGTCCGAGAAAGAATTTTACTTAATGAATTCGTCACAAATAAAATCATTTTTCCAGGTTTCAGATTACAATTGTAATCACTAAGTGAGATTAAGACATAACTCAGGTGGCCAACCTAAGCACCCAAATACTTGGATTAAGTAGTCATCTGTCAACTACCAGGGAGGGAATTCGTCAAGCAATTCGACGCCTTATTAAAACCGTTGAGACAACAAATATCTTTATTTCGCCAGGAATACTACACATTCAAATGTAACAGCAATGTGTGAACGGCAAACGATAGAGTACGAGGACAAGAGTTTAGTCATCGTATGCAAATGCGCCTGTAAATATTTGTCAAATACATATGTTGAGGTCCAATATGAATAAATGACCTTTATTTGCCAATGAATAATTAAATATGACGTAAAATAAACATTGCGTAACATTACTTCCATGAAACATCTGCACTGCAGTAAAGGCGCACTCATTGCATCTTTAAAGAATTTTAAACAAAGTTAGAAACTGTAAGACAATTACAAAACGTGAATTTAACAAATCAAACTTTTTAGTGATTTTCCATTAAAAACAAAATTGCATAAAGAAACGATTTATTACTGGTTATATTTAAATATTTTAATTATTTAATAAAGCCAATTGTACTGCTACTTGGGCGGGGTATGGTATGGGGTTGTTTCTATAAATCTTGGTGGTTGGCTTAAATATCTGCTATTTAGGGCAGACTCACTTGAAGCAGTTAAGTTATTGATTCCTACAAGCCCGACCTATTTGCCAACACTGCAACGATACAACAGACTGAACGTCTGCTGCATTTTTAAACATACAATTATTACCATACAGCCTAGTTCTTATAATCCTTTTAGTAGATTTCCATTAAGAGAAATCAGCTATGAGCTCGTCTCATGGCGCGATTTTCAAAAAATGAAGCCCGTTCAAAATTTGAAATATATGCTGATCGTACCCAAACTCGATATTTAAACATTTTATGTAAAACTAAATGGCAAATTCTTTAATGGCCGGAATCAAACCTGAGGGTGGGCTTATGTGTTAAATTTCGAAAATTCGATATATCTCCGTTAATATACGTCGGATCAAAAACGTATATATAATAGAATCAATCTTATATATATTAAATTTACTATAAATATTGGTATATACATTTATTCTTAATCTAGAATATCAATATAGATATTTGTATTTTTTAGTTTCCAGCCTTCAGTAATTCCCATTCCTACCCATGTATTATCCTGTGATAGCATGAAACACTTTATTAAGTTTAAATACCTAATTTGTTTCCACAGAAATTATACTGTGCGGTACGCCCTAGATTACGTTCTCAAATAGAAAATGCTTATTTTATTTATACGGTACTCGATTTTTAATACTAGTGCTCATATTAGTTTAAGATTGAAATTGTACAGGGAATTGGGGAGAAATCGAAGGTTCAATATGAAACGGTTCGAAAAATGTTACTAGAGTCAATCTTATTAAACTATTGATGCTATGCAATTATTCTATACATTGTTTTGTAGCTCAAATATATTAAGTACTTTCTTGTCAGCCTTCAGTAAACTCCGAACTTTTCTCATCGGATTTTTAACATAGAAATAGAAGACTAGGAGAGATCAATAGCGTGTCACGGCAGATTGTGGTAAATCTGCTAAGTTTACGCAGCCCGTGAACTTTTTTTTTGTTTTACAATGAAATGGATTACAAGCAAAATATTTAAAAATTTTCATTAGACACCATCTCTAAATATCCTCGTAGCCAGCATTCCCATTCTCAACAAGGACAGAGCTGTGGAACAGGTAGCAATGTGTAGGGGAAAGCAAATTATGAAAGGCTGGCTTCACATGGAATGAATGAAAAGGAGACTTGACTAGCCCGTCCCATCCCATTCATAATTTTAAAAGGTTTTAGAGTGTGCAGTCTTTCCCAGGCTTCCCACGTCGGCAAACGATCCTTATTGCATAACATCATCTACAAACTCGCTGGATAATCACATTAATATACCTTTTTAAAAATCAAATTGATCGTAAGGATCCAATTTAAACTTATAAATGGATCTTAAAATAGCTGTTGAAAAAAAGAGCATTGGTAATACCAGAGTCTAATAAACTATACTGAACAAGGCCCCTAAGTCCACTGTAAGTAAAAAACAACCTGAATAACAGATTTTATGTGACATTTTTTGTTTCTCCCCATAAGGGGAAGAATCAAAAAATGGTCGGTCTTCTATGAGGAAAGGATTCAAGAAGAAATTCTCCTATCAAATATAATAAAGTATTTTACTATTGTTAAATATACTAAGAATATTAATTACCATTTATAATGGGGTCTTTCAGAATTTCTACTAGTATTCTTTATATTGGTGATACTAGTTTCATTTTAAGATAGACAGATCTATAGAACAATAGGATGGTTCTGATTAATTGACTGGTTAATGCTAAAAAGTTAACTATTTTTCTGGCGGCGGGGAAAAAAATATGTTTTTAAGATTTGGTGTAGGCAAAAATATATCCTGTAGTTTTTTTTTTAACATTTAATGAAAATAAATACATTTAATTTCGAATTCTTCTTGGATTTTCTAAAATCCTTCTTCGTTATTACGCAGAATCCTTAAATGCAACGGTGGGAGGGGTAATAAATATTTTCTGATTATAGGTTTTGAAAATGAGCTCAATAAGACAACTCAAAAAAAAAGGACATATCTTTGCAAACATTTTATAAGTAGAGATATGCATTACTGAAAACAATATACACAATGTGTTTAAACTTAATGCGACTTGATAGATAATTAAAGGATATGACGAAAATGAGATCCGTTCGAACTAATATATATATATATATATATATATATATATATATATATATATATATATATATATATATATATATATACTAGCTCAGATACCCGGCTTCGCCCGGGAACTCATTTGAGGCTGAATGGTGACAGTATTTTTTAGCAGGCTTTACATTGCACAATATTTTGACATTTACCCGTCCCAGTGTTTAGGATTGATACCCGTCGTTGCCGTGGATTTGTTAATAATTGAATATTTGTTCGATAAGGCTTCACTGTCTTCGATATTTTTATATTTCCCGTCTCTTATACATGTAAATATGGTGAATTTTTATTTCAGGCCTCCCTTATAAACCCCCTCCCGTTCCAACCTTAAAATTTTAATATAACTTATAATCATGGAAGAATTAATGCTAATTGACATACCGAGCTTTGTTAAGTACGATTCAGCCGTTAGTGCCCAATAAAATTGTTGGCTCCCGCTAAAGTTTTAACGTATAACTCATTTATACATAGGTATACGACAAAAGTGTATATAACAAAAGTTACTCCAAATAACAAAATAAACAACTTTTGTTATGTTTATATTTGCGGAAAAACCAATATGAAACGAAATATCGCTATTTTTAATTTCAGGCTTCCCTTATAACCCCCACTCCTGCCCGTCCATAGAAATGTTGGTATGGCTTATTATAATGAAGGCCTCAATGCTAATACACATACCGAGTTTTATTTAGTTCGGTTGAGTCATTTCTGGCAAATAATATTGTTGACTCCCGCTATAAATTTTAACGTATAACGCATTTAAACTTCGGTATACGACAAAAGTGTACATAACAAAGGTTACTCTAAATAACAAAATAAACAACTTTTGTTATGTGCATATTTGCCGAAAAAACAATAGAAAACGAAATATCGCTATTTTTAATTTCAGGCTTCCCTTATAACCCCCACTCCTGTTTGCCTCAGAGAAAATTAATATAGCCTAAAGTCTAAGTTGGGTTAGTAGTAATATACATACCAAGTTTCATAAAATTCGGTTCAGCCGTTTATGCGTGAAAAGGTAACAAACAAACAAACATACACGAAAGAAACAAAATGCAGATATGGTGTCTATGACATGTGAAACGAAAAGTTATCGTGAAATTTCGCGAAAAAAATCAATGTACAGGCAGAGGTTACAATTTTATAAATATATATATATATATATTTGTCTGTAACCACTCTAGCGGTCGCAATTTTTATCTTATCGTTACTTAATTCGATATATGTAAAACTAAAGACCTCGTTCGGTAATGAAATAGAACTGGGGGAGGGGGGATGTTAAGAAAAACAAAATTATCTTAAAATTATGCGTCCGGATATATAAAAAAAAAAAAAAAATGATATAACTAATCCGAATAAATTTAATTACCTATAAATGTTGCGATATATTGTCTCTTTCATGAATATTAACCGAATATTTTGGATTTTTTTAGTTATCAGTCTTTAATAAACCCCCACTTCTATTCATGTTATATGAAACACTTTATTATATGCTTAAATACCAAATATGATTTTCAAGAGACGTTTATTATGCGAGATGCATGGAATTACGTAGTGTGTTGGCGTCATCGATTAACATTTTGCGGCCTTGACTCTAAAATGTTTATCTGATTTTTACGATACTCGTTATTTAACGCTATTAATCATATTCTTCTTTAATGGCGGAAAACTGACTAGGACGGGGGGGGGGTAGTCAGAGGGGAGGAATTCGATAATAAAAAATATCTCCGTCATTATGAGTCCAATCAAAAACGTTATAGAACCAATCTTGTTAAAATATTAATAGTCTATAAATTTATTCGTGACTCATATATTAAGGGAGTTATTTGTATTTTATTATTTCGGACTTTTAGTTTTATTCATCACATTTTTACTTAGAAATGGAGAATATATAGTGAGATGTCATTCGTAACTTGTCACACCAGTAAGAGGGAAATCTTTTTCGTTAAGCAGCTCCTGCGTGGCGAACTTTTAGCAAATTTCCCTTAGGGGAAATCAGCTATTGAGGTCGTACTCATGTCGCGATTTTAGAAAAATTTCTTCAAATGTCCATCGAACCTACCCAGGAGATGACGAAAATGAGGTCCGTTCAAAATTTTATATATATATATATATACACACACACACACACACACACACACACACACACACACACACTTGTCTGTTAACGCTCTAGCGGTCGCAATTTTTGTTTGATCGTTACGAAACTCGACATTTAACCGATTTATGTAAAAAGACAGATCAAGTTCGCTAATGGCTGAAGTTAGACTAGAGGGAGGGAGGGGGGATTTTCGAAAATTCAAAACATCTCCGTTATTATGCATAGGATCGAAAAATTGTATAGAACCAATCTTATTGCTAATTAAATTTACTATAAATATTGTTATATACATTTATTCTCTATCTTGAATATTAACCGAGATATTTGCATTTTTATGGAAAAAAAATATATATTTTTTTCCGAGATATTTTTATGGTCGGGTATAGTTCGGATTAGGTCGGCCATTTTTGGTAACTGCTCGGGTCAGGCCTTACCTGTCGTTCCTAACCTTACTTTGTGAGATTTATGCAAATACGTTCTGTCCATCCGCCCCCCCCCCTTCTTTGGTTCTTGGACTACTAAAATTTGAGATATTAAAATATAAATTATTCTTACAATTCAGAAGCCGTTTCAGATGGGAATTTATTTTAATTAACTGAAAGATTTCTCATTACCGTTTGTATTTAATCACCGTGGTGTTGTGTTACCGGTATGCAGAATTCTCTATTGCAAAACTTCACATGGGAAATCTGCTTAGTTTAGTCAGTAGTGAGTCTTAGTGATCTGTAGCCCCTGCGTGACGAACGTTTTTCTTGTTATTGTTCGGTGCTCACTTAATCCTACTGGAAGTACAACCTTTAATACGCGTTGAGAGTTTATCAGTCTCTAGAGCCGCCTCTAATCTTAATTACATGATAAGTACACAACTTAGGATTGGCAGGAAAATAGTGCCCGCACATCTAAAACATTTGCCAGGTATTCTTGACCATCAGCCAGTAACGTCTTTTGACAATAGATAATGACGTACTCATGAAAATTGACACTTTTATTACTTGGACGATAGTATTTTTCGTATGTAATAATCATTGGACACCCCCCCCCTTGCAGGACCAAATTTAAAACTAATAGTAAATTGAAGATTTTGTAGGTGTGGCTAAGAAAGCAATAGGATGTTGAGGTTTGAGTCTCAATAAGATAAACTAGTTTTCAATAATATACAATAAAAACATTTACGACATTTAATAATATCGGTTTATAAAGAAAAAGAAATGAAACAAAATATCTAATGAGTCATAAAAAATACTTCCCCCAATGATGACGTTACTAAACAAAAGCCATTTAAGAGTTCCGAGTTATCTCAGATAATAAATAAGCCCAAAGTCATAAGAAAAAAAAAATCCTCAATTTTGTCAGACAGCATTATTCTTTATTTCTCTGATTTGTTATCTGAGATTTGAACTGGATTGATCAGCCACAAAAGTATCGTTTGTCTTGTAAAGGGCCGGTTACTCATAAATTCTTGGGCTTTGGAGTCATTAAATAACCTCTTATCAGAAATAAAACAACTGATAGAAAGTTATAATGTACGGAAGTAATAATGCTTTACAATATTTCCACTGAAAGACAACGAAGGGTATTGATAATTACCGCCCATACAATAGTTACTTCTTTAGCTGTTGGTATTGTTTTATATATAAAATCGCGATAAAATAAACTTCAGGCCGAGTTATCAAAAGGCTTATCAGAACATTGGTGATAGGACAAAATATTTAATTAAAACGGGGGTTTCTTATAAACTGAAATAATCTTTTTGGCTAATTTCTTTCTATAGGAATCCAATAGTGTGATAAGCTAGGCAAATGTGAATTAGACGAGCATTCCACATCTCCACAGATCCATGTAAACGAGGATTACTTTTTTGTATATTATTAATGAGTTTTAATTTTAATTATCATATTTTATCTCAATTGATTATTCCTATTACTAAAAGTCCGTCACGCTGAGGCTGCGTTAACTAAGCAGATTTCCCGCGTGGGTCACGTATTTGCATTTACTTGAAAACGTTAAAATTCAATGAGAACAATATTTGGTATTTAGGTTTCAAATAAAGTGCTTCATAATATAACAGCAACATTATTGATATGACATAAGACGAGTGGGGGGGGGGGGGGGGGTTAATGAAGGCCAAAAACTAAAAAAATGCAAATACCTCGGGTGAATAATCAAGATAGTGAAAAAAACGTAAACAAAAAGATTTATAGAACATTACATTTGCAGTATGATTGGTTCTATATAATTTCTCGACACGACCCATAACTGAGATATTAAGAATTTTCTAAATTACCTCTCTCACCCCCCCCCCTCCCTCCTCATCGCACTATTCAAATTTCAGCCACTAACATAACTGATCTTTAGTTTTACATAAAACGTTTAAATATAAAGTTTGGTAACAATCAAACAAAAATTACGACCGCTTGATCGTTAACAGACACACACACAGCTTGGAACGGACCTCATTTCCTGGATAGGATCGATGGACATTTGAGGAAATTATTCGAAAATCGTGTTATGAGTACGACCCTTAAGGAAAATCTGCTAAAATGTTGTAAAATCTAATTGGTGGGAAAGAACGTCCAATACATGTGATTGTAAGCAGCGTTCGCATTTAAATCGGTTCAAAATGAACAGTATATCCATGGGCTTCATTTAATTTTGAATAGATATTTAACTCCACATGTATGTACAAGAGGCGTATAGAGGAAGTCAGTATTTAAAATCTCGGAGGTAATTTTTAGAACTCCTAAATAGATTTCTTGTTTATAGAAAAGACAATAAAACCAACACTCAAGACGCAAACATACGTCTTCCAATATAGAATGAATTTCCTAATGAAATAATTTACGTTTTCCGAATGCCCAGTTTCTTTCCTTAAATCCTAGGTCGAGACTTTACTTTTCTTAACCTGACTAAGATACATGGAGCGTAGATAAGACATGAAGCAGAGAGTGGTATATGGTATAGAATTGGCACACGCATCTCAGAGCCTGGCTCCAAACTAGGAGGTCATACCAATACATCTCATTCTAATAGCCGCATACCAGAACGCAATTCAACTACAAATCAATAAAGTTTATTTCATATTGGCTGATAGCGTTTTTATTTGCCTTAGATGCATTTATTTAAAGCAGACTACATTTAAATTTACTTTACAAGATCACATATAAGCACATTTCTATACTTCCTAGGTGGGATCCATAAGACACTTGTAGAAATGAGCACAACCTCAATAGTAGATTACCACCTGTTAACGCAGGACACCCCTCTTTTTAAGCGAGTGATTAGGAATGATAAAATGTGACCCAAATAAAGTATCTTTACACACGATAAGGTTTTTTCCAATGGAGGCTTATCGCAGCCAAGGTTAATCTGACCACGAAATTTTCAAGAAGACGAGTACTAATGACTTTTACAACTGAAAGTTCCCTACAACGTAACAGGGTGGTCAAATAAGAGGGTGTATAACATTCAGTTGGCTTACAGTGAAAGCAAAGCATCCTATGTCGTCTTCACAAGTTCGTTTATATCTATGAACCTTGATAAATATAAGACATAGCAGCTTTTGATGGCTGCAGAATGGGCTAGTCGAGACTTAACTTAAAACTGCCCGATCTAAAAATTAGGACTATGTTCCGAGATAAGCAGGCGATTTAGTCGCGTAGGAAAAAATAAAAATAAATAAGTTGAACCCAAAATGGAATTTTTTTCTGAAGCATTCAACTGAAGCTTTGTTGGGTAAAAAAGGGCCATTCGAGTTGTGGCTGACGAGCAGCATATATTGAGTCTTACATGAATCAACCAAAAGGTTTAAAGCGGTTGTCACAATGATTTAAAGCGAAATGCTAAGGAAAACTCAATAGGAGGCGTCCCTTATGGGTACATCGGCGGCTAACTTGACTCACCGTTAAAAAATGACAGCAATAACAACCCACGTCTTCCCGCCATTTTTCTAAATGCCAGAGGCAAAAAAGGAAAAACAGAATCTTTCAAATAACTTTGAAGTTGGAGGCTCCGATTCCTCCCCTCGCCGGCATAACATCACCAAATTCGTTGAGCAGGTGCTGCATAAACTAAAACAATTATTCAAATGGTGGAATGACACAGGCTGATGATCATCTCATATTAGATTTATATTTCTGCCGTAATAAGTGCTGTTATAGAACTTAAGTGCTAGAGGTCTATGGTGAAACGTAATACAAGAACATACAGTTGGGTTCCTCTTCATTTTAGCAATTTCCTTTAAGGAAAATCAGCTACTGGAAGTAGGACTAATGACGCGATTTTACCTAGGTAATTATGAAAATGAGGTCCGTCGAAAATTATGTATGCGCGCGTCATATCTATCTTTGTTTCCTTGCCAAACTCGACATTGAAATCGGACAAGTGGGAGTGTGGGTTTAGAGGGAAGAATTTCAAAAATTCCAAATATCACCGTTATTAGACATTGTATTGAAAAATTGTATAGAACGAATATTATTCCAAATGCAATTTTCTATAAATGTCGATGTTTTCTCTATCATCAATATTAACTGAGATATCGGCAGTTTGTAGTTTTCAGGCTTTAGGAAACCCTCACTTTTATTATTATTATTATTTATTAACAACCACTTTTTGCAACTTAGGCTAATCGGGACGGGTTATCTACAGGTTAGCACCCTTTTCTAGCCAGGGTGGGATTTTAGGACGTTATTTAATGAATTTCGTCACTAAATAATTTCCTTTGCCCAGGGAAGAATCGAACTCGCCACTCTAGGTTTACCATGTGAGATAAAGGTCAACGCTTTAACTCGCATGGCTAACCTGAGCCCCTCCCCCCCTCACTTTTAGTCATAGCCTTTTAAAAATAACAGAATATATCATGAAATGACTTATTCCAAGCATAAATACCAAATATGGTTTTCAACGGACCTTTATGTGATATACATGCAAATAGTTAGTATGACAACTGTCAAATGACAGTAAGATTTTACTGACCGCCCACTTCTACTCACCGAATTTTTTGGAAATAGAGAATATATTCTGAGAGGAAATGAATATCGTGTTATTCTGCTATGAATAGCGTGGGAAATCTGCTTAGCTTACGCAACTCCTGCGTAACGGACTTTTGGGCTGTAACACAAAGTAAAAAAAAATCTCATTCATAACTAAGACAGTTAAGGGCCACCACCTTAGTAGCTTCAGGAAGTGACATTGAAGTGTAAATATGAAGAGGAGCCATAAGGCATGTAAATAAATAAAAGCGAAAGGAATTAACAATATTGAAAATAGATGCAAATTATGTACATACATTTTGATCACGATGTAAGGCCTCACGTGATGGTCTAATTTCAGGCTGACCTACCAACACGTGCTTCCCATTGGTCCCAATTATTCATTATCTGTGCTATACATTTGTGGTACTCGTATTTCTTTACAAGAATCGTATCGGAAAAATTACATGCAATCACATTCCCGACCTATTAATAATTACAAGACTTTAAAAATAGTTGTTACACAACACTCAGTTGACTCTAGCTTTACAAAGATCAAACTCAATTCTCCCTATCCGATTCACTATCACTTTATGATAAAATTGCTTTCACCTTTCTTCATAAATATACCATTTCTTATTTCCTTTTATTTTCTATTGTTCGTTTACCCATTACATCACCACCATGACCTAGTTGTTATGCATTCAAAGAACTCAATTAATTCAATATTCTGCATATCTATTCTTTTTTTTTAATTTATAATTTGAAGTGATTTTTCATCAAATCTTCAGTCATGCAGGGCCCAGTATAAACTAAGTATATTTCTCAATCGTAGATTATCAATCGGACGTGACTTCATGCGCCAGCGTAAACTAAGCATATTTTCCACGTGCTGGTATAACATACTTGTGATCTCATCTTACCTTATAATCCCCATTTCTATGTAAAAACCCGATGAGTAGGAATGAGGGGGGAGGGCGGCGGGAGTTACTGAACGCAGAAAACAAGAAAGTACGAATAACTCGCTTAATACTTACGTATGTATTGAATTGCGAAAAAATGTGTAGAACAACAATTGTAGAATATCAATAGTTTAACAAGATTGGTTCTATAACAGTTTACGATCAGAGTAATAACAACGGAGATATTTAAATTTTCTAATTACCCCCCTCCTCCCTCTGGTCCGATTTATCCATTAACAAACACCTTTAGTGCTGACTGAAGCGGCAAAATATCAAGTATGGTATAGATGAAATATACATTTTCGACTAAAGAACGAAAAATCTTAATTGAAGACGTCATCACTGAACATATTTGCATTTATCTAAGTACACCCCAATAGCTGATTTCTCTGAAGGGTTATAATATATATAAATATAAATCCCTTATATATATATATATATATATATATATATATATATATATATATATATATATATATATATATATATATATATATATATATATATATATATTAATTCCCTACTATCCATCTTGGTATAATAAAACGTTAACACCAATTAAAGAAAATTTGAAGGTTATATTTCTTGGTATCAGATAGACTGGCCTTCACCTGTTTAAGTAAGACCTAAAAAGAAACATCCAGAAAAATCAATGAAGCCACCTGAATACATGGCAAGGTCAACAACATTAGGGCTTATTGATTTCATGTATGAAACCTCTTTACAAATATGAATGGACGTAGTAAATTTTCTGGAATAAAAGGAGAAATAAGCCATTCAAGTATGCACTATATTGGCATCACCAGGGAATGCTATTTTTAAGTTAAGGTCAATCGACTCCAAAATTATCCATCTTTCTAGAAATAATTTTATAAAATAACATTGAAAGGCAATTAAAATGTATGAGAGTAAATTAATTTGATTTGATCAGGAGGTCAAGAATAATTTGTACTATTATTAAATCTGTTAAAATATTATTCAGAGAATTATTTTTTTATTGATTAATCTTCGTATTCCTTTGGAGTATTATCTGGAAACCTATTATCACACATCTAAGTGTTTTTTAAACATTTTGAGTAAATTCAAGACAACTAAAGAGATTCACCCTACAACTAACATGTAAACAGAAAAGATTAAAGAAAGACAAAGAGAAAGAAGGCAAGATAACATTTTAGAATGGGAGTGAAGAGGGGGTGGTCTCTCCCCCAATTCTCACTCTCTCTCTCTCTCTCTGAGAGGGGGGGGAGAGGAAGAGAGAGAGAGAGAGAGAGAGAGAGAGAGAGAGAGAGAGAGAGAGAGAGAGAGAGAGAGAGAGAGAGAGAGAGAGAGAGAGAGAGAGCACGCATGGGTTGTGACTGAGAGGGGAGGAGGTAATGAAGCAGGGAAACGAACCCTCAGCGGCCCACTCACCCTACACAAATCCTTTACCTTTGGCCGACTTAGCACCGTGTGCAAAATTTAAAACTGTCCCAAACTCCCAAATCAAACAAAAACCTCTTACTCCCATAACCAATGTAAACGAAGGAGAAAGAACATCATAAAATTACAAGGGGTGGAGTAGTTATTAAACTTTCAATCTGCTTTGAAGACCGAGAAGGTAAAACTGTATCTAAGAGGCATCGACCTTTTTTCTTTCCAAATAAGAGACGACCAAACAAAAAAGACTTCCCATCTTACAAACTATGAGGAACTGCCACACAAAGGTTAGTAAAACGGTACGTTTTAAAATTCAATTGTCACAACTGTTCAAGGTAAGTTTTTTATAATTGTATGGAAGTCATAGTCGTCCCCTGCCTCGTTGATTTACTTCAAACGCAACACCTTGGAATGTTGTACACCATTACATAAGGACACAACCAGACAGAACTCTGGGACTGTCAATTTAAATTCTAACAAAACTTTTTGAGTAGTACACCAGTTCTCAAGGGAGGAGGGGATACGGTTTGCGTATATTGCCTGTCATGGCGCCACATTTCTGCGAACTTCATTAATTTGACATCCAAGATAGGACCGATTGACATTTGAAGAAATGTTTCAAAAACCGCAGGATGAGTACAACCTTAATAGCTTATTTCCCTGAAAAGAAATCTGCTAAAAGAGTCGTGTTGGGTCGATTTTCTTGGGGAAGAGACTAACTAATCAATAATACGATGAACAACAGGAAACGCCCTAATAGAATGACGAGAGTAAACGAGTTAACGAGGGCCATGTTTCACATAGTGGGAAAAATCTCCTTGTATCCTCAAATCATTTTAACTTAATAATTCAAATCGGGTAATGTTTTTGTTGAGCTACCTCTTCTTCGCCCATAAAAGAACTTGTGCCGTTCTTCTATTACTCAGAAATGTCAGATTTTCCAAATCAAATAACATTCGAATCTCCACTAACAAGTCATGTTGGGGGAGAAGAAGAGGAACGGTCCGGACTAACAATGATCATGCTTCACAAGAAGACAGGTTGGCTCAGTCCCATCGGAGGAAGCATCTATGGGCTGAGTAGCTGTGTGCATTGAAGAAGGTGTCTATCAATAGACAACTGTTGCTCTTCATCAACTAACCAATATTAGAGGTGGTTCTAAAGCGAGGGGTGAGGGACTGCTGCTCTTCGACATGCCTGTCATTGTGGTGATACGATACCCACATATCGTTGAGTGTGAAAGCATCGCATTGGTTTACATGAGTGCCTCCACCAGTATCGTTTCCGCGTCGGTAAGTGTGAAAAAGCTCATTAATTAGCAGAAATGTGAAGCCATAGCAAACAATTCGCATCGCGAATAGGAAAGGTCCTAATCTAACGAGGAGCACGCTTCACATAGATTCTGAAGACAGAGGACTGACCAGTCCCGCCGGCGGGCCTCAAAACGGGGATCAAGGTCTCATACTCCCAAAGGCTCACGACCGACTATTGAACTCTCCCGCCTAAACCGTGTCGTCACTGGCAAATGATCCGCTCCCAGCAGCAGGTCTCCTTGGCTCCTACGCAACACATCCACCCACGCCTATAGGGCTAATTTTATGAATGCCCCAACGCGAAACCCATATCAGTAATGGATTACTCGAAGAGACGACAAACAATTCACTTGAAAGAGGTCCATGCAATGAGCGATAATTAAAAGATACATTGAAAACATACTACTTTCACCTATTGAAATATCAATAGCCAAGATTTGGGCATTAGCCAAAATTACATTTAGCAGGCTACTATCGAAGAAAGAAACAAATAAAAAGATTTCCTTTTCAATGTCAATAATAACATTATATAAATGATCGTATAATCGATAGTATTTTCCATTTCAATACAAAAAAACACCTCCAAATATTAGCAGATTCCCCTCAAGGGAAGACTTATAATTTATGTCTGTTAATGCACTATCTGTCGCAATTTTTATTTGACTATTGACAAACTCGATATTTAATCGTTTTATGAGAGCCTAAAGAAAAACTTAAAAGGGGACATTTTTAAAATTAGAAATATCTCCAATTTTGCGAGGCGGTTCGAAAAATTGAATATAACCAATCCTGTTGTAAATTTAATTCCCTTCAAATGTTGTCCTATAAATTATTTCTTATCTCGAAGATATTAGTGGAGGTATTTGCACTTTGTAGCACTCAATCTTCAGTAAACTAGTCTCATTTCTACTCATCTCACATTAATGATCAAGTTTCAAGGCTGTTTTCTTACAAAATCAAAAATAAAGAAATTAATAGGGATTTATTACAAAAAAACGTTGGTGTAAGAACTAAAGTTTACTTTTGGATAACTACCAAAATTGATGTAAATGATTTTGTAGGAATTTTACCTTAAAAGTATTTGTTTTTATATATAGGTCAAACATTTAACAACATAAAGCTTCCTGGGCTAAAAAAATAGAATGGAAGTTTCAAGAACACATTAAGGCTATTTTGAGAAAATTTCAGTTTGAGATGTATGCCCTGGCGAGACAGTCAAATTGTTGCTAGTTCTATATGACACCTGTGGTTCATGTTCTGTTTTAACGTGGGAGTATCTGAGAGGGTAATGCAAGAGAGATTAACTGAAAGTAATTAGGACAGGATGTCCATAAATGGGATAAAAAGCTTCTTCTAATTAACATGTTAGGTACATTACAAAAATTAGTCCTCTATTAAAATTTATTTTCATATTATCCTAGTCTTAAGTGGGTTTGTCATTTAGAGGTTACACACAATAGAAATGAAAGTCTGTCTGTTCATCGTAGGCTATTGAGGGGGGTTCTGCTAGTGTATATAAGACTTTTGTCAATTCTTTAATACTAGAGACAATTCTTACTGAGTGATCCTTGAATACACACACACACACTTGATATGAAGGAACCTATCTTTTAAGCTGGTAATTGTTGCAAGTAGGTTTGATGGGGAAGGGGACTGGAAAATTAAAAATACCTACCTATTATAAGGGATCAAAAAAGTGTAATACATTTATTCAATGTAATATAACTATATTTTAAACTGTGTAAATACCAAATATTATTTACAAATTACTGTGTTATCCTTCACCCTTCAAATTAAACCGTTTAAACCTATTGGATAAGAATTAAAAGTAATTTTTAAAGAGTACTGAATGGCAAATTGTATAAAAAATAATATACACAAGGTAATGGTTTTGAACTCAATCTGAAACTCATAACTACAATGAAAAAGAACCTAAATTTAATAAAAGAAAATGTAATTCACTGCTTGGAACATAGGAGGCGGCCGAGGTCACAGAATCAATAAACCCAGAGTTATCTTGTTCTCAATCTAGCACCATTTCAGCTTATTTGAAAATGCTAGAACTTACAATATTAAAGCATAATTGCCGGTAATTGTTCTTTTTTTTTTTTAAAATGACAACTGAATCATATTTAAGTTTATATACAAATGTTAATTTTTGACTAATTTTAAACACTTAGATTTGGTAATATTTCTTTCTTCTGTAAAAACAACTGATGCTCATAATATTAGAATATAAATTACTTTTATTATTGATAAAATTAAGCAAATATTACTTCTTAGAATGGGACATAACAAAAAATTGTCTTTAGACTTCCAAGAAGGGGATGTTAAATTCTTATGTTTAATAGGATAGGAGAGCTGCTCCATGCAAACATTTTGAAATAAGAAAGGGTCATAACCTTAACCATAGTTCCATAAAATGCAAACTGCATGCCAGATGTGTTGTGTACAGGAGTTGAGCTTGTGATTCAAGTTAGTACCTATTTTCCCGAATACTAAAGAGTTGAAACGCATATCTACAATCTTAAAAGATTAATAATTGTTATAATAAATATTATTTCCCTCTTGCAAGTGATCTAAACAAACCTGTATACCAGGATTAAAAGGAGTATATATATATCGGGGTTGTTAGGAAAGCAATGACACGTTTCTTAATAATAGATTGGTGATGATTCACTGTACAAGTACCTGACTCATTTGAATTTCACGGCATTTTGAACTATTCATATTATTTTTCGCCTAACTGAGTGGCTATAAACAAGTCCTCTTTCTCATGATTCATAAAGGAAACAATTGAAAAAAGGAATTTTGTGCCTAATCCAAGTTTACAACATGAGATATTGTATATATATCTTTAATATTCACTAATCAACCGTCCATGAATATCATAAAACGTGATAAGTCAGTGAGCTCAAGAAGCTCAATTGACATTACAAATAAGAAACAAACAAGTAAGTTAACATCCTTTTTGTAGTGATTGATAATTGGTGGTAAGAATTGTTAATGATGTGGGGCACATAGAGGGTCTTCGTTCTGGGGAGATAAACCTCCCCAAGCAACATCAAAAGAAAGGACCCCTTCAACAAAGGAAAATTATGATTATTATATTATGATTTCTCGAGCTTTTATCTTGAACCAATCATTCTGAAGTTTAATGTCAACGATTGAGCAGGTTTCAAAATTTTTAATCATTAAGGATCCACCTAGGTGAGACTACAAATGAGTTTGATAACTAGTCAGAAAATACTGAAAATCGGATGAGATATTTTGCTACGACCAGCTTATTCGGTAAACCTTGCCCCATCATAGTTCCACTTGCTTTACTCTCTCCTAAACGTTTTACAGAGTACGAAACTATGAGAAACTAAATCCACTGCTTATTTATTTTTCTAAGTAAACAACAGATTCTTTTACAAACGAGGACTTAGTAGAAGCTTACTGGAAGATGGGAAAAGATCATCGAGCAAAATGGGCAATACATAATTATCACTCTTTGTTTAAAGAAGTAAAATAATTGAAATTGAGAAAAATGTGCAATGGCATTCCCCAATAACCCAGTACACAAAACATTTTTTATGCACCTCAGGAAAATACTAATCATTCTTGGACAGTATGGTCTCTAACAAGATATATTAAAGAAAAAATGCTTTCGAATTTCTCCTCTCCTAGTCCAATTTCTGTCATTAATGAAGATGATCTTCAGGGCTTAAGTTAATGGTTAAATATCAAGTATGGTATAGATGAAATAAATATTTTTGAGCCAAGAACGTAAGACCATTAACAGACAAAAACATATCTTACACAAACACAAGTTTTGAATGGCATTTGTAGAAGATTTTCATAAATCAACTCATAAGTACAACTTCAATAGCTGATTAGTCTTAAGGGAAATCGAATAAAATGTTTTCGTTTTTTTTAAACGACAGAAAAAGTTTGTAGAGAACGAATAAAAATTTGTTTTTTAAGATGTAATGAATGATTTCAGTTTAGTTAACATGACAGTACTTAAAAGGCTATAATGAGACCCATTGTTTTTTTTGTATTTAAATAAAAAGCAACCTTGACACAGATAGAGCGCTAAATATTAGCTCTTAGGTGCAGTAACGAACTACTTATTGCCTTGTTTTTGTTTTGTTACAACTCATTTTCAAAACCCTCAAGTTGTGATTCTAAATAATTAGCGAACGTGTTCACAAAAATTAAGTTACATTGAATGAATCATTTTAAACTCCACGGCACAGCAAGCCACGAAGAGTCTTCAAAGGGCTTTCAAGAAGGATATAAATATTTCCCTGGTAAAAGAACTTTTGGGAGACACAAATTTTCTTTTATATAGGTATTTTCAATATGCTTTATTTTAAATAAGAAAAGTATTGGTCTTCTCACAAAAATTTGTCGATTCAATAATCCACGTTGACTTTTCGATGTGACATCTATACATACTAGTATAACTCAAAAATGAAAGTAGAAACCTCACATTCAACTTTCTGTACTTTCGCAAACTACCTAACCCATTCAGTGGTGATCATGCTACAGTTACATCAGCCTATATTTCTCTGGGTAGCCAATCACTTAACTGTCTAGTTTGCTATCTGCTCAGAATTTTCCCTTTGACGACAAAGTTTGACGAACTGTAAACGACAAAGTGTGAAGTACAGGTAGACCTTAGATGAATGTGAAAATAAAGAATTGTAAATTTCTCCATACCTATTAGAGATATATAAGATTTGTATAGGATTCTTTTGTTTAAAAATTATATTCTATGCCATTTTATGATCTATGTGTTGGGATGGAGACACCATAAGTGTCATTCATATGAAATCATTTTAAATTAAGTGCAGCAAAGCTTTTTGAATATTTAATTTAATATGAGAAGTACACAAGTCTATATTTATGTTACAACAGGTTTGAACGACTTGATGGGTCATCATATTCAGTTGAGTTAGATAAGAAATGAACTGTAAAGTACAGCTTCCGCTAGAGCAAAATTAAAGGACTCCTTAGTAGGAATTGCAGATTCATGTTGTGATAATGCAATCATTATTTTTGATGGGATACTAGAATTGTTCAATTCGATGAGCAATAATTAAAATTATAATTTTATGACAATAATCCGAATATTTAGTGCTTACAAAATACAATCTTTACATTTAGCTGGGAAACCATAATTATTTCAATTTATTTACAGATAGATATCCTGAACATAATTTCATCTAGCAGCCACGTTTTACTACACAAGTATAACAACTATATGACAGCATATTACAGGATGTGTGTATAATATGACCCAAGAAAGAGAACATAAAACCCGTCATAGAAAATTAAATTTAGAATAAAGATAATTATATAATTTTTTATATCTGATCAACAATAGTTATTTTGACTTTTTAATCCTTCACCATTCAACTCCGACCCCTCTTCTTGGTCTGATTACAGTTGTTAATAAGTACTATCTTTGGAGTTCTTATGGAACGGTTAAATACTTGCATTGATCCAAATGAAAATTGTGTCATTATTATAACCTCAATACCTGACGACTTCCATTTACAGAAATCTGCTAAAAATATGTAAAATGGATGTTAATAAATAAAAATTCCCCAATGCACAATGTTTTAATCTCTAGTCTATCAATGCCTTTACCGGGAATCTTTCATATTCTTTTGTTACATAAACATTGAAACTGAAGTGACTCAGGTTGGCCATGTGATTAACCCATTCATTGCGCAAAGCCACTATACTGACTTTGCGTAATGAAAGGGTTAAAGATACTTAGCATACTTAAGAGAGGCAAATTATGAAAAAACAGTACAATTAAATTGGCTTAGGAATGTGAATACTAATTTAATCAAAACAAAACTAGCCTCCATATTCAAGCTGCAAGTGGAAGAGGACTCCTTAATTTGTTAAGCCCAAAAAGAGGTTCAGGTTAGCCATGTGCGTTAAGACATTAGTCTTAATCTCACTTGAGGCTCAGGTTAGGCATGAGTTAAAGTGTTCCCTTTACCACATGGTAAGCCTAGAGTGGCAATAGGAATTTATTTAGTGACAAACTCATTAAATAAAATCCTTAGTCCCACCCTAGCTAGAAAAGGGTGGAAACCTGTAGATAACCCGACCCCAATTGGCCATAGTAGTGAAAAAAGGACGTTAATAAATAATAATAATCTCACTTGGTAAACCATTTGTGAGTTGCGAGTTCGATTCTCCCCATGTCAATAGGAAATTATTAAGGCGTAATGAAGTTCTTAGTCACACACTGGCTAGAGAAAGGCAACCGCAGATAGCCCGCCCCAATTAGCCTTAGGAACACAAAGTGGCCATTATTATTATATTATTTATTAACATCCACTTTATGCTAATTGGCCCGGGTTATCTGCAAGTTACCACCTTTTTTTTTAGTCAGGGTGGCACAGGAATTTCCACCTAGTAAATTCATTAATTCCAATTTCCACATGGGATCTCATAACTAGGTTTATCAAGACAATGCTTTAACTCAAATGGCTAACTTGAGCTCCGAGCTCACTACTACTTAAACATGGTTGTTTCATTACAACAAAAACGGCTGCTTACAAAATATGGTTTTCATAGCAAAATAAAAAAAAAGAAAGAAAAAAAAGGGAGATATTTAATTAAAGTCAACCTGTTTTAAGGCTGATTGGGCCCGGTTATCTACAGGTTACCACCTTTTTCTGGCCAGGACGGGACTAAGGATTGTATTCAATGAGTTCCGTCACTAAATAATTTTATATTGCTCAGGTGAGATCGAACTCAGGACATAAGAGATGGCTAACCAACATGAGCCCTAAAAATATATAGAAGTGGACTCATAAAATGTCATTTATAATTCCACTTTGTGTTTTAAGGCTAATAGGGAAAGGATACCACCCTTTTCTAGCCAGAGGATCAGTCCTAAGGATTGCATTAAATGAGTGGCACTAAATTATTTTCTTATTGCCCTAGTGAGATCAAACTCTAGGCTAAGCAAGTGAAATTAATAACATCTGAGCTCCCATGGCTAATATGAGGCCCCTAAAGGTTTAAGAGAAATAATGTGTAAAGATCCTGAGTGGTCTTAATGATACTCCAATTCAAAATGTTGTCTTGATATTTTTCCAGAAAATTAAATAAAATATTTTTATTAAAGCTTAAGAATATGAGAAAACCGGTAAAAGTATGGAGGAGATTGGAAGGGCAATTTTTTTAAGGACAAAAATTTATTTAATTGGCTGGGGGGGGGCGGGGGGTTATCGATTTCTCTCGCTGCGTACTGGTCAGTGACCAGAAGTCTCGATTACAATTGAAAGTGGCAACATGTGCGTGAGATTTCACTCGGTAGACGCGATATAAAAGCTTTCCTTTGGTGAGGATTAAAGAGAGAGAGAGAGAGCGCGCGATGGGAGAGGAGGGGAGACGACCATATCCCTCGAGAGCGGGGAAAAATTCCCGCCCGTCTGCCTGCCCCCACCATGATGCGGGCCTTGGGCCGGCATTGGCACGCACCTACCGTCATTCCCCAAGAAGAGGGGTTTCACAATCGCCATCGCCCTTGCCTGGCCGAGATAGAAAAGAGAGCCCCAGAGTTGGCCGGGCTAGGAGGGCTCCCAGGGCCGGGCACATCCTACTTCTTCCCTCCTCGCCACGGGAAAATCAATACCGGGGTTCAATCACTAGCCCCTCCCTCTCCCAACTAGTCCCACCCACCCTTGACCCAGCACAACCTCCTTCAAAAAGAAATTAAAACTAATAAAGACGCTATCTAATGAAAACCACCAAAAAAAAAAGTAATAAAATCCAACCCAGCAAGAAACCCACCAGAATAACATTAATTTGCACGCCACACATTTACACATCATCAAATAAAAATTACCACCTGATAAGCAAAAGAATCTTAAAAGTACCTGATTAGATAAGAAGAGTACTCAATATCAACCAATATACAATACAGTGCATAAATTATACAATAAATAAACTACCAAATAAATTCACACATTTACTCAAAGCAGATAAAAATTAACACAATAAGTATCAAAAAACAAAACAGAAAATTCACACACATTGCTTCTTAAGGAGTGCACATGCAAGATTTGAGACATAATTTCATAGGACCCAAAGGAACTATTAATTCTACAGTGAGTCATTAACACTGAAACAAGAGTATTACATGTTTTCGAAGGTAATCAGAGAAAAGAACGATATCACTAGAGAAATAGTATCAATATGACACCCAAAGGAAGTCTTCAATCAAGAAAAACGTAATTAAAACGAGATTGATGGTTAATACCGTAGAAATTGAAACAGCTAACCATAAATTTAGAAAAGAGGCATAATACAATGTATACCTCACTTACGACTAAAATGATTATAGCAGATAGTCGACGATGTAAAAAATTAACAATTACCTTTTTAAATTTCTTGCAGAAGTCACAAGATGTATGAAAGATAGCTACAAATTACCGGCAAGTGTGAATTCCTAAACCAATATGGCGTTACACCGCATTGGGCACTCCTTATAATGCGTCACACATATAACACTCATATTGAGATTATTAGCTACATACAGTCTTTCATTAAATTTAAATTAATATTTAAAAAAACAAATAGTACTTACGAGTATTGAGAACTGTGAAACCAGAAACGTTGAGACACTAATATCTAATCCTTCCACAAACCCAACTTAAATCTTACCGGAGCCTATCAGGTCACTATAACTCGGCTCTAAGGCAAAGGCTGCAGGGCAAGAAGGAAGCTCACCTGAAACCTTAATCGAAGTTCTTACATAATCATCTTTATTTTAAACGTTATTTGTTGAACTGAATTGGAAAAAAATACTCTTTATTATTCAAATAAATTTTTTTTATAATAACTCACGTAAATTTAAGTAGGGCGTTATACAAAATTGTACGATAGTGCTATTACCGACAAAAACGTATTTATCTTTATCTCTCTCATTTTAGCTACAAATAAATTCAAAACTACACTAATTTGGCCGTGTTGTAAAGGAGTATAACTAACAAATATATACATGTATTGTTTTTCAAAAATTACAAAAAACAAATTTTTAGTTGATATTTTAAGTTAAAAAATAAATCTTTCAATTATAGTAGCACTAAAAAAATATTTTTGAATACTATTTGGTTTTCAAATTAAGTTTGATATTATAATGACATTACAGACTAACCTTTAGGGGAGGTATTCTTACTGTTCGCCAAAACAACGTTCTTTAAATTTGTTTTTACTGGAAAACCGTTCTAGATTTATTAACATTCAAATTTCACATTCAAAATGCCCAAATCCAAGAGAGACAAGAAAGGTAAGTTTTAAATATACAGTCCGTTGTTTTCACCTGACGCATGAAGTAAATGAAAACATGTGGCTCACATGTGTTCTTTATTTTTACTGTTTAATCTGCAGTTTCGTTGACAAAGACAACCAAAAAGGGCCTCAAAGCAAAACAGCTACTTGTTGAAGAAATACGGAATAGTGTTGACAAGTTTAAGTTCATCTATGTGTTTACAACCCCCAACATGAGGAACAGTCAACTGAAGTCAATCAGAGCAGACATGAAAGAGGACAGCAGGTATTTATTGGACGATTAACTTATATTTTCGTTGTGGATTCATGAAATGTGGTTATTGCTTTTGAAATCTGGTTGGGGCAACAAAAATCTTTTTTCTCTGGCTTTTCTGATGTCTGTTTTATATTATCTTCTATTGGGCCCTGCATGTCATCAAATGTTATATTAATTTACCCCAGCTTTTCAGTGACAAAGTTTTAAAAGTTTGTAGATTTTTTAGGACAATAAAATTTCTTTTCAGAGTGATCCGATTAATTTTATTGCCAAATATTTAGGGGAGGATAGTCATTGCTCTCAAAACATCCTGCTTTGTTTCTATAGAACCCATTCCCATGCTTTTATCTTTTGCTAATTCATGTAACAATAATTTACTTTTATATATATATATATATATATATATATATATATATATATATATATAAAATCTTTTGAAGTTTGATATTTACTGATATTGATTCAATTTGAATTTTTTTATAATAGTTGTTATGAATGGTATTTAATAAATAATTGTTATGTTTCAGATTTTTTTTTGGAAAGAACAAAGTAATGACTCTTGGATTAGGACGAAAGAAATCAGAAGAAGTGGAAAAGGACTTACATTTAATTTCTAAGTATTTGAAGGGCCAGTGTGGTCTTCTCTTTACTAATAAGCCTCAAGAAGAAGTAACAGAGTAAGTCTCACTTTTAATTTGTTTTGGTTGCTTTGTATACTTATTTCTCAGAAATTCATATCTCCATAAATTAAAAAAGTCCATCACGCAGGGGCTGCGGTAACTAAGCAGATTTCTCACGTGCCTTACATATTTAATATAATATTGCATTTATTTCAAAACATCAAAGTTTAGTGATAACTATATTTGGTATTTTGTCTTCAAATAAAGTGTCTTATAACATTTATCAGTATATATTGGAATGGGGGTTTACTCAAGAACAAAAACTTAAAAAATGCAAATAATCATGATAATGAAAAAGTTTACATAACATTTAAACAACATTACATTTGCAATAATATTGGTTTTATTCAATATTTCGACCCGGCTCATAATAACGGAGAAATTAGGAATTTTTGAAATTCTCCTCCTTTAAACTTGCTCTCCTCCTGGTCCGATTTAAGCCGTTAACGTTTTCTTTTTACATAAAATGATTATATATCAAGTTTGGTAATGATAAGACAAAAATTGCGACTGCTAGACGTAACAGACATATATATACAATTTTGAATGGACCTCATTTTCGTCATCTTCTAGATAGGATCGATGGACATTTGAAGAAAAAGTTTGAAAATCATGTCATGCGTACAACCTCAATAGCTGATTTCCCCTATGGGAAATCTGCTAAAATGACTTGAATAGTAAAACACTTTCTTGACCTCTTTAGAAGAAATTCCTTTATTTATTTACATCTGCTTTATGGTACTACGGCTAACCTTTGCTGAATTGTTTTGTTTCCTGTACACAATTAAAAAGTCTGTCACCCAGGCGCTACATTAATTTAGCATATTTCCCATGTGCTAGTTTTGGACACCTCCTCCCCTTATATTTTTTTATATCTAAGTGAAAATTCTATGAGTAGAAGTGGGGTTTTCGGACAGCTAATAAGAAAGTGCGAATAACTCGCTTAATATTTAAGCTACAAAGAAATGTATAGGAGGACAATTTTAGAGTGCCAATAGTTTAACACGATTGATTCTATAACATGTTTTGATATGATGGAGATATTTGGAATTTTAGAAATTCCCCTTACCCCCACCCCGCCCCCAGTCTGATGCTGGGTCCTATATCAGCTATTAATGGATCATAAACCTTTTTTTTTAATTAAACATTCAAGGATCAATGGGGCGCAGACCATTAAGAGTTGAAGCATTGGCTTCAATCTCACATCGTAAAACTAGAGTGGTGAGTTCCTGCCCAAGACAAACTCATTAAATAAAATCCTTAGTCCCACCCTGGCTAGAAAAGGGTGGTTAACATGTAGATAACCCGTCCTAATTAGCCATAGCAGCAAAAAAGTGGGTGTTAATAAATAATTTAATTTTATTACTAGCGGACCCGGCAGGCGTTGTCCTGCATTATATATCAAGCGATTAGGATATTAAATTTAATAATATTATGTTTAAAAAAAATCTACTTTTAATAACGCAAAAAACAACATTTGTTATATGCACGTTTGCCTAAAAACAAATAGTAAATAAAATATCGCAAAAGCTTGATACGCAAAAAGTAAAGGAACAAAGAGAGAAGGAAAAGAAGATGTTTTAGTTCTGAGATTATCTGGTAGAATGCGCACTACACGTTCTTAAAAACAAACAGTTGTAGACCAAAAATTGAAATAAATAAAAACCCTCAACAATAATAACGCAAATACATAAATATAAATAAAGAAAAGAAAATAATTGCAACATTCAAATCAAATTAAAATAAATTTGGAAAATAAATAACAATGTCTGAAAGTGAAAACCTCTCGCAGCTGAAAACATCATTATATAGATGACATACTTAAATTCTAAGGACATACATTAGATAAACATATTAACATTTCGTTACCAAACTCCGTATTTAAACGTTTTATGTTAAAAGACGGATCATGTTTTTCAACGGCCGGAATCGGATCATTGGGAGGGGGGATTTAGAGGGGAGGATTTTAGAAAATTCGAAATATTTCCATTAGTTTGAGTCTGATCGAAATTTTGTTTTTCACAGTCTTTAATATTAACCGAGATATCGGCGTTTTTTAGTTTTCGGCCTTGAGTAAACCCCCACTCCCGTTCAAACTTAACAAATTTAGTACAGCTTATAACTATGGTAGAACTAATGCTAATTGACATACCGAGTTCTGTCCAGTTCGGTTCAATCGTTGGTGCCCAATAAAATTGTTGGCCCCTCTTTACTTTTTCAGTGAATATCTCGTTTATACTTTAATATACGACAAAATTGAATATGACAAAAGTTACTCCAAATAACAACATAAACAACTCTTATCCTGTGCATATTTGCCGAAAAACCAATAGGAAACGAAATAAGGCTATTTTTAATTTCAGGCCACCCTCACGACCCCCACTCCTGCTCCATCTGCCTGGCCGATCTGCGGCGCTAAACCATCCGGGGCGTCACTCGAACGCGTATTTAAAAATTCAATCAAATCGGTCCATCCGTCTAGGAGGAGTTCAGTGACATACACACGTACGCTAGAATTATATATATAAAGATTTAAAATAACACTTCTAGAATTTCTAAATGACAAAATGTTATTATAAATTAGCGATAGCCCAGATCTGGACGATATAAACAGCGATTTTCCCTGGCCGTTGTCCGCCACATGAAATCTGGTAGGCAGCTATCCAAGTGGTGTCAGCTAGTATCACTTGCCTTTTGTTACGCCATTTAGCACAACCACGCATCTATTCAACATTTTGTGTATGGGCCCCGATTTCAGGATCAGTGAAATTATATTTATGATTTAATTGTAGATGTGAAAATTTCATTTTTTCAAACTGTTCAGTATTGTAATCTTTCCAGCAAACTAACATTTGTTCAAATAGTGTTTCATAGATTACTGACGTTTGGCAAAAGTTATCAAAATAAAGGTCAAAATGTATCTTTTTTAGGATAATGCATTTATGAGAAATATAAAGAGTTGTGGTCTTGGATACAATTCTTTCAATCTAGTTTCTCTTGGTGTGGTTAGGTATTATAAATTATCTTAAATTATAAAATCTAAAAATGTTATTTTAAATAATAAAGTAATTTTCTTTTTATTATGATTTAATAATCGTCTTTAAATAAGTGGTCTCTTGTTGACTGATAAGTACCAATGGGACAAGCAATTTGATGACTGACCTGCTTCAAGGAGTTATAACTTTCTACGAATGAAATTCTGCACTGCTTTGGTGTTCTGGATTATAAAACATTAATTTTCTAGTGTGTGGTGTAGTAATAAGCCCCCTCCCACCTCTTTTTCTCTCGAGTTCATTCTCTGATTATTACAGTGCATGTTCAGTCATGTCAAACTGTTAACAGACAAATTTTTGTACGGATATTAGAAACTAAATTATGACAGTTTGAGTCTACAGGTTTCAGTATAAGGTTAGAATTGAAGAAAAAATTGTTCTTCTGTTTTACGATGATTCCTCTTCATGTGGTCGTAAACTGTTTAGGAGAGCGGCATTTTGCTAACCTGTATGCTGTAGTGATGAAGAAACCAATTTTGCACATTACCCTTGTCATTTCACTTTACACACTGATCTGCCTCATTTGTTTGTAATTTAGTACCATTGTATCTTTATGACCAGCAGATTTTTTAGCCCTAAATCATTTTGCCTAAAGAAAGTGTAAACTATTTTTTTTTATTTTTTATTACAAGAGTAGGTTCTTCTTTTGGAAATGTATAGTTTTGAACATTTATATTTCTCAGATTAAACTCATATACGAATCACAAGCATATAAATATAATCGTATTTTATTATTACAGTTTTTTGAAGCAGGATAAAAAGAAGCTACACAATTAATTAATTATATTGGTTGAATCAACGTGTTACTAGGCATTTATAAAAAATTAAGTGAACATTTTAAACAAAATATTTGATTCAGAATAAAAAAAAAATGTGATGTGGACATGCGTGACTTCCTTGTACTCCTATTAAATTAAAATATAAAAAATCATTTGGCTGTACTTCATTTTAAAGTACAGTATCTCTGTCCCTATACATAGTACCAAAAAAATATCATAAAAGAATTTACAGATCTTTTTTTAATAATATAAAAAAGTCCTATACAAATCTTTTTTGCATCTAATAGGTATAGAAAAATTAACAAGTTTTTATTTTCTCCCTTCTCCAAAAAACCCCATTTCTACCTTAGTTGATTCTACCAATAGAGAAGGTGCACTAACATAACAAATAGAAATATTCTTGGTCATTTTAAGATACATACAGATGTCATGCCGAAACTAGTCTAGATGACTTCAGGAAGGATCAAAACCGATAATACTGTTTTAATCTGAAAACTGAGTTTTTTTTGGGGGGGGGGGATTAGAATACTACCGTCACTTAGTATGGGGAACTAAAATGATTTTAAGTTAATTGTTATTGTTCTTTGATTTTTGTTAATTCTTATTATAATTAAAACTAATTATTAATTACAGTTATATAATTCCTGTAAATAACTATGTTATTAAACACAAGACTAATAATAACCATGGCATTATCATTGTTAGCGACATCCCTTTCCGATGTCCAAATCAAACTCATATTCTTTCTTTTTATTCGCAATATAAATAAATTTTGAAATCTTAGTCAACACATATATGATATTTAGTGTTGACTGAAACAGTTATATCAAGTATGGTATAGATGAAATAAGCATTTTCAAGACAAGAAGATAAAATCTTAATTGATGACGTCATCGTACAACGAATTTGTACGTATCTCCCATAATAAAAGTCTCATGAAAACGATATTTGGTATTTAAGCTTAGAATAAATGAACTTTGAAACATTGCAACAATTGCATTATTTGATAAAGACAATGATGATGACATATATATTATTTATTGAAAATGAAAAAGAAAGTGTAATATATATATATATATATATATATATATATATATATATATATATATATATTCATTTAAAATTAATGATTTATTCTTAAAATTTGTAAATATTTTAGAAAAATTGAATTTAGGCGTCAAAAATATAATCTTTAAAATGACAATAAAAAAATTAATTTATGACAGGGCTAATTTTAGAACTTAATATATCTTTTGTAATGTATTTAGAAACAAGTAAATACTGTATCAGCTTCAGCAGAACACAATTCACAGATAGGCATTGTTTGTTTATAAATGCATTCCTCACTAGAATCATTTTGGTTTTTTTGGAAACTAAAATATTTGAAATTTCTTATCTTCAACGGGATGTATCAGTAAATGAGCCTTATTAGGAGTAAACATATTTAAACCTTTTTGCTTGTTTATCCTATATGCTTGAGCTTCCAACTATAAACCATGGTTTTAAAATTAAGGTGGGGAGGCTACAGTTCTGTTTCACAATTTCACTTCATTGTATTGTTAAAAGGTCCGCTATGCAAGGACTGCATAAACTAAGCAGATTTCCCACGTGCTGGTATGACACACTAGTGATATCTCACCACATATTCAGACTGAAACCAGAAACTACGAATTACTCGCTTAAAATTTGAGTTACAAAAATATATATAGAACAGTAATTATACAGTATCAATATTTTAACTAGATTGATTCTATAACATTTTTCGATTCGACTCATACTAACGGAGATATTTGAATTTTCGAATTCCCCCTTCCAACCCCGCTTATCCCGGTTAAAATTTTGGCCAATAACAGATATGATCTTTAGTGTTGACTGAAACAGTTAAATCTCAAGTATGGTATAGATCAAATAAGCATTATCGAGACAAGAAGGTAAAATCATAGTTGATGACGTCATTGTCAAACAAATTTGTATGTATCTCTCATAATAAAGGTCTCATGAAAACAATATTTGGTATTTAAGCTTAGAATAAAGTGGTTCATGTTGTAACAGCTTATTATTAATATGAGATGAGTAGGAGTGTGGGTTTACTGGGGTTTATAGGCAATAAATGTTACAATAAAATTGGTTCTATATAATGTTTCATTCCGGCATATAATAACAGAGATATTTCGAATTTTCAAAATTCTCCCCTCTTAACTTCACCCCTACTACTGATCCGATTTCTGTGGTTTACGATCTTTCATTTTACATAAAATGATGATTATTATTATTATTTATTAACGTCCACTTTTTGCAACTTAGGCTAATTGGGACGGGTTATCTACAGGTTACCACCCTTTTCTAGCCAGGGTGGGATTTTAGGACGTTATTTAATGAATTTCATCACTAAATAATTTCCTTTGCCCAGGCAAGAATCGAACTCGCCACTCTAGGTTTACCATGTGAGATAAAGGTCGACGCTTTAACTCGCATGGCCAACCTGAGCCCCAAAAAAAAAATGATGATTATATATTGAGTTAGTTACACAAAAATTGTTGTGACCAATATAGCGGTAACAGGCATATATATATATATATATAAATAAATAAATATGTATATATATACATACTAGCTCAGATACCCGGCTTCGCTCGGGAATTCATTTTAGGCTGAATGGTGATGGAATTTTTTTGGCAAGGCTTTGCTTTGCACAATATTTTGACATTTACCCCTCCCAGTGTTTGGTGTTAATACCCGTTGTTGGCATTTGTTTATAATAAAATTAATTTTTAATGTAAGTCTTCTCTGTCCTCCAAATTGTCATATTTCCCGTCTCCTGTGCATTATGCATAGATTTCAATTAAGGGCAAAATATTAACATAGATTTGAATTAATTTTTCCAGGTGAGGTACCTCTTAGTTCAAATTGGAATGAATTGTTGAGCATATCAATATTTCTACGCAAATTACTTGCTCCACACATTGTTCCTGGAGAAATGTATAAAACAAGAGTTAATATAATTAACAAAGTAAATAACTTTTGTTATGTGCATGTTTGTCGAAAAACAAATAGGTAATGAAATATCGCGAATTTTTATTTCAGGCCTCCCTTATAACCTCCACTCCTGTCCTAACCTAAAAGTTTTAATATAGCTTATAATCATGGAAGAATTAATGCTAATTGACATACCGAGTTTTTTTAAGTTCGGTTTAATCGTTAGCGCCCAATGAAATAGTTGACTCCCGCTTTAGTTTATAGTGTATATCTCGTTTATACTTTGTTAAAAGACAAAAATGAATATCACAAAAGTTACTCTAAATAACAAAATGAACAACTTTTGTTATGTTCATATTTGCCGCAAAACGAATAGAAAACGAAATACCGCTATTTTTAAATTCAGGCCTCCCTTACAACCCCCACTCCTGCCCCGTCCCTAGAAATGTTGGTATGGCTTGTTATAATGAAAGCGTTAGTGCTAATACACATACCGAGTTTTATTTATTTCGGTTGGGTCTTTTGTCCTAAATAAAATTGTTCACTTCCGCTATAGGTTTAGCGTATATCTCGTTTATAATTCGGTATACGAAAAAAGTGTATATAAAAAAAGTTACTCTAAATAACAAAATAAACAACTTTTGTTATGTTCATATTTCCCGAAAAACCAATAGGAAGTTAAATATCTCTATTTTTAATTTCTGGCTTCCCTTATAACCCCAACTCCTGTTCGTCTCAGAGGATATTAATATAGCCTAAAGTCTAAGTTGGGTTAGTAGTAATATACATACCAAGTTTCATAAAATTCGGTTCAGCCGTTTATGTGTGAAAAGGTAACAAACAAACAAACAAACAAACAGACACCAAAGAAACAAAATGCAGTTATGGTGTCTATGACATGTGAAATGAAAAGTTATCGTGAAATTTCGAGAAAAAATTCAATGAACACACAGAGGTTACAATTTTATATATATATATATATATATATATAGATATGCAAATAAATAATTTTGAACTAATCTCATTTTCGTCATCTACTAGGTAGAATCGATGGACATTTGAAGGAATTTTTCGAAAATCTTGTCATGAGTACTACCTCAATAGCTGATTTTTCCTGAGGGAAATCTGCTAAAAGCTATTGTTGAATTCATTGTTTAAATAGAATTTTTTGTTTTCTATTTTTAAAATACTGTACAAAAAATGGTTCTTTTTAAAGTTTCCTAGTTATGATTTATGTACCTAGTGTGTATTAAACTATTAAGATTGCAGTTATTGTTTATTAATACCAACTTTATGCTTCTATGGTAATAGGGATGGGTTATCTTCTGGTTACTAATCTTTTCTAGCCTCCCCCTTTAGCCCTGGACTAAAGATTTTATTTCGTGTGTTCATCACGAAATAAATTCCTATTGCCCATGTCTGAATCAAACCCACAATCCTAGGTTTACAAAGTTCATTAGGAACAATGCCTTAATTCACATAACTAATGGCTAAACATGAGGCCCATATTATCATAAAGGTTTAGTATTAAATAATGTGTATTTATTTTGCCTATTTGCTTTTGAGTTTTTTATTTATATTGTTTTGGCATCCTTTGATACTCTCTTAATGATATATTTAAAACAATTTTTTTTAGCACATTGATCAGCTAATCAGCTATTGATGCGATTTTTGAAAAATTTCTCAAATTTCCAAAGATCCTACCCAGTAAATAACAAAAATGACGCCCGTTCAAAATTATATACATATGTATAATGTATATGCCTGCTGTTGCTCTAGCAGTCACAGTTTTTGTTTAATCGTTACGAAACTCAATATATAAGCGTTATATGTAAAACTAAAGGTCAAGTTCATTAATGGCTGAAATTGGACTGGGTTTGGGGGCTTAGAGGGGAGGATTTTCTATAATTTGAGATATCATTATTATTTTTTGGGTCAAATCATTGTATATAACCAATCTTTTTGCAAATGTAATTGCCTATAAATGTTGTTATATACATATTTTCTCCATAATAAATATTAACCATGATATTTGGATTTTTTAGTTTTCAGCCTTCACTAAACTCCACTCGTAATCATGTCAAATTAACAATAAGCTTTTAAATCATGAACCACTTTATTCTAAACTTAAATGCCAAATATTGTTTTCAAGATACCTTTATTATGTGATAAACATGCCAATTCGTTGCGTGATGACTTCAGTAATTACGATTTCACAATCTTATTTCTAAAATGTTAACTTCATCTATGCCATATCAATATTTAATTATTTCAATCAACACTAGAGATCATATTTGTTATTGGTTGAAGTCAACCATTGAATAGTAGGGGTTAAAATTTTGTTAAAATTGTTGTTCTATGCATTTTTTCATGGCTCAAGTATTCAGCAAGTTATTCGTACTAACTTGTTTTCAGCCATCATTAACCCCCCTCCCCTCCCCTTTACCGCTTTACTCATTTTTTTAATAATAGAAATAAGGAATATGTTGTGATACGAGATAACAAGTGTGTTGTATCAGGGTAATCTGCTTAGTTTATGCAGCCCATATATGAATTACTTTTTTTTCTTTTCTAATTTGTATTTAAACTCTTGTTTCATCTAGCCTAATGATCACTTTTCTAGTTTTCTATTACTCCAAACTTTTAGTTACACTTATTCAAAACCTTGCTGAATGACTGATTTTCTATTCAGCTAATTACTTTATTAATTAGATGTTGAATTAAACCCTTAATCCCTGGAAGACTGTAGTCCATTGATAGTCTTTTTCAACTTAAGGATTTCCCCCCATTTTTTAAATTTATTTTTTGTTGTCTAGGTATTTTAACAACTATGTTGTTTACGATTACGCCAGGAGTGGTTTTATTGCAACAGAAACGGTTACTCTTCCAGAGGGTCCTCTTCCAGAATTTCCTCATTCAATGGAGCCCCAGCTAAGGCAACTTGGACTGTCAACAAGTTTGCAGAAAGGAATTGTAACCCTTACTAAAGAGCACACCGTTTGCAAGAAAGGGAAAGCCCTAACACCAGAGCAAGCCAGAATACTTGTAAGTCCTTCATGACTTTTTTATTTAATATGTACGAATATTTGATATAATATATATTTGAGTTTTTTTTTAATATAAAGAAGAATATGTGATTATATTTACTGAAATTGAGAATGTTAAAATTATAGCTGTGTTTTAAAAAATATTTTAGTAACTCTTTACCTCTTAATTACTAATTTAAAATGATTTTTGAAAAAGTATCGGGAATGATCTACACCTATCCCCCCCAATTCATAACATTTGGTGTAGTGTGCATATGATAAATCTAAGTAATACATTAATTAAATATGATATAATATATTTTGCAATATGTTATAATCTATTGTATTAATATTAATAAAGCATAATGAAAATATAAGTTATACTAGCCATGCTTCTCATCATTTAAGGGTTGAAATTGAAATTGTTTCCCATGGAAATATAAATATTGCTCCACAAAATCATTCTGTCATATTCATCAATAAAACAATTGTCCTATAGTATGTACATTGAAGTAGAAATAGCCTAAGGACAATAGATGAAAACATGTGAACTAACTCCTCTGATTTATTTCCTCTACATGTTTCACATCCTCTATGATGCCACGTTAGAAGTAATCCATTATTGTAATAAGATTCAACCTTACCACCTCAGCAGTCACGTTTTAGCCATCTTCAACGAATATTGAATTGAGGTCATATTTCGATGATATAATATGAAGGGCAAATGTGCAGTCTCATAAGATATAAGAATTGCTAATATCTGGGGAAATAAATTTATTTAATAATGGTTTTCCAACAAAATTTAAACATTGGATTAACAGAAGCAGCATAAATAATTCATTTATTGTCACCAAATTAGTCATATATTTTTAAGGATATGAAGAGTGGAATGTCTATTGGTCAAATATTAACGAATTTATTATCTTTCTTGGGATCAAATAAATCTAATTATGTATTAATGTATCCTCTTAGCATCTGGACAAAAAAGTATGGTTACATTTTGTTCAAGCACTCTTTGGTAAGAGGCGTTGTCCAAACTCAAAAGCTATTAAAAACTTTGTTTTACCCGTCTTTGCCTGCTTTAATATGAGTTAAATATGTATTGTTTAATGTGATATAATTTATTCTATTAATATTAATAAAATATAATGCAAATATATTATTATATATTTACATTATAAATTGTCAGTTAATTTTACATATTATGGAGAGAATAAAGTACATTGTAAGGAAAATATGTTTATGATGTTATTAGTTATTACCCACTTTCTACTATTGAGGCTAATCGGGATGGGTTATATACAGTTTACCCTTTTCTAGCTATGATGGCACTAAAGATTTTATATAGTGAGTGTCTCTTAAATTCTTATTGCTCGCACAGGAATCAATCCCATGACTAGGCTTACTACAACCATGGCCACCTGAGTTTTTATTTTTATGATAAAATTTTAGAAACTTCAAAAAAATTAGCAGATTCGAAAAATATATAGTATAAGTTATTAATTATATAGTAGCTTTTGTTTTGAGCAACATCGCCAAAGCTGCGAAGCTCCAATAAATAAATAAAATAAATAATTATATAGTATAAGTTACTTACTAATTTTGGGTATTTATCATCCTCCTTGGTGGGTCACACAAGTCTGATCAATAGCTAATCACTATGGCTGCGGAAAGGAGTTTACTGATTTTTGTCAGAACGGAATATTAAAATACAAAAATGAAATTTGTTGACGTAAATCTTTAACAAATAAATATATATTCTATTCTATTCATCCTCCTTGGTATTTGATATGACCTACTGTTCTGTACAAAAAAAAAATAATTTTTTTTTTTCATATAGGTAAAACATTTTTGAAAATAAATGAAATTATTTATTAGTCGTATTTAATGATTGAGGAGTGTTAAAAGATGGGAGGGAGGAGGTCCTTAAGAAATGAGCTTGGGCTTTCCTATAAGATGCTTATATTATGCCATTATTTAGCACATGACCTCAATTTTTCTTCTCTTAAGTGTAATCATTTAATATTGTGTCATGTTTCCTGAATATTCACCTCCATTTATCCTTCTTTTCATGAGAAGTTCAGATGGAGTTAATACTCAGGGTAGAAGTAAGAATATTCTAGTTCTTTTTTGCCAGTCTTTTGTTAAGTTAAGCTCAATGGGGTGTAGTCACTTTTGGAAGGGTGGTAATAGCCATACAGTGTGATAGAATAATGATGATGTGCTATTTATGTAATGAAATAGCAAACTTTTGGCTCAGCAAGAGAGTGCAATGTAATACTCCTTGTTTCTGCTAATTTAAGTTTATCTTCCATGGATTGTTTTGGGATATGATTATTTATTACTTACCATCAATAATGCCTTCCTCATCCGGAACTTTTTCAAATATTGCCCTCAGTGGATGCATTTAATTTATTAAAATACACTGTTCAGCCAAGTTTACTTCATATTTATTATAATTTTGTATGTATTTTATTATTATAAAATTGTTTGTATTTTAGTTAATTTTGAAAAAAAAAAAAATCATACTTTGAATAATTTTGCTTTGGTTAAATTTAAATCTAGTAAAAACAATATGACTTCAACAATGTGATTTTAATTTAATTGAAATTATATTTTTAAATAAAGGCAATGTGTTTTTAATTTTATTTAGTTATCATGGAGTATCTCAGAAAATTATTTGAGGTATTTAACATTTATTTTTTAATAAAGATTCTGATACTATAATTATTTAAAATAATTTTTCAGAAGTACGAAACTGTCTGATTACTCTTACTAAATACTATTACTATCCATAATAAAATAATCTACTTAATAATGGTTCTGGCAACTTTAAGATTATAAGATATAATATTTGTCTTACAGGTTTTGTTTTCCTCGAATAATCTGTTTAATGCCCTTTAGGGTGAGGTTAGAAAACCAAGGTTGTTCTTGCTCTCAGTGATTTTGCTATAGCCCTTGTCCATTTTTCCATGAATATTATTTGAGTCTGTCATTGCATTCCCATTTTTTAGTTTTAGTTGGATCATTTAAAGTCTTTCTTCCAAAATTTTTTATTATTTTCTCTACATTCTTTTGTTGAATTTGTGTTGCCTTTTTCTTTGCTTTATTCTTTTTGTTTTGCCTCCCACTAGCAATAGACAATCAGTGGTTGTGTTCCTTTATTAACTTATAGTAAAGTATTTCCTACTCATATAGTAAGTTTTTCAATATTACCCATGACTGTGCCATCACTGAAAGTAGTGAATTTAATTTTGCGTACCTTTGTGGTGAGAGTAAAAAGAGTTTACAATTATAAGATGGTTGTCCACACAGAACTCTAAACTCCATTTCCATGCTGTGCTATCAATCCATGATTACAATGATGATCCCATGCTAATATAGCATTTTTGTCCCTCGCGAATAGGTTTAGAGGTTAGGTTAACTGTGTTTCGGGGCTAGAAACTACTGGATTATTACGCCCTAAATAATGTTTTAGGTTTAGAGGTTTCTTTCTATTACAGTTGTTATTAGGCAGATTTCTCTATTGTAAAACTTCACGTGGGAAATCTGCTTAGTTTACGCAGCCCCTGCGTGACGGACTTTTTTCTATTTTTATTTTTTGTGAATTTCGATAAATTTCTTCAAATGTCCATAGATTCTGTCCAGGAGATGACGAAAATTTATTTAGTTAGTAGGCTCCTTATGTTTGTTGTCTTTTCCTACATTTTTTTATTTCAAAGGCCCCACAGTTCTTGACACGTTGGAAGGCCAGTAACACTACCAATCCACAGGAGGATATCCTCTGTAAAACTGAGGTTCTTCAGAGCCTTCCATACATTTATACCTAATATTTCCTATGAACTTAAAGACCAATTTAAATGAGGTATGATTGCTAGAACACTTAATCTGATTGAGCCTTTCTTTTTTTTTAATACAACTATTAGCAATTTCCCTTAAAGCAAATTAGCTATTGAGGTCTTAATTATGAGGAGATTTTCGAAAAATTTCTTCAAATGTCCATCAATCCTACACAGGTGATGATGAAAATGAGGTCCTTTCAAACTTATATATATATATATATATATATATATATATATATATATATATATAGTTATCTGTTAACGCTTTTTATAGTTCTATAAGCCAAACTCTATATATAAATTGTCATGAAAAACTAAACACTAAGTTCGTTAATGGCTGAAAGATCAGTTGGAGGGAGTATTTTGAAAATTCAAGATATCTATATTATTTTGTGAGGGATCGAACAATTCTGTAGAACCAATCTTATTACAAATGTAATGTTCTATAAATGTTATGTACCTGTTTTCTCTATATTGAATATTAACTTTGATATTTCCATATTTTAGTTTTTAGCCATCCATAAACCCCCACTCCTACTCATGTCATATTAACATTAAGCTGTAATATCATGAACCACTTCATTTCAAGGGTAAATACCTGTTTATTATTATTTACGTCCACTTTATGCCAGTAAATTCCTAATATGACTTTCATTGAACTTTTACTTTGTAAGATTCATGCAAATATATTGCGATGACGTCATCAATTAAAAGTTCACGTTCTTATTCAAAAAAGTCTGGCATGCAGGGGCTGCGTAAACTAAGCAGATTTCCCATGTAAAGTTATACAATAGAGAAATCTCACTACGAGAGCCAAACATTTACGACAAAGGACCGAACTAGCTTTTGGCGGGAAACTGTCAACCGTTATCGGTCCAAATTTAATAAAAATGCAAATATCTCGGTTAATATTAAAGATAGAGATTAAATGTATAGAACAATATTTATAGTAAATTTAATTTGAAATAAGATTAGTTCTATATAATTTTTTGATCCGACTATGGTAACGGAGATATTTCGAGTTTTTGAAAATCCCCCTCTAAACCCCCCTTCCACTGGTCCGATTTCAGCCATTAACGAACTTGATCTGTCTTTTTGCATAAAACGTTTAAATATCGAGTTTGGTAACGATCAAACAAAAATTGCGACCGCTAGAGCGTTAACAGACATATATATATATATTCGTGAATGGACCTCATTTTCGTCATCTCCTGGGTAGGATCGATGGACATTTGAAGAAAATTTTCGAAAATCGCTTCATGAGTACGACCTCAATAGCTGATTTCCCTTAAGGGAAATCTGCTAAATGCATATTTTATCTATTCCGTACTCCATATTTAACTGTTAAAGATCATAATTTCTGAAATGGGGGTGGAATAGTGGTGTTTAGAGTGGAGGGGAATTTGAAAATTCAAAATATTTCCGTTTTGTTCTTAAAATGTTATATAACCAATCTTGTTAAACACTTAATGGTCCACAAGCCTGGTTCTATGCATGTTTTCATAACTTAAATATGAATCAAGTTATTCATAATTTCTTGTTTTCAGCCTTATGTGCCTCCCCTGCCCCCTTCCCCTCGGTTTTTAAAATAGAAATAAGGAATTTTTAGTGAAATAAAATCAGTAGTGTGTTATGCCAGTAAGTGAGGAATCTCCTTAGTTTGCATAGACCCTTTGTGACTGGCTTTTATTTATAAAGTTTCTGTGGAAAGTTCAGCTACTGTAAAATATGTGTAACTCTTACCTGGCCTGGTTAGATCAACTGTTCATCTTATCTGACACAGTTGGACCACATTTATCTCAAATATGTTAAAACACAATTGCTAATCACCATTAGTACTTAAAATCTTGATAAGATTCTGATTCTTTGTCTATAGGATTTGTTAGACATATGCATATATGAGTGTCAGCTCTTTTGCTCCAAGGCCATACAATGCCATAACCCACCAAGATTCCAACATGAATCTAGTAGGGAATTCTTTCTATAGAATTATTTTTCATAACTTTTTTAATTGTTCAGTTAAAAAAAAAAGAAAAATGGTTTTATGTTTCAGAAACTTATTGACAAGAAGATGGCAGAATTCAGGGTAGTCCTTCTATGTATGTGGTCAAAAGAAGGTTTCGTCAGCTTCAGCAAAAATAAACTCTCTGATGAATCAGTTGATTCCGGGTGTGAAAATGAAGAAAGCATGGATGAAGATTAAACCCTTCTCTACATACTGGTTATATGTATATATGTATTTAGTTTTTAAATATATTCTTACTGTCTTCCTCTTCAAGATTTGCTGGAAACTGTTCTTTCCTAATTGTGAAAGTGTCTAATGTTGATAGCTGTCAAAACTGTTACATTTTATTTACCCTCAATTATGCTGAGCTGTCAGAAGGGTATTAACTTATTTTTTACCCTTTACTTACTTCAGTTGTTATTTATGGTTTTTGAATGTATTACTATTTGTATTGTTATAGTATTTACCTACTGGTTTTATTTTGAAGGAATTTTTTTCTTTTTATGTTCTTGAAAACAACATTTATGATTATATTCATAAAGTGGATATGATAGCAAGTATTTTTTTAATAAAATATTTTTTAAACTAACAGTTTACTGACTGTTGCACATATTACCTTTCTCAAGTATTATTAGTTTATGTAGTTGCTAATATAGCATAGCAGTATAACATACATCATTAGATGTTTTTATTTAAAGATTTTCTATTGTGTACTACAGTGAAATGACACTTTTTGCTACAAATATTTTTGTAAGTGTGGTTTGCTACTGTAGCTCTGTTCAATATGATATGAGTGGATCTCTCATCCCCTTTGAACTATGGGTTTTTAGCAGATTTCCCTTAAGGGAAATCAGCTATTGAGGTCGTACTCATGACGCGATTTTCGAAAAATTTCTTCAAATGTCCATCGATCCTACCCAGGAGATGACGAAAATGAGGTCCGTTCAAAACTATATATATATATATATATATATATATATATCTATATATATATATATATATTTGTCTGTTAACACTCTAGCGGTCGCAATTTTTGTTTAATCGTCACCAAAATCGGTATTTAATCGTTTCATGTAAAAAGGAAGATCAAGTTCGTTAACGGCTGAAATCGGACCAGGGGGAGGGGGGGTTTAGAGGGGGGATTTTCAAAAATTCGAAATATCTCAGTTATTAAGCATCGGATCGAAAAATTGTATAGACCCAATCTTATTGCAAATTAAATTTACAATAAATATTGTTCTATACATTTATTCTGTATCTTGAATATTAACCGAGATATTTGCATTTGTATTCTGCGTGTGGTCACCTAGGCTATGTTCGGACTTTCCGCCGAGAGCTCTGGTGGCCTTTTCTAAAACTATTCGTCCCTCGTGAATAGGTTTAGAGGTTAGGTTAACTGTTTTTTGGGGCTAGAAACTACTGGGTTATTACGCCCTAAATAATGTTTTAGGTTTAGAGGTTTCTTACTACTACAGTTGTTATTAGGCAGATTTCTCTATTGTAAAACTTCTCGTGGGAAATCTGCTTAGTTTACGCAGCCCCTGCGTGACGGACTTTTTTCTAAAGAGGGTGTCATTTCCAATTGACTTTTAATGGGATCTCAGGTTGCCCTTGTGGTTTCTTTTATAAACTCGGTAAACCTAGAGTTTTGGGTTTGATTTCCATGTGGCCAACTGTAATTTATTTAGTGCCAAAGACACTAAATAAAATCCTTAGTCCCATCTTGGGTAGAAACTGGTAGAGTTACTTGTCCATAATAGCCTCAGTAGCTTAAAGTAGACATTGATAACAAAGAAAATAACTATATTTACAAAGTTATATACAGTTTGTGGGGCTTCTCAATTACATTGAGATGCTGAAGCACACAACTGAAATACACCTAAATACAATATCACTACTAAGTAAAACAATACATACTGTATCTAGTCAGCTAAATAACTAAAATATTTTAACACAGTCAGCAACCTAAAATGTGTATGTCACTAGATATAAATTAAAAACTCTATTATTGGAATAACATGATCAGTCGATCTATATTAAGATTACTGGTCAAAGTTAAAATTAAAATATATGGTGGGAAATAATCCCTAAAATATCAATTATGATACCCTCGACCAAGGTTTGAAGAACCTTGTCTATTCCCACCTCGTCAAAAAATGTCTGGGTACGCTTTGGTACCGTTCCTCGGGCACCAAAGTGTGATATAGAATCAAATAAGCAGCTGAGAATTGAATGCTTATGGGGCTGACCAATATATGCAAGATTATTACAATTATGGTATTGAGCTTGTCATGTTTTCTGCTATCCTTTTGCTAGATATAATTCCAAATTCCTCAAGGCTTTCTCAGTGACTGAAGAGCTCTGTTCATATTCAGGTAGATTTGTCAGGCTGGTCCATTGCCTTGGGTGATGTGTTCCTTTCCAGGTGTATTCATATACTTTTCCCCAGCGTCCGTTCTTTTGAAATTTCGCCTACCTCATTAATGGACTTATATCTAGATGGAATGATGGGCTTCCAAATTTCGCTCAATCTATAACCATATTTTCTGTTAATATTCTTTGGGAAGTTTACTATTTTTATTGCTTCTTGAGTTGTATGATGTATGTGCTAAGCATTAGGTCTCAAAGTGACTTACGGTTCTGAAATAAATCTCAAGGAAACTTTGAACATGAGGCAGTGAATTCATTACTGGATTAAAAATAATTTGAAGTCGATTTTTAGCGAATGAACTAATTTTAACAGAATGCCAATATATAAAAGTGGGTTACATCTTGTCAGTGGTGAATATAAAAGTCTGTCTGCTGTGTACACTAAGCAAATTTCCCAAGTGAAGTTTTAGCAGATTTCCCTTAGGGGAAATCAGCTATTGAGGTCGTAGTCATCACGAGATTTTCGAAAAATTTCTTCAAATGTCCATCGATCCTGCCCAGATGACGATAATGAGGTCCGTTTAAAATTCTCTCTCTCTCTCTCTCTATATATATATATATATGTGTGTGTGTGTGTGTGTGTGTGTGTGTATTTCATTTCACCATTTCATCAAATTTCCCTCACAGGAAATCAGCTTTTGAAGTCATACATGATACAATTTTTGAAAACTTTCCTCAAATGTCCATCAATCCTACCTAGTAAATGACGAAAATGAGGTCCGTTCAAAATTTTATATATTATATATATAATATATATATATATATATATATATATATATATATATATATATATTTGTCTGTTAACGCTCTACCTTTTGCAATTTTTGTTTGATCGTTACTATACTCAATATTTAAACATTTTATGTAAAAAGACAGATGAAGTTCGTTAACGGCTGAAATCGGACAAGTGGGAGGGGGTTTAGTGGAGGAGATTTTCGAAAATTCGAAATATATCTCCATTACTATAAGTTGGATCAAAAAAAATTATAGAATTAGTCCTATAGCAAATTAAATGTACTATAAATATTATATACATTTATTTCCTATCTTGAATATTAACTGAGATATTAGCATTTTTGAGTTTTCAGCCTTCAGCAAATACCCACTTCTACTAATGTTACATAAAGAATACTCTGTTATGTAATAAACCACAATAACAATTACTGTAATTTGTAATGAATCAGAATAATTTTTATCTCAATCACTCTATTGTAGTAATATATGAACAAAAGACAGGGATGGGGCAGGGCATCAGAATGTATTTGCATATATCTCATCTATAAAATACTTGTTGAACACAATATTTGGTATTTTGGCTTGAAATAAAATGGTTCTTGATAAATTGGCTTATTCCTAACGTTTAATGAATAAGAAGAGGGGTTTACTGAAGGCTGAAAATTAAAAAATTCAAATATTTCGGTTAATATTTGAGATTTGTAATAGATAAATAATGTACATAACAAAATTAATAGAACATTACATTTGTATAGGGTATGGGAATAAGTTTTAATTTTTTTTTTTTTTAATGTTGAAATTGTTGTACATCTTATCTAATCTTCCATACATGGATTAAGAAAGGGTGTTAGTAAGGTGATAAACACAGTACATAACTATTGCTTGGAGTGCTAACATCTAGATTTCTTATATCATGGAATATGTTCCAAAAAAACAGCATTTGTGGGAAGTTCTGCTTCACTACTGTCTTTTAAAGAAAAGTGCTTCAGAAACGTATAGCTTGTTTGTGGATGTTTATGGTGGCCATGCTCCATCAGAGGCGACATTCAGATATTGGTTCAAGCGCTTGAAAAGTGGTGACTTTAATGTCGATGACAAAGAACGCAATGGTGCCCCAAAAAAGTTTCAAGACGAGGAACATCAGGAATTGCTTGGCATTGATCCTTGTCCGACCCTTGAAGAGTTGGCTACAGCATTAGGTGTTGATCGATCCACCATTGGAAAACGGCTACATGCTGTGGGAATGGTTCAGAAGGCAGGAAATTGGACGCCATACGAGTTGAAGGAAAGGGATATTGAAAAACGCTTGGTCACTTGTGAAATGTTGCTTGATCGACAAAGAAGAAAGAGTTTTTTGCATCGGATCATCACTGGCGATGAAAAATGGATTCACTATGACGATCCTAAACGTAAACTTGCATGGGTGAAGCCAGGTGAACCAGGTCCATCATCACCCAAGCGCAATATTCATGGCTTAAAGGTGATGCTCTGTATCTGGTGGGTGTGTCTACTATGACCTGCTGAAACTATTAATTCCTAACTTTACCGACTTCAGTTAATACGTTTGAAACAAGCTATTCAAGAAAATGGTGTGATAGACATGATTTTACAGCACGACAATGCTAGGCCCCATGTTGGTCATCCCGTCCGGACATACCTAGAACAGGTCAACTGGGAGGTCCTACCCCACCCGCCGTATTCACCAGACATTGCCCCTTCAGATTATCATTTGTTCCGGTCTATGCAGTCAGCACTTACTAGGCAGTGCTTGACCACATACGAGGATGTTAAAAAATGGGTTGATGACTGGATTGCGTCGAAAGATATAGAATTCTTCGCTCGAGAAATCCGTTTACTGCCTGAAAGATGGGCCCAGGTTGTCGCTTCAAATGGAAATTATTTTGAATAAAGTACTTTTTTATTTCTTTATTCCAATTTGTTTTTTTTTTCACCATAAAAAAAATTAAAACTTATTCCCATACCCTATAATAAGATTGATAATATACCATTTTTTGATGCAAAGTATAATAACGGAAATATTCCGAATTTTCACAATTCCCCGACCTGCTCGTCTGTTCTTAGCTGTTAAGAACTTGATTTACTTTTGCATGAAACGTTTGCATATCGAGTTTGCTAATGATCAAACCAAAATTGTGTCTGCTAGAGTGGTAACAGACAAGCATATATATAAATATCTATAATTTTGAACAGACCTCATTTTCATCATTTACTAGGTAGGATTGATTGACATTTGAAGAAAGTTTTCAAAAATTGTATCATGTACGACTTCAAAAGCTGATTTCCCGTAAGTGAAATTTGATGAAATGGTCCTTCACCCAGAAGTTGAATAATTAGGGTTTTTTCATAGGTGTCTAGAATTTAGGGATCATATTTTAGGTTTAAATCATTGCCCTTAACCTGCTAGCTATGATACAACACCATGCAGGAGTAAAATGTCTTGTGTAGAGACAATTAAGCAGATTTTCTATATTTTGGGCACACTGGTGATTTGACACCTATTCTCCATTTTTTTCTTTTAATAAGGAGCCTATGAAATTTACATTAGTAGGAGTAGTGTTTACTGAAGGCTGAAAACTAAAAAAAAAATGCTCATATATCTGTTAATATTTTTGAGAAATGTATAAAACAAAAATATTTCGAGATTTTTATTTGACTTCTTTATAAATCCCCCTTTCCATTGGGCTTTTTTCTGGTGTCAATTGAGTTTATCTTTCTTTTAAGGTGAAAAGTTAAATATGAAGTTTGGTTTCAAAATCTGTTGCGGCTGGAGGGGAAAGAGACAAGGAGGGTGTGTGTGGTGTGTTGTCACATCATCATCATGATCTAAAGGCTACGCCGTGTAGTTGCAACCATTGTGTTCTTTCAGAAGCTGCTCTTGTCATATTACTATACCCATCAAAATCCTTAAGATGGTTGATGTCTTCAAAATAGGATTTTGTGCTCTTCCCTATTCCCTTATACTCAATCCTCACTTACCTTCAGATGTATTTGTGATGAAGTCGTTGTGCCTTATGATGTGTCCATTAAGTCTCTCTTTTTTTTCCACGGGCTTGACAAGACTTTTGCTCTCACTTCCCCATTTAGTACTTCCATGTTGGATTTTTTTTATATATATATATGATAGATATATATATATATATATATATGATATATATATATATATATATATATATATATATGATATATATATATATATATATATATATATATATATATATATATATATTTGTCTGTTGCCACTCTAGATGTCGCAATTTCTGTTACCTAACTCAATATTTTTTCTTTTTATGTAAAGAGAAAGATCAAGTTCGTTGAACGGCTGAAATTGGACCGGGGGGGGGGGTTTAGAGGGGGAGAATTTTGAAAATTTGGAATATCTCCGTTCTATAAATCGGATCGAAAAAGTGTATAGATTAAATCTTATTGGAAATTAAATGTACTATTAATATTGTTATATAGATTTATTCTCTATCTTGACTTATATTAACCGAGATATTTGCATTTTTCAGTTTTCAGCCTTCAGTAAACCCCCACTACTCCTAGTGTTACATAAACAAAAACCTGTTATATAATAAACCACATTATTCGAAGTGTAAATACCAAATATTCTTTTCATTGAACCTTTACTTTGTGAGATATATGTAAATACGTTCTGTTGACCCCCTCCCCTTCTTCCGTTTTTGGATTACTTAAATTTGAGTGATTGAGATAAAAGTCATTCTGATTCATTACAAATTACAGCACTAGCTTTTGTAAATAGTTTTCAATAAAATTGATATGTTATATTCAGATATATTTCATTAATTTGTTGTCTTTCCAGTATATCTATGCAGCACTTCGAGGTTGGCCGGCCTGTTTGTTTATAATTCAGCCGCTTTCCATTGTAGAGATTATTAACTTGTATTGTAAGTTTACTGAGCATTCATGGTAGTGTTACCTATATGTATATTTATCTATTGTAAACCTTCGCATGGGAAATCTGCTTAATTTATAATGACTTGTATACTCTCATTTTTGAAAAAATTCCAAATTAACCTTCTGTCTTTCCACTCTATGTCTATTTGTGCCTGCCATCAAACATCAGTTTCCAGTTAATTCTACCAAAAGCTTTTTCTAGATCTATAAATGGAACTACTGTTTTAGCAGATTTTTCAAGGGAAATCAGCTGTTGAGGTTCTACCCATGACAATGTCTTGTGTAATGTCTTTAGCCCACTTTTCCTTTTCTTCTCTACAATTGTTTTTTAATATTTTGTCTTCATTCTGTTAATCACTATTCTAAACATAAATTCTTCAATGTTCGTTCATCGTGAATTTTTAGTCTATCCCTTCTGAAAGGCTTATGAAAGATTTGATAGGTAGAAATTATTAGCATTTCAAATTTTCATTGCTTGGAGATACCTAGAAAGGTGATCAGATTGTTGAAGTTGTTGCTGGAAACAACTTTCTTTAAGGTTGAAATCATTGTGGGTGGTTTAATCAGAGGTTAAGACATGGAGCCCATTTTCACTAATGATGTTTAACCCTTTGAGTATCATGTGCTCATTGGTAGTCATTCTTTGAATTACGCAGCAGACCTCGTACTCACAGGTGGGGATTTCTAGTGTGACTTGCTGGGAAAAACATTTTTTTATTTAGTTTTTTGAATTTTTCGCATTCAGTTTGACTTTGTGCTGTGTCTTTTTGATAAACCTTATCTTGTTTTGCTGTTTTATTAGGTTTTTTGTTACCACCAGTAGTCATATCTTTTAAATATTTTATAGCTTTTTTTTGTTTTACAGAATTTACTCAGGTTACATTTTGGGAGCAAACCTAAGATTTATCAGGGCTAAATGTATGTTGAACGTTCCCATTGGTGAGCATATGGTCTCAAAAAAAAAGTATGTAGTAGTGTCACTCTGTTCACTCTGGACAAATTAAAATGTTCATCCGTGTGGACATGGCACTCACATGTTAACCATAATCTTGAAGTGGTCATCCAATGAATAAAAAGTCCGTCACGCAGGGGCTGCGTAAACTAAGCAGATTTTCCACGTGAAGTAATACAATAGAGAAATCTCCATACGAGAGCCCAACAGTTACAGCCAAACTAGCTTTTGGCGGGAAACTCACTCGTCGTTACACTTAATAAAAATGCAAATATCTCAGATAATATTCAAGATAGAGAATAAATGTACAAAACAATATTTATAGTAAATTTAATTTGCAATAAGATTGATTTTATACAATTTTTTGATCCGACGTAGGGTAACAGAGATATTTTGAATTTTCGAAAATCCCACTTCTATACCCCCCCAATCACTGGTCTGAATTCAGCCATTAACGAACTTGATCTGTCTTTTTACATAAAACGTTTACATATCCAGTTTGGTAACGATCAAACAAAAATTGCAACTGCATATTTTATATATATATATATATATATATATATATATATATATATATATATATATATATATATAAATATAATTTTGAATGGACCTCATTTTCGTCATCTCCTGGGTAGGATCGATGGACATTTGAAGAAATTTTTGAAAATCGCGTCATGAGTACTACCTCAATAGCTGATTTCCCTTAAGGGAAATCTGCTAAAACAAACACTGGGGGTACCATGTTCAATAGTTCCACACAGTATGTCATTGCATTGGGAACTGCAGTAGAGCTTGTATGAGGACTGTTTTGCAGAACTCAGTATGAATAAAGAATAGAGGAGTAGCAAGTTTTGGTGTTCTCGTGAGTGCACATTTCCCATTTTGGGATGCACAGCTTTTTATATTTATGTCTGTCACTGCAAAAATATATGACTGCCATATTCATTTCTTGTTTTACCTAAAAACTAGAAATTAATGGCTAATTTGCCTGTTTTTTTGCTAATTGTTTTAGCAGATTTCCTTTGAGGGAAATCAGCTATTAAGGTAGTACTCATGAAACATTTTTTCAAATGTCTATTGATTGTACCTAGGAGTTGATGAAAAGGAGGCCATTCAAAATCATATATGTATATATACAACACACACGTCTTTTACCGCTCTAGCGGTTGTAACTTTTGGTTGATCATTGTCATACTCAATATTTAAAGGTTTTATGTAAAACTAAATATCAAGTTCGTTAAAGGCTAATATTGGACCAGTGGGAAAGGGGTTTAGAGGGGAGAAATTTTAAAATGTCCCATTATTATACTTTGTATTGAAAAATAGTATAGATCCAATCTTATTGCAAATTTAATGTTCTATAAATGTCATTATATACATCTTTCCTCTATTTTCAATATTCGCCAATATATTGGCATTTTTGAGTTTTCAGCTTTTAGTAAACCCCCACTTTTAGTCATCGCACTTTAACAATAAGTGAATATATCATGAAACTTCTCGTTTCAAACATAAAAGCCAAATATTGTTTTCAACACCCGCTTGTACTCATTGGATTTTTTTTTTTGGAAATAGAGAATGTGTGGTGAGATGAGATCTGTAGTGTGTCATTCTAACATGAGGAAAATCTGCTTACTTTAGGCAGCCCCTGCATGATGTCCTTTTTTTCAAATATTCTGTTCTTTCAATTTTTATCTCATTATTTTAGTTTTTTAAAATATATATATATATATATATATATATATATATATATATATATATATATATATATATATATATATATATATGAGGTAAATAAAGAAACGCATTAATCTTGCTTGAATGTTAGCAAGGTTTGTTTATTTTTAATATCTTAGGTAACTTAAAACATCAAAAGAAATTAATTACTTACACTTAGTAATCATGCTATGACATATTTACGTCTAGAATAAAGATCAGACCATAAAGTTAATTTACAATTAATAATTTAGGACGGAAGTACACACAGAAATATAATCGACAATAATATAATACAAAAATATAATTTACAACAAATTACTGACTTTGAGTCATTACATGAAATCTTAATAAAGAATAAAATAAATGTTAAAATGATGTAAATTTTAACAATAACACTATAAAGATATATTTACATTTAATCTATTTAAAGAATAGGATACAACACATTATACCATTGATAAAATGTTCTAAATAATTTAAGTACACTTTGAGATTTCTACTACTAAAAATCATTTAACTGAGCGAATAATGACTCAATTTAATATTAAAATTAAGTTTTAAATAATTAATCAAGGGAAGACATTATTTACAATTATTAAACACTTATTTATATCTATCTAAATGCTTTAGAAGCCTAGTTTTTCTTTATTAAGTAAAATTTCTCTACTCGTTCATAAGAGAAGATTATATGATTCTTACAAGATCTACAAAAATGTAGTACCACAGGTTAGAAAAAAATTCTTTGGCCATGATTTACAAATGTTTTAAATAGGTCCTATATTCTCCCTCCCCTCCTTTTTCCGCATTTGATTTCATCAGAGTTATCTCCACAGTCGTCATGACCATTGCAGACATCCCTCTTCACAATGCATCTTCCATTGCTGGAAAAAATTAAGTAAATCAACATTAGTCCAATTTTAATCGGAAATCTCTTGGAAAAATAGTTTTTTGTCTTAAAAAGTAGTATATGAAAGTGAATAGTTCAAGAAGATGTATTCTTTGTAATCAGATAAAAACAAAGGAATTCATTTATTAAGAAATTTCCCCCAATATGTATTTTTCATTTTAATAAAATAAACCAATGCTCACAGGGGCTTTTGTCATATAAGGATATTAAAATGAAAAATACCTGTTGAGGAAATTTCTTAATGAAGTGTGTGTGTGTGTGTGTGTGTGTGTGTGTGTGTGTGAGTGTGTGTGTGTGTGTGTGTGTGTGCGTGCGTGCGTGCGTGTGTGTGTGTGTGTGTGCGCGTGTGTGTGTGTGTAAACCTGTCTGAGTAGTGGTATGAAACCTTTAATTTTCATGTACTCAAATGGCCAGGTGTGGTCATTTAGACAGATCATCAGCCATGGCTTCTACCAATAAAATTGACAATAGGATATATATATATATATATATATAAAATCTTGACTTTTAAATGGAATGTCTATTATCCTTGAAACTAAAAATATAAATTTTTGTTGAAATTTGTAAGTTATTTTATTTAGGAAATTGCTTAAGATGGGAGGTTAGAGAGGGCTAAAATTACTGAGTACCAAGTTTCTTCAAACCTATGAGACATACCAAAGATTTGTGTTTCATCTTTCTCGTTTGCCATAAAAATTCCTGACATTATGTTCTATACTTTTATTTTTCTGTACCGACCAAAATTTGTGAAGTGTTTAATATCTTCTAAAATTCCTTTCTGGGTCTTCCTCTTTCTCGAAGCACAAAATGTTTCACCTCATTTTCTTAAAGAATATTACTTTCACATACTTATTCAGAACTTCCTATGTTTTTTTTGCTGTCGAACTGGTTCTAGTGTTATATAAGCTATATTCCCATTGGTTCTGATAGATTATAATCTCTTTTATGAAGAATCCCCTTTTGTGAATGTGAGGCTCACGAATATGATAGCATCCTAACAACTCTTACTGTAAAAGAGGGAACAGGTTAAGAGTTCTGAATGTTTTAAAAATTAGTACTCACTTGCATCTCCATTCATGATTCTTACATACTCCTCCACATCCAAATGGCTCATCCGAGTGATCCTTGCAATCAACGAATCCGTCACAAAAGTTTTTGCTGGGTATGCATTGACTGTCGTTGCAAGTAAATTGCGTTTCATCTAGGCATGCTGAAAGGAATAAAAATTATATATTTAGTGATGTGAATAAAAACTAGTATAAGCAAATACTAGGGATTTCTTAAGTAAATGCTACGTTTTGTGTGAATAAACACACTAGCACTTGCCTAGGGGTAGTAAGTTCTAGAGTTTTCCCGGACGAGTATTAAATGCTTAAAAAATGGTGTGAATAAAACTTTTGAAATAGATTGTTCTGCAGCATATGCTTTGATATTTTCAAGCCTGGTCTGGGGCATGCTAGACTTTTTCCTAGTATTTACTACCTGTCTGCTCAGTCCACAGTTTGTTGTTGATCATGGCTGAGTTTATGCCTATTCGTCAATGTAAAATTTATTCTGTTTGCTCTGGAATAAACGAACGTAATTGGAAAGAACTGTTAAGTTTTAACAGTGAGAGTGTTGATTTCCTTGCGGCACAGTTTCTTGAAGAAAGTGATACTCGTGGCGGTGGTATTTCCAGAAGACAGCAAATGGAAATATTTTTGAGGTATGTGGGTGTACATCGTACTACTGCTAACAAGACTATAAGGTACATGATGAGTAGAGAAGTTGATCTTGTTAAACTATTGATACTTTACAATTGTTGCTCTAGTTTTTTTTTTTTTTTTTTTTTTTTTTTTGTAACTCAAGAATGGAGTTATTCATACTTTCTTGTATTCTGCCATCAGTAACCCCCCCCCCTTCTACTCATCAGTTTGATGTGTTGTGCCAGCACGGGGGAAATCTGTTTAGTTACCACAGCTTCTGAATGATGGACTTTTATCTATTTCTCCCTTACATTTTGTTCTCATATCAGTTATTTAATAAATCAACAGCTACTATAAGTTATAGCCCTTGTAGATCTGAACTTCCACCATCATCTATGACCATTCTTGTGTTCAGCATATAGGATTCTATTGCTGACTCCTAGCCTCTTCATTCTTTCTTCAGCCATCTATGTTGTGCCCTTCTCCTTCTCCAGTGCAATCTATCCTTCTTAATATTACATATTGTGTCTTGCTGTCCATACAAATTCATTCGGTTTACATTTTTTCTGATCCTCCATCCGATTCTAGCCTTTCAAAAATGGGGGGTTTTCATAAGTTTACATGTTTTACTGCTATGTATTGAAATTAGTTTGATTACTGAGTCCGTACTATTGCTCTCTGTTATTATTCCTTCCATATACACTCCTGAATTGAAAGGCCCTTAAGTCTTCTTCTGTCTGGTGGTTCCCATACAATTTTTTCTACAGTTAAGCACTAGTTTCTGCATGGATTGTGTAAACTCTCTTATAGCACTAGCCAACAGCGTAGTACTTCTACAAGTGATCAGCTCATTGTCAGCAAACTTCATGTGATGTGAGTACCAATTATTGTACCACCAGAGCTTGTTTTTATTTTCAGGACTTTACTAATATGACATTTTTATTGAAGTAGGAGGGGGGGGGGCTTTATATAACTCTATAAAATAAAATTATTCTCAAGGTAATACTTACCAATAGTGCAGTTTGATTCATCAGCTGCATCCCAGCAATCCACAATACCGTCACACCGTTTACTTTGTGGCAAACATGATAGATTTTTACCACATTGAAAATGAGTTTTCAGGTCACAATCTGTAAAAGCAGTATCTAGATTAATTTTGATATTTGTTGTTTCCGTCATAATCTATTCCACAGTGAATTATATTATTATTCTTAGTGATTACATTTAGGTGATCCAAATTAAATTATTTCTAAGTTGAAAACAATAGAAATATTTAACAAAACTTAAAAATAGATAAAGATAGTTTAACTGCATTGGATTAATTTCTCTTACCACAATTATGCTCATCTGTGTGGTCATAACAATTGAAGTGACCGTCACATCTTTTGATGTATGGTATACACAAGGAGTTTCCACACTGCCATTCATTGTCAAGGCATTTTGAATCATCTACACATCTGAAAAATGTAAATAAAATAAGTAATTACACTTAATTAATTGGAATTGAAAAAAACAACAACAATATAATTTAGATTTTATGTGTGGGTCATTCCATACCAGTTCAACCCAACCATGACTACCATGATCTCTGATTTTTAATGAAACTTGGCATGTTTGTTCCTTTCATGGATATAAGCAATGATATAAAATATTTTTGCTCTATCTCTAATGGCTTATTTTGTACACCCTGCTAAAGTATTTAAAGTTTTGTGGTTTTTATCGATCGAGTGGGGAAAATAGAATTTGATATTGCATAAAAAATAAATTATGCCTTCCTTATATCAACCAATGTTGATGAATTTTGTTGTATGAGAATACTTCAATAGGTGTGGACGCCAGGAAAAAAAATTAATATTACCATAAAGTGTCTACAAATGGTCTGGAAAAAATCCTGAAGTATTTAAATGAAATATGGAATATGCAAAGTGAAATTTCTTTGAAAGAGAAAAGGATAATTGCAAACATTTATTATTATTATTATTATTCTAATTATTTTATTATTATTTCTGTACACAATGGTGTATTTCTGTATACAATGGTGTATTGACTCTTAGCTTCAAGGCTTCTGTCACTGTTGGTTTTTATTAATGTAAAGTTATAAATATCTTAAAATTACTTATATTTCTATATGCTGGTGAAGGCTAAAGCTGAAAATTCCAAATAAATTTTGATACATCAATTCTGTGGTAATGTCTTTGGTATTTAATAATAATACCCTTTAAATCAGTATAAATAAATCTTTGAAGTAAGCCTAAGCACCTCATTGTCTTGTTATTTTAGCTGAATTAACATTTAGTAGTGTTGTTTTGTTAGGCTAAGCAGATCAAAATTTGAAATTTGTAGTAATAAATCCGATTGAACCCAACATTCCTTGAATTTTACCAATACCCTACTCAAATGAATGTACCCTACCTGGTATTTCATTGTCTACAATATCTACATATATTTATAAAAATATATAAATAGGTTTAATAAGTAGTTGATCACCTAAATGCTCCATTTCCTAGTCGATGACAGACCTCAGTATTAATCTGACAAAGGCCACCACAGCCAGTTGGATCAGAATGGTCAGCAGCAATCCTACAAAGTGGGACAGGATCATCTTCCAATGCCACACAAACTTCATTTATAGCGCACGATAAACAGCTGCCTTTGTCTGAAACTAATTATGGAATCTGTAAATAACTATTCATGAGATCTCGTTGCAATAAAGTGTGATAAAAAAAAGTTAGTTAATTACTCATCTATTTAACCAGAACAGAATAGATAGGTGCAACGATAAAATAAAGATCCATTTAAACAAAACAAATATCTTATAAGTAATTGTAATAAAATCAAAGATCCAGGGAAATATATAGATGGTAAATAAATGCTAAATATGTATTTGTATATTTGCTATTTAAAAAAAGAAAAAGTCCTTCACACAGGGGCTCTGTAAACTAAGCAGATTTTTCACACTGGCAGATTACAGCCTGGTAATCTCATTTTGCCATATACTCTCTACCTCTAAGGCAGGGGGGGGGGGGTCAATAAAATGTATATTATAGGTATCTTGAAAAAAGTATTTGGTATTTATGCTTCTAATAAGGTAGTTTCCTATATAACTGAATATTGTTTATGAGACATGAGTAGGAGTGAATTTGCTAAAGGCTGAAAACCAAAAACTGCAAATATCTCGGTTAATATTCAAGACAGAGAATAAATTTATACAACAATATTTATAGTACATTTAATTTCCGATATGATTGGTTCTAAATAATTTTTCAATGTGATGTATATAACGATATTTTGAATTTTTGAAATTCCCAGCTCTAGACCCCCCCCCCTACCCACTGGTCGTATTTCAGCCATTAACAAATTTGATCTTTACTTTCACATAAAAGCCTTATATATCGAATTTGGTAACGATCAAACAAAAGTCCGTCACGAAGGGGCTGCTTTATCTCAAAACATAAAAGTCAAATGAGAACAATATTTGGTAATTAGGTTCCAAATAAAGTGTTTCATAACATTATAGCGTATTGTTAATATGACATAAGGAGGAGAGGGGGTTTACAAAAGAACAAAAACTAAAAAGTCCGTCACGCAGGGGCTGCGTAAACTAAGCAGATTTCCCTCGTGAAGTTTAGTAATAGATAAATATACATACTGCTAACACAACACCGTGAATAAATACAAACGGAAATAAGAAATGTCTCATCCAATTTCAATAGCCTGCCGACAGGAAGCGTTAGGTTAGAAATGTAAACAAACGGGTCCCGCCTCCGGGAGAAAAACAATTACTGAAATATATCAGAATATAACACATTAATTTTATTGAGAACTATTTATTTACTATATCTAGTACTGTAATTAATAATGAGTCAGAATAATTGTTATCTCAATCAATAAAATTTTAGTAGTCCAAAACTTTAAGATGGAGGGGGGGGGGGAGTCACCAGTACATATTTGCATGTATCTCGTATAATAAAGGTCTCTTGAATACAATTTTTGGTATTTAAACTTCCAATAATGTGATTTATTATGTATCAGAGTATTGTTTACGTAACATGAGTAGAAGTGGCGGTTTGATGAAAACTGAAAAATGCAAATATCTCGGTTAATATTCAAGATAGAGAATAAATGTATATAACAATATTTATAGTACATTTAATTTGTAATAAGATTGATTCTGTATAATATTTCGATCCGACGTATAGTAACGGAGATATTTCGAATTTTCGAAAATCCCCCCCTCTAAACCCCCCCTCCCACTGGTCCGATTTCAGCCGTTAACGAACTTGATCTTTCTTTTTACATAAAACGCTTAAATATGAAGTTTGGTAAGGATTAAACAAAAATTGCGACCGCTAGAGCGGCAACAGACAAATATATATATATATATATATATATATATATACATATATATATATATATATATATATATATATATATATGTTTATATATATAAACAATTTTGAACGGACCTCATTTTCGTCATCTACTAGGTAGGATCGATGGACATTTGAAGAAAAATTTCAAAAATTCCGTCATGAGTACAACCTCAATAGCTGATTTCCCTTAAGGGAAATCTGCTAAAAATGCCAATATCTCGGTTAATAATCAAGATAGTGAAAAAATGTACAAAACATTTATAGAACATTATGTTTACAATAAGATTGGTTCTATACAATTTTTTGATCCAACACATAATAACGGAGATATTAAGAATTTTCGAAATTCTCCCCCTCTCAACACCCCCCCCCCTATTCAGATTTCAGCCGGTAACGAACTTGATCTTTATTATTTTATTTATTTATTAACGTTCACTTTATGCTACTATGGCTAATTGGGACGGGTTATCTACAGGTTACCATCCAACTTGATCTTTCTTATTATATAAAAAAAAAGTCCGTCACGCAGGAGCTGCGTAAACTAAGCAGATTTCCCACGTGAAGTTTTACAATAGAGAAATCTGCCTAGTAATAACCTATTCTCACGAGAACGAATAGTTAGTGATACGGCCACACTAGCGCTAGTGCGCTTGGCGGAAACTCCCAAACATAGCCAACCACACTCACAATACAAATCCAAATATCTCGGTTAATATTAAAGATACAGAATAAATGTATAGAACAATATTTATAGTAAATTTAATTTTCAATAAGATTGGTTCTATACACTTTTTTGATCCGACGTATGGTAACGGAGATATTTCGAATTTTCGAAAATCCCCCCTCTAAACCCCCCCTCCCACTGGTTCGATTTTAGCCATTAACGAACTTGATCTTCCTTTTTACATAAAACGATTAAATTCCGAGTTTGGTAACGATTAAACAAAAATTGCGACCGCTAGAGCGTTAACAGACAAATATATATATATATATATATATATATATATATATATATATATATATAGATATATATAATTTTGAACGGACCTCATTTTCGTCATCTCCTGGGTAGGATCGATGGACATTTGAAGAAATTTTTCGAAACTCGCGTCATGAGTACGACCTCAATAGCTGATTTCCCTTAAGGGAAATCTGCTAAAACTATTATATATTAAGTTTTGCAATAGTAAGACAAAAATTGTGACCGCTAGAGCGGCAACAGACAAATATATAGATAAAAAGATCTATATAGCGAAATTTAAATAACTTACAATAATTGGTGGCTTTTGTTGTCGGAGGATGTTCCTGGTCGTTTTGCATTTGGTGGTGAGTTCTGTTTGTAGTCAGAGGGATATCAGTAGTCGAAGCGGCTGTAGTCTGTTGTTGAGTGGTGGTGCTCGGTTGCAAAGTTGGCTTTGCTGTCATTGGGGCTGGTGGTTCGGTGACCGAAGCCAATGTCTGTATGGTCGGGGGACTTCTGCTAGGAGCTGCCGTACTGGTTGTAGCTATAGTAGTAGTAGTACTGGTACTAGTGATAGATCTACTAGTGGTAGCAGTAGTACTGCTGTTGACAGGTGTTGACTGGCATGGCTGAGACTCTGTGTCGTTGGTGAGGGGTTTGGAGATGGCTTGGCAAGGCTCTGATCTGCTCAGCTTGAGGCCGTCCAGACTGAGGCAGACACGTCTCCTCTTCCTCACCAGATCGCCTTCTCCGGACAGCTGGCAGTCACTCCAATCAGACCACTGCGACCATGATACCTCTTCAGTTCGGGCTGAAATCAAAATGGACAAGTATGATTAAAATGTCTATTTTATTTTATTAAGAAAATTACATTCGGCAAATATAAATGCATTAAATAATGTGACACAGTGCAATCGTCTTCCTTCACTCTCGACAGAAGATACATCCCTTCACAACAACGAGAAGAGCAGCTTCTCCCTGCCTGGCAAGAAAGTCAAGAGCTATGGAGGCACTGCTATCACTTGACGTAACTTCTATAGGAGACCTCAGGGCTTCATTGTCGTTTGAAGGGGAACAAGGATGAGTGGTACTAGAAAGGGCTAGGACTTCTGGATCAGGACGATTGGGTAGCCTGCTCTGAAATTTTCTGAATATTAAGGGAATTAGGTTCTTTACAAATGGGATATTAAGATCTTTATGGAGGGCGTGGTTTGTAATATAATATACAGCATCTACTGTGGTGCGCAGGACTTTGGATTGGAAAGTCTGGATGCTTCAGAAGTTCGAAGGTTTTGCTGTCCCGAACACTTCTATTGCGTATGACCAGATTGGTTCAAGGAGTAACTTTGCATGGTGCTAGTAGTAACTTGATTAACGCAGATATGTGATCTACAACGTAAAGACATTGCTCTACTGTTGACTGACGAGAGCGAAATCCAAATTGATGGGAAGGAAGAGTGTCCTGACTGTGGGGAACTGGGAGAAGGCGCTTAATTAAAAGTTTTAAGGAAATAGGCAGAAAGCTGATAGGAAGATGGATTCTGGGTTGATCTTAAAGGTTTCGGGAAGAGGTGTATAATAGCGAATTTCCAGGGTAGAGGGAAATGGCTAGTGCGAAATATGCAATTGTCTGCACAATTCCATTGTACAGACAATTGCATGTCTGTGTATGTTAAGGATGTAATGGCCTTGGGTGGGAATAGACGAACAATTTTTGAGGAAATTAGAATGATTAAAATGGTCACAATTGATATGGCATTAATGATTATTGAGGAAGACATATTTCATAAAAAAGTCCGCCACGGAGGGGTTTCGTTAACTAAGCAGATTTCTCACGTGCGCCACTTATTTGCATTTATCTCAAAACGTAAAAGTTCAACGACAACAATATTTGGTATTTAGACTTCAAATAATGTGCTTCATAATATAACAGCTTATTGTTAATTTGTCATGAGTAGGAGTGGAGGCTTACTGAGTGCTGAACACTAAACATTTCCGCTAATATTTAAAATAGAGAAAACGTGTATATAGAAACATTTATAGAACATTACATTTGCAATAAGATTGGTTTTGTTCAATTTTTTGATCCGACTTATAATAACGGAGATATTTTGAAAATTCGAAATTTCCCTCTCTATATTCTCCTTCCCACTGGTCCGATTTCAGCCGTTAACGAACTTGATCTTTAGTTTTACATAAAACGTTTAAATATCGAGTTTGGTAACGATTAAACAAAAGTTGCGACCGCTAGAGCGGTAACAAACACATACACTCAAAATATATATATATATATATATATATATATATATATATATATATATATATAATGTTAGACATCTTCTAGGTAGGATCGAGGGACATTTGTGGAATTTTGTCTAAAATCGAATTATGAGTACGGCCTCAATAGCTGATTTTCCTCAAGGGGAAATAACCACATTGACAACATCGTCAACATGAGATAAAGTACGGAGGAAATCCATTATTTGTAGTTTTATTAAAACCTCCTATAGAACAAATTCTGTTTTAAATTCAATTCTCAGCTGATTTATTTACAACGACCGATATTATTTAGCGAGTTCATAATTTAATAGAATGCTGCTGGCCTCGGGAATTGAACTCATTATTCTAGGTTTATTAAGCAATATATCTTGTGTTTCGGCATCCATATAATTCTCCCATTCCGTTCATTAAGGAACTTGATACCATTGTTCTGGTCAAAAGCTTATATACATATGTGCGTCTTCCAATGAAGCCGCACTGAGATATTGTAGAATTAATTTCGAGTGTTTGTGCGCTATTAATTCTGTTATAAGATGATCTCACCACCCCTCTGTAACCCCCACCCCCTCCCACTCATCCGATAACAGCCGTTAACGAACCTGAACTTCATTTTTATATAAAAGGTTTAAATATCGAGTTTGGTAACGATGATACAAAAATTACGACCGCTGGAGCATTAATAGCCATGTGTTTAGCTGTGTGTGTGTGTGTGTGTGTCTCATTTTCGTCATTTCCTGTGTAGGATGGCTAGACATTCAAGGAAATTTTTCAAAAATCGCATCATGAGTACAACATCAATAGACGATTTATCTTAAGGGAAATCTGCTAAAACAGATGCATACACTGTATATGCATATAATCGGTCCACAGCCTGACACCATCTGTGGTTCATGCGACATTTCATCTCATTTAATCAAAATAATATATATAGTTTCAAAATGTAGCCATACTGGGGAACAACAACCAGTTTTCGTCTTTGAAACATATCATCTATTTTAATCCTTAACGCGTTTTCAGCAGTGTATCTCCTTATCGAGGGACTAAATTATAATTTAAAAAGTCCGTCACGCAGGGGCTGCGTAAACTAAGCAGATTTCCCAAATGAAGTTTTACAGTAGATAAATCTGCCTAATAACAACTGCAGTAGTAAGAAACCTCTAAACCTATTCACGAGGGACGAATATTTACGGAAACGGCTGCCAGAGCTCTCGGCGGAAAGTCCGAAGCCACCTCCTGCCGACCACACGCAGAATACAAATGCAAATATCTCTCTATATTTTTACATGAAACGACTAAATATTGAGTTTGGTAACGATCAAACAACAATGCGACCGCTAGAGCGTTAACAGACAAATATATGTATATATATATATATATATAATTTTGAACGGACCTCATTTCCGTCATCTCCTAGGTAGGTCCGATGGACATTTGAAGTAATTTTGAAAATCGTGTCATGAGTACGACCTCAATAGCTGATTTCCCTTAAGTAAAATCTGCTAATAAGGACGACTACAGGTATATTATATACTATACTTCATATATTATAATATACCTATGAGTTGATGTTTAAATAACTCCCTGCGAAGGAATGGTGGAAACTTGAAACGCGTTTGCAATGAAATAAATTATTACATGAAGGAATTATTTTTTTTGACTTTATTGCTCAAAAAACATTCATATATATACATATACACACCCGACAAGAGCTCAATGAGTCTGGAATATATATAGCGAAGAAGTGGTGGGTGGCTGAAAGATAAATGTATACTATCTTAGAAGAAAGATGACAGGAGAAGTCGAATCAATAAGAGAAGTAATGAAAATTGGTTCTGATGAATAGCTACTAAGGTAGTAGTTTTCTTTAATTAACTTAGCTCCTGCTTAGTAATCAAAGCCTGTTCGACTCTGTTTAGCCCTTCCAATCCCCCGTTCGATAAAATAAATCTTCAGACGGTTGCTATAGACATTTATTTACTCATGATATAGTTATCATTTATTCTTGAGCTATAATTAAATAGAAGGGAAATCGCCTATCAGCTGTGGGGAGTAATTTTGGGATCGTGTCCGCAAGATGGCCGCCATTTGTTATCATTAATTGGAGTCTGTATCTTATTTGAGATTGGTAGACTTCTTATCGGCAATAATATCGTTCAAGTATCGATCCTTGTAGGAAACGATTACTAAATAAATTTATTTAAGCTTTATTAAGCTAAATTAAAAATTGATTAATTCTTTTTCCTGAATAAGGTTAATATAACCGAATTATTTATGATAATGCCTTTCAATATTCTTGGCAGGTTAAGGCCAGGTATGGGCAACCTTTGACATGTTCTGGGCCAAACTTTAGTGTGCAAATACGTTCGCGGGCCGCGTTTAAAAGCAGGGCATTTTAAAATAGTGTTCATAATTTTTAACGGTAGATATCAGACGTGAAGTTATACGACAATGGAATTATAATACAGTTTATTAAAATAACAAAATGAAATGAAAACAAAAATACGTACAACATTATAATCCTAAAATTTGGAATTATTACAAACAAAGCGGTACCGAAATCAATGAGATACTTGACCTTGAATTTGGGAAACTAATCTATCGATGTTTGGATTAATTCCATTGCCAGAATGCAAATGCAAATATCTCTCTATATTTTTACATGAAACGACTAAATATTGAGTTTGGTAACGATCAAACAACACTGCGCCCGATAGAGCGTTAACAGACAAATATATATATATATATATATATATATATATATATATATATATATATGTATATATATGTTTATATTTGTCTGTTAACGCTCTAGCGGTCGAAATTTTCGTTTGATCGTTACGAAACTCGATATTTAACCGTTTTATGTAAAAAGACAGATCAAGTTCGTTAATGGCTGAAATCGGACCAGAGGGAGGGGGGGTTTAAAGGAGGGGATTTTCGAAAATTCAAAATATCTCCGTTATTATGCATCGGATCGAAAAATTGTTCATAACCAATCTTATTGCAAATTAAATTTACTATAAATATTGTTATATACATTTATTCTCTATCTTGAATATTAACCGAGATATTTGCATTTTTATGAAGTCTGTGGTGGGGTATACTTCGGATTATGTCGGCCATCTTCGTCATTTCTCGGCTCAGGCGGAAGCTTCTTCTAACCTGGCGTTTTTAACCTTACCTTACCTTCCTTCCTTTGTGAGATTTATGCAAATACGTTCTGTTCATCGCCGCCCCCCCCCCTTCTTTAGTTCTTGGACTACTAAAATTTGAGTTATTATAAATTATTCTTACAATTCAGAAGCCGTTTCAGTTGGGTATTTATTTTAATTAACTGAAAGATATCTCATTATCTAATGACGGTGTTATTGTGTTACCAGTATGCAGATTTCTCTATTGTAAAACTTCACGGGGGAAATCTGCTTAGTTTACGCAGCCCCTGCGTGACGGACTTTTTTTGATTTATTAACTTTCATCATTGAAAAGAACTGCTCGCATTTATAATTACTGCCAAACACACATATCTCTCCTCATCTTCCGCATTTGGAGTAAGTAGTGTATTTTACGTTTTTGTTTCGAAAATGTTTATTTGACCTCCTCCAAACTCGGCATTTAACCGTTTCAATCAATACTAGAGATCATATCTGTTTTTGGCAGAAATCGGACATGGAATAGTGGGGGTATAGAGGGCGGGGATTTCGAATATTCTTAATACCTCCGTTATTATGCGTCGGATCTAAAAATTGTATAGAATAAATATTATTGCAAATGTACTGCTCTACAAATGTTGTTTTACTTTTTTCTAATATCTTCATTATTAACCGAGATATTAGCATTGTTTTAGTTTTTAGCCATCAGCGAACCCCCACTACTACTAATGTCATATTAACTATACTTTGCTATATTTTGGAGCACCCTATCTTAAGTATAAATATCAAGTATTGTTCTCATTGAACTTTTACATTTTGAGATAAACGCACTGGTGCTTAGTTTATGCTTCTAATTAATAATAACTGATAAAATGTTTCGATTAGCCCTCGATTCTCCCCTCACCCTTCTTACTATAAATATTATCAATGTAATAATAATACTGAAAAAAAGTATAAATATATTGTAAACAGAAATAAATTAATTGATTTTTTTTCTTTAAAACATTACATGATTAAATTTGTCTCTAGAAATAGTTAGCGTGTAAAAATCCGAAGGAATTATAATATCGAGAAGTGTTTTGTATCAAGTAATTAATGATAATATAAGCCTTGGAACTTGTAACAAACTCCTTGCATTAAAAATTTTGTCTTAGGAGAAACTTTTCAAAACTTAAGTAGGTTTACATCTTTTATACCAATTTAACCTCCAAGAAACTTAAGTTTGCCAAGCGGGAAAAAAGAGCTTTGAATTTTAAATGGCTTGATAGGAAGTAATAAGACGGCGAATTTCTGAGAGCTCTTATATTCGGATCGATTATTGCTAATTATATGAATTTTTTGTTATTATTTTTACTTGCTTTATCTCAGCGATCAATATTTCTAACGCTACTGAATGGCATGGAAGAACCTACTTTTGAGAATGATTAAAATCAGATAAGCTTGGTTTAAAAAAATCTCACCAAATGGCGAAACTTATAAATGTCCTTGACGCAAGAAGCATGGATGAGCACACTAGCGATTTGGCCTTTTAGCAGATTCCCTTAAGGGAAATCAGCTATTGAGGTCGTACTCATGACCTTCAAAGTCCATTGATCCTACCTAGGAGATGACCAAAATGAGGTCCGTTTCAAAACTGTATATATATATATATATATATATATATATATATATATATATATTCATTATAAATTACAGTACTAGATATAGTAAATAGTTTTCAATCGAATTAATACGGTATACTCAGATATCTGACAGTAATTGTTTTTCATTCCGGTAAGAAGTTGGCAGAACTGTTTGTTTACATTTCAGATGCTTTCCATCGGGAGGTTTCTTATTATCGTTTGTATTTATTCAGTTAATATTCACGGTGGTGTTGTGTTACCGGTATGTAGATTTATCTATTATTGAACTTCGCACGGAAAATCTGCTTAGTTTATGCAGCCCCTGCGTGACGAACTTAACTACTAATTATTAACTGAGATAATTGGATGTTTCAGTTTTCAGCCATCAGTAAACCCCCATTTCTACTCATGTCATATTGACAATAAGCTGTTATATCGTTAACCACATTATTCTGAGCTTAAATACTAAATATTGTTTTCAAGAAACCTTTATTATGCGAGATAAAATCGTTGATTGACGAAAATTTACGTTCTCGTTTCGAAAATGTTTATTTGACCTATTCCAAACACGACATTTAACCATTTCAGTCAACAATAGAGATAATATTTGTTATTGGCAGAAATCGGAATAGTGGTGGTACAGAGTGGAGAGAATTCGAAAATTCAAAATATTCTCGTTATTATTAACGGGATCGTAAAATGTTATAGAACCAATCTTGTTTAACTATTGATGATCTACAATTGTTGTTTTATGAATTTTTTTGTAACTCAAGTATTAAACGAAAAATTAGCGCTTTCCTGTTTTCAGATTTCAGTAACCCCCGCCCCCCTCCCACCCCAGTAACCACCCTTCTCATCTTTTTTTCCCCCCATAGTAATATAGAAAATATGAAAATTGTGTTAACCCAGCCCGTGGGAAATCTGCTTATTTTATGCAGGACCTTACTCGACATCTTTTAAGGAAGTTCGATGGCTATTTGATATTTTTCGAAAATCGCTTCATGCGTACAACTTTAGTAGTTGATTTCCGCTAAAAGGATTTACCATGTTGTCATACCTACCGGTGAGGACCATCGTCACTGGCTGTTGATCGAGTACGGCTGGCATTGTGCTTTCGATGCGAAGGCACTATCTTCAAGACCTTCAAAAGATGCACTGAGCTGGGCAGTAGGTTTCATATCAGTCAGTGGCGTTGGTCTTCACCGATAGGTATGACAACATTTATACTGGCGGTACCAACCCTTTGATTTACCAGATTTTAACACATATTTGGAAGATGGCTTACCTTGAAATCCTATAGAGAGTACGTCAACAGAGAAAGGGCCCAGCCACAGATGGCCGTGGGAGTGGTTGAGTCCGGCCAAGAAGGAGAGGCCTACCTTCCCGATGGTCAGGCTGTCTTTGGGCTGGAGGGTAAGGCTGCATCTAACCTGCAGTCCGGGGCTCAGACTGGTCACTGCAACACCTTGCACTTCCTGCCACAGCTGCGAGTTGCCGAACAGGCCCGCAAGCTGAAACATAGATATAAACATTGAAAATAATCAATCAAAGATAGAAAGACGTGATTGAATTATTGAAGAAGTCTGATGTGGCCTCTTACTAGGAGTAGATTTTAGATTTATTTGTATATGGATATTATATCAAAGACGATTTGCCTTTTTAAAAGTCAAAAATTGTTCAAAAAGAAATTACAAAAGTAAAATAAATAAGAGACAACAACATGTAACAATAACAAATTAAAATAAAAACAATAACAAATAACTAAAGTAAAATAAATAAATATTTAATAAATGAGCATTCAAGTAATTACGATCAGAATAAAAAACAAAAAAAAATTGGTTGAAATGAATGGCTGAAAATAGTAATTTTGATAATGATGCTGTTTTATATATACCCTTATACTAGCTCAGAAAACCCGGCTTCGCTCGGGAATTCATTTGAGGCTGAATGGTGATGGTATATTTTTGGCAAGGCTTTACTTTGCACAATATTTTGACATTTACCCGTACCAGTGTTTAGGGTTAATACCCTTCGTTTCTGTGGATTTGTTAATAATAAAATTAATTTTTTATGTAAGACTTCACTGTCCTCAATATTGTCATATTTCCCGTTTCCTGTGCATTATGCATAGATTTGAATTATTAAGGACAAAATATTAACATACATTTGAATTAATGTTTCCAGGTGTTAATTATGCGTCGTATCGAAAAATTGTATAGAACCAATCTTAATGCGAATTAAATTTACTATAAATATTGTTATATACATTTATTCTTTACCTTGAATGTTAACCGAGATATTTGCATGTTTATTAAGTGTGTGCGGATAACAGAGATGAGATCGGCTGAAGTCGGTTCTATTTGGGACTTTCCACCGAAAGCTGGTTCGGCTGTTTCCGTAACTGTTTGGCTCTCGTGAAATTGATTTAGAGACTCGTTACTACTACCGTTATCAGTAGGCAGATTTCTCTATTGTAAAACTTCACGTGGGAAATCTGCTTAGTTTACGCAGCAAATTTAAATATTTAATTTGTAAATTAAATATACCCCGTCTCGCTTGGGTACAATGGTGATGGAGAATCGATTATTTGGATGTTGTAGTTGAAGCTGAATGGGTCAGCAGAACATTCTCCGGCACTAGGGAGATATTTGAGATGTTACCAGGCCCATTCTTGGAGGTCTACACATATTAGCTGTGGTTAGTCTGGAATACGAAGGTGTTTTATGGAGCATATATAATATTAAGGAAGTTGACACACCACCATTTAATCGTTTGTTCATGTTAAAATATAATAGTTTTTACCATATCCTAGACTATACATATGAATACGCCCACTTAAAAAACAGGCATTCTGTTGAAAGATAAAACGCTTAGATTCCACATTTGTGTCTTTGTTCCTTTTTATTTGTAGTAAGTTTTTCTCCTCCAGAATTATCGACACACCATTTTTAAATTTTAATGTGATTCGTAACATAGGTTTATTACTAATGTGAGATGGTTCGCTGGAGTCCGAAAGCTGGAAGAATGCGAATACCTAATTTTAGGGGGAGAGCAGAAATGTAAAAGAAGAACATTTCTCAAAAGCTAAATTTACAACAAACATTGATGATGTACAATTATTTTTTTATCCGAATCATAATAACAAAGAAATTTTGAATTCTTGTTCTCCGCTTCACTTGGTACGATTAACAAACATGAACAATACTTTGTTAAAATGCTTAAACGCACACCTCCACACAATTGTGAAGGGACCTCATTTTTGTCATCTCCTATATGGGACCGATGAACATTTGAAGACTTTTTTGAAAATGGCTGGACAAGCAAATCATGTTCCCAATCTATTAAAAGTCCGTCACCCAGCGGCTGCGCTAACTAAGCAGATTTCCCACGTAAGTAACGTTTTTGCATTTATCTCAAAAATTAAAATTTCAATGAAAACAATATTCTGTATTTAAGCTTCAAATAATGTGCTTCATAACATAGTAGAATATTGTTAATATGAGATGAGTAGGAGTGGAGGTTTACTGAGGACCAAAAACTAAAAAATGCAAATATCTCAGTTAATAATCAATATAGGGAAAAATGTACATAATAACATTTATAGAACATTAAATTTGCAAAAAGAACTGTTCTATACACTTTTTCGATCCGAGGCATAATAACGCAGATATTAAGAACTTTCGAAATTCTTCCCCTCTAAACCCCCCCCGCCCCTCCCCCTGGGCCGATTTCAGGCGTTAACGAACTTGATCTGTCTTTTTGTATAAAACGATTATATATCAAGTTTGGTAACGATAAGACAAAAATTGCGACTGCTTGAGCGGTAACAGACAAATATATAAGAAAAATGTCGAAAAATCGTTTCATGAGTACGACCTCAATAGCTGATTTCCCTTAAGGAAAATCTGCTTATATATCACTCTGCACAGAGTGTACACGATACATGTTGTTTTAATGCAAAAGAATCAACTATATTCAAACAAAATCAACATTTTATATAGATTTCACAACTTAAGCGAGTGTCACTATTAAAATTAATTGACACGCCGATTGGATTGCAGTCCTAAAATGGTTAAGACTAGTAGATAAACACATAGGAGGCTGTTAAACATTCTTGGATATGATATATTTGACAAAAGCCTTAGGAAAGTTGAGTATCCCATTGCTATATATGGAGATTTCTTGTCGCTGGTATGAATTTCAAATGAGGCACCCCCTCTGGGATATGCGCTTTAGCTCTTAACGCGTTAAAATCAGTGAAGCTACTCCCGCCTTCCAGTGTGATATATTGAACAGGAATACTGTGGCAAACAAGGAAATCCTTATGTAATTCCTACTAAGTTGTTCAATATGTTTCTCAAGCGGAAAATTATCGGGGGTCTAGCCATTAGGACGAAAAGCCCACTTTATTAGTGTCTTTATAAGGAAGGATGCAAGGAGAGAGGTGATGTATGCAAATTTTAAAGTGTGGGCTGCGTATGAGTCAGTACGCAGGCCCTTGGAGAATATGAAATAATATTTGTTTTAGGTCGTGCTAATCAGTAATGAAATGTTTCAGCTATCTACAAAGGGTTGCTATTCTCGTTTAAAAATATATTTTATAATTATCTTATATATGTTCGTGAGTGAGTTAAGTTTGTGTGTGTGTCTGTATATATGATTATCCACTCATTCGAGTGTGTATTAGGAAGGTTCAGTGTTCTATGTAAATAGTCACCTGTAACAGTTTATATTTTATCTAAACCTTAATTATTTTAAATTTATTTTATTCATTTTAGATACCGATTTTGGTTTATTTATTTAACAATTTATTTATTATTTAAATATTTTATGAATGATTTCCCTATTGTCCAATGTGACTCATAATTACCTGTAACAGTTTATATTTTATCAAAACCTTAATTATTTTAAATTTATTATTATTCATTTTAGATACCTTTTTTATTTTAATTATTTATTTTTTTATTTATCTATTTATTTATTCATTATTTAAATATGTTATGAATGATTTCCCTATTGTCCAATGTTTGTTCCTAGTTTTGAATTTTGTCTTAATGTTTCTTCCCTTGTTATTTATTTTGATCTTTGTTTTGTTCCATTTTGTTTTTTTGTGTTCCAGTTCCGTTTATAGTTCCATTTCCGGTTTCTATTCAATTTCTGTTTATGCTTCGCATTCCGTTTTGTTTCCCGATTTAATTTATGTTTTAGCCGATTTCCCCTAAGGGGAATCAGCTCGTATAAGTGATTCCCCTCGACATGGAGGTCATACTCGACATGACGCAATTTTAAAATAAATCCCCTCCAAATGTACATCTCTCGTACCCAGGAGATGACAAAAATGAGGTCTGTTCGTAACTGTATATATATATATATATATATATATATATATATATATATACACACACACACACACACACACACACACACACACACTTATATATATGTCTGTTAACGTTCTCGACGTCGCAATTTTTGTTTGACCGTTACTAAACTCGATATTTAAACGTTTTATGTAAAAATAAAGTCCAATTCGTTAGCGGCTAAAATCGTACCTCTGGGAGGGGTTTAGAGGGGAGACTTTTGAGAATTCTTAATATCTCCGTTATTATGCGTCAGATCGAAAAATTGTAAGGAATCAATCTTATTGAAAATTAAATGGACAATAAATGTTGTTATGTACGTCATTTCAATATCTTGATTATTAACAGAGATATTTGCAGTTTTTAGTTTTCGGCCTTCACTAAACCCCCACTCTTACTCATATCATATTAACATTGAGCTGTTATACCTTGAATCGGTTTATTTGAAGCCTAAATACCAAATATTTTTCTCATTGAACTTTTACGTTTTGAGATAAATGAAATTACGTGAGGCACGTGGGAAATCTGTATAGATTAAGCAGCCCTTGCGTGACGGGCTTTTTAATTTTCTTATCTGCACGCGCGTGTGAGTGTGTATTTTCCAAGTCACAGAGCACTGAAGATGGGGCGGTTCGCTCTGAAAGTACTCTGCAGTTAATAAATAAGTTATGTGATAGGAGGTGGTTTATGGCCTACTTATCATGCCGTTGATGATGGACCACCATCATCCAGCCCAAATCCCGTACATATATGATTATTCCGTAAACATTTATTTCGTTTGCTTGTTTTTTTAAATTAAAAACGAAACATTATAAACATAAAGTCTAGTAACGAAGCTAAAATAACAGATAGTGTTTATTCGAAGAAAAATGAATTCATTTTTATAATGTAAAAAAGATATTTTAATGTGGTAATATTTCACTAATTACGTACACTTATGATTCAAAAGGTAGTATAGTTTCTGTACACATATGTACTTTTTGGGACTAATTTTATGGGTTTGTTGATGTAAAATGATAAAATGGTAGAAAAGCATTGTGAGTTGAGTAAAATTGAAGTGATTACCTCTTTCTCTATCCTCTTCGATAGCTGCTTGAAGTCTGGAGAGGAAAGATTGTACAAAGATGATCTGAAGGGCTCGTTCGTTATCCTGAATTCACCGCTCACGATCATTTCAGCTGGAACACAAAAGGAAAAAAAAAGAAATTTTAGATCCAACGAGGTGATTAGTTTTCTTCTCATTCTACCTCAGAGATGACGAATTACATTTCCAACTTCTAATATATTTTAGTAAAGTTAATATATTTGATAACTTTATAAAAATCCCTCGCGCAGGAGCTTTCCCAAGTGCTGGTATGACACTTGTCATCTCGCATGACCACGTATTCTATATATATATTTGTAAAAAACCGATGAGTAGAAGGGAGTGGGGATTACTGAAGGCAGAAGACAAGATAGTTCGAATAACTCGCACTATAATAATCACAGCAGTGTTGTTGGAATTGAAGAATATATTCTACTTGGAGAGAGAAAAGTCCGTCACGCAGGGGCTGCGTAAACTAAGCAGATTTCCCACGTGAAGTTTAGTAATAGATAAATATACTTACTGCTAACATAACAACACCGTGAATAAATACAAACGGAAATAAGAAATGTTCCATCCAATTTCAATAGCCTGCCGACAGGAAGCGTTAGGTTAGAAATGTAAACAAACGGCCGGGCCGGCTCACACCGGAAAGAAAAGCAATTATGTACTGAAATATTGTATTATATAAGAATATAACACATTAATTTTATTGAGAACTATTTGCTATATCTAGTACTGTAATTAATAATGAGTAAGAATAATTGTAATTATAATAACTAAAATATTAGTAGTCCATTAACTAAAGATGGGGGGGGGGGGGATGAACAGAACGTATTTGCACTCTTGAATACAATTGGTATTTAAACTTCCAATAATATGATTTATTATGTAGTGAGTATTTACGTAACATGATTAGAAGTGGCGGTTTGCTAAAAACTGAAAAATGCTAATATCTCGGTTAATATTCAAGATAGAGAATAAATGTATAACAATATTTATAGTACATTTAATTTGCAATAAGATTGGTTCTATACAACTCTCCGATACGATGGATAATAACGGAGATATTTTGAATTTTCGAAAATCCCCCCTCCCACTGGTCCGATTTCAGCCATTAACGAACTTGATCTTCCTTTTTACATAAAACGATTAAATTCCGAGTTTGGTAAAGATCAAACAAAAATTGCGACCGCTAGAGCGTTAACTGACAAATATCTATATCTATATATATATATATATATATATATATATATATATATATATATACAGTTTTGAACGGACCTCATTTTCGTCATCTACTAGGTAGGATCGATGGACATTTGAAGAAAAATTTCGTAAATTAAGTCATGAGTACAACCTCAATAGCTGATTTCCCTCAAGGGAAATCTGCTAAAAATACGTCCACTTTTTCACAAGTTTTTTTATTTCAGTGTTAAGCGCTTTCGAAGACTATTGTCTCCAACATCAGAGCTACACTACTTGCATGGGCTCATAGGGAAAGACAGCAAGTGACTCGAGTCAGTAATGTAGCTCTGGGTCTTCGAAAGCGCTTAGCGCTGAAATAAAAAAATTGTGAAGAATTGGACGTCTTTTTCTCTCTCGAAGTAATAACTCGCTTAATATTTGATTTGCCAAAAAAATGCATAGAACAATACTTGCAGAAAGTTAGGTTTAACAACATTGGTCCAATAACGTTTCATGATCCAACTCATAATAACGAAGATATTTTGAATTTTCTAATTCCCCTCTCTACTATTCCAGGTATGATTCAGCCAAAGACAAATATGATCTTTAGTGTTGACTGAAACGGTTAAATATCGAGTATGCTATAGATCAAATAAACATTTTCGTGTAAAGATCCAAAAATCTTAATTGATGATGTCATCAGATGACGTATTTGCATGTGTTTCACAAAGTAAGAGTTCAATGAAAACCATATTTGGTATATAACCTTGGAATGAAGTGGTTCATGATTCAACAGCTTATAGCTAGTATGACATGAACAGGAGTAGGGGTTTACTGACACCCGAAAACTAAAATATGGAAATATCTCCGTTAATATTCAACTTAGAGAAAACATGAGTGTGTAGCATTTATAGAACGTCACATTTGCAATATGATTGATTCTATATAATTTTTCGATCCGAAGCATGCCAATGGAGATATTATAAATTTTTCGAAATTCTCTCCCTCTAATCTCCCCTCCAACAAATCCGATTTTAGCTGTTAACGAACTTGATTTTCATTTTTACATAAATTGTTTAAATATCAAATTTGGTAACGATAAGTCAAAAGTTGCGACCGCTAGAGCGGTAACAGACATATATGTATATATATACATATATGTCTGTTACCGCTCTAGCGGTCATAATTATATATATATATATAATTATGAATGTACCTTATTTTGAATTATGAATGTACCTCAATAGCAGATATTCCTTAACGAAAATCTGCTAAAAGCCGGTTGTTAGGGTGTGATTATTTATTTGCTAAAATCAAAAAAGTCCGTCACGCAGGGGCTGCGTAAACTAAGCAGATTTCCCACGTGATGTTTAGTAATAGATAAATATACATACTGCTAACACAACAACATCGTGAATAAATACATACGGAAATAAGAAATGTTTCATCCAATTTCAATAACCTGCCGACAGGAAGCGTTAGGTTAGAAATGTAAACAAACGGGGGCCGACCCGTTTGTTTACATTTCTAACCTAACCTCTGACTCACACCGGAAAGAAAAACAATTACTGAAATATATCAAAATATAACACATTATTTTATTGAGAACTATTTACTATATCTAGTACTGTAATTAATAATGAGTCTGAATAATTGTTATCTCAATCAATAAAATTTTAGTAGTCCAAAACTTTAAGACGAGGGGGGGGGGGAGTCAGCAGGGCATATTTGCATGTATCTCGTATAATAAAGTTCTCTTGAATACAATTTTTGGTATTTAAACTTCCAATAATGTGATTTATTATGTAGCAGAGTATTGTTTACGTAACATGAGTAGAAGTGGCGGTTTGCTGAAAACTGAAAAATGCAAATATCTCAGTTAATAATCAAAATAGAGAATAAACGTATATAACAATATTTATAGTAAATTTAATTTTCAATAAGATTGGTTATATGTAATTTTTCGATCCGACCTATGGTAACGGAGATATTTCGAAATTTCAAAAATCCTCCCCTCTAAACCCCCCTCCCCCTGGCCCGATTTCAGCGGTTAACGAACTTGATCTTTCTTTTTACATAAAACGACTAAATATCGAGTTTGGTAACGATTAAACAAAAATTGCGACCGCTAGAGCGGTAACAGACAAATATATATATATATATATATATATATATATATATATATAAAATTATGAATGTACCTTATTTCCGTCAAACTCCTAGGTAGGATAGATGGACATCTGAGGAAAATTATTGAAAATCCAGTCATGAGTACGACCTCAATAGCAGATTTTCCTTAATGAAAATCTGCTAAAAGCCGGTTGTTAGGGCGTTATTATTTATTTATTTGCTAAAATAAAAATATGTGTAGTTACCCCTCAGCTATGGCGATTGACATGGAAAATTAACTTGTATAACGTTAGATGGGATGTTTAAAAGTATTTACAGAATAGTGTAAAGTGGGATTAAAAAGAAAATGTTAGAGCATTAACATTACAAATATTTGAAAGGATCTCATTTTCTCATTAGGATTACTCGGCATTTAATAAAAGTTTTTTAAAAACTCGCGTTAAAAATGAAACCTCATTAGCGCAGTTCTCTTGAGGGAAATATGTTAAAAATGGCGGAGGGGGGGGGGATTCTTTCAGCCGATGATCCAGATGGAAACCGCAAGAAAAGGAACACTTTCTCATGAATATTTTTAGATAGGGGATCTTAAGCAGAATCTATCTTAGGGCTGGAGTCGGCGAAAATCATGAATCAAGGACGCTGGAATGTCGTCATTTTGAAAAGGATTGGAATAGAAAATGTCCAATGGAATAGTTGTCTAACAGTTGGTAGAGGAACTACCGTTTCCATACACGTAACGTCCGTCACGCAGGGGCTACGAAAACTAAGCATATTTCCCACGCGAAGGTTTCCAATAGATAAATCTACCTAGTGGTAACACTACCGTGAATATTAAGTGGATAGATACAAAAACGGTAATGAAAAACCTTTAGTCAATTTACATGTTAATAATCTCCTAAACGGAGAGCGTCTGAATTGTAATCAAAGAGGACAGCCAACCTCTCAGAGATGAATAGATAAATGAATGAACTGCTTACCGGTTAGTACTAGAAAATGTAGATTAGGAGTGTAGAAGTTACAAGGAAAAACAAATTCTCCAATTTGTTCATTATTTCTCCAAATATTTTAGAAGATTCCTCTTAAGGGAAATCGCCTATCGAGATGGTATTTTTACACATTTCCTTCAAATGTCCATCCATCCTTCCTAGGAGACGACGAAAATGAGGTCCGTTCAAAATTATATATACCGTTAACGCTCTAGCTCATTACCAAACTCGATATTAAAACGTTTTATGTAAAAATGAAGATCAAGTTAGTTAACGGCTAAAATCGGACCAGTGGGAGGGGGACGGTGAGTTAGAGGAGGATCACGAAAATTCGAAATATTTTCGTTATTATACTTCGGATCAATATGTATAAAATTCATCTTATTGTATTTGTTATTTATTCTTGGAATGAAGTCGTTCATAATATAGCAGCTTATTATTAATATGACATGAGTAGGAGTGGGAGTTTACTGAAAGCCGATAACTACAAAAGCCAAATATCTCGGTTAATATTCATGATACAGAAAATATGTAGGGATCAACATTTATAGAGCACTCAATTTTCAATAGGATTGGTTTTATACAATTTTTTGATTCGACATATAGTAACGGAGATAATTAGAATTTTCGAAATTTCCCCTGTAACCCCACCCCTCTCCCACTGGTCCGATTTCAGCCATTAACTAACTTGATCTTTTTTTTTTTTAACATTAAATGATTAAATATCGATTTCGGTGACGATCAAACAAAACTTGCAATCGCCAGAGCGTTAAAAGACAAATATATATAATTTTGAACGGACCTCACTTTATTCATCTTCTACGTATGATCGATGGACATTTGAAGGAATTTTTCGAAAATCGCCTCATGAGTACTACCTCAAAAGCTGATTTCTCTTGAGGAAAATCTGCTTAAAGAATAATTCTTCTCAGATCCGAGACCCAAACTTAATGTTTCTTTTAATTATTTATTCCCGACAGCTTTATGCTAATCGGAACGGGTTATCTACAGGTCACCACCGTCCTGACTTGCTTGAGAGACGGTTATTATATTAATTTTCATCCAATATTTATTTAATCACTAGCCCGTTTCTGACTTCATTTATATTTAATAAATTCAAAGAGGGCTACATTGGGATTTAAGCCCGCCAACCTAACGTTTTTGTGCGGCCTTTTTAATTATTTAAATACTGTTTCCAATCCCCTGAGAGCAATTTAATTCTTAATAAGTGCTCGCCGGTGAAATGTCCCCCAGAACAGCCACAGGTCAAAAGTCCACTGCATATTTCATTGTCAAGTCACCGTTTACCAGCGACCACCTCACCTGAAATTCAGTTTGCTTTCTGGTATCAAAGATTACCCTTAAGGGAAATCAGCTACTGAGTTCGTACTCATGACGAAAATTGTTCTGAAATGTTCATCGATCCTACCAAGGAGAGGACGAACAAGTATATATATTTGTCTGTTAACACTTTAGCGTAGGCAATTTTTGTTTGATCGCTAAAATCTGATTAGTGAGAGGGGGGAATTACAAAAATTTGAAATATCTCAGTTACTATAAATCGGATCGAAATATTGTATATAACAAATCTTATTGCCAATTGAATAATCTATAAATGTTAATCTATACATATTTTCTGTATCACGAATATTAACCGAGATATTTGGAATTTAATGTTTAGGGCTTTCAGTAAAGCTGTTATAGTGTGAACCACTTCCAAGGTTAAATACCAAATATGGTTTTCACTGAAAATTTACTTTGTGAGACATATGTGTGACCTACCCCCTTTCTTGTATTCTTGGATTACTAACATTTGAGTGATTGAGATAAAAATTATTCTGATTCCTTATAAATTACAGCACTAGATATAGTAAATGATTTTCAATATAATTAATATGTTATATTCAGATATATTTCATTAATTGTGCTTTGCCGGTATAGAGTATTTCTATCTATCTATTCAGCTCTGTGGGGTTGGCTGCCCTGATTGTTTACAATTCATACACTTTCCGTTGAAGAGACAATTAACTTGTAAATTGACTGAAACATTTCAGATTATCGTTTGTATTTTTGTTCACTTAATTTCACGGTGGTGTTACCATTATGTAGATTTATCTATTGTAAACCTTCGCGTGGGAAATCTGCTTAGTTTACGCAACCCCTAGCCGATATTTGTGGGTAGACTCCGCGAGGAGAGCAAATGCACAAAGGTCCCTTAGCTGGAGGCCGTGTGAGGTGACATTTATTTCAAGCAATTTGAATATATGAATAAACAAGTCCACGGTCCCCCGTTTCGCTGTATATGTAAACGTCCCTCTAGATTAGTAGCTTGGGGAATTAATGAGATTTGTAATTTCAGAAAATCCATTGTCCTTCTCTCTTTCTCCGAAGCAAATGATGCAGTATGACTTTTACACGAGACCACTTTATTTATAATGGATTATCCGTAAATACATTAAAATTTTCCTTAAAATCTCCTTAGTATTTTCACCCCCAACAGATAGCCAAAGGGTGATAACTTTGTCAGACAACTAGGATTTTTGATGAGGTTTTAGCAGATTTTCAAATCAGCTATTGGGGTTGTACTCATGACGACATTTTCGAAAAATTTCTTCAAGTGTCCGATCCTACCTAGTAGATGACGAAAATGAGGACCGTTTAAAATTAGAAATTATATATATATATATATATATATATATATATATATATATATATATATATATAATTTTGAACGGACCTCATTTTGTCATCTCCTGGGTAGGATCGATTGACATTTGAAGAAATTTTTCGAAAATCGCGTCATGAGTACGACCTCTATAGCTGATTTCCCTTAAGGGAAATCTGCTAAAACGTGGTGAGTGGAAATTAATCATGAGTAGATTAGTATTTTTAAATGACCCATTACGAGAAACTGTGGCGTTATAGCCTGTCATTTCTGCATGGAGGAAGTGTACTTAGTTTTTCAAAGGACCTGCCTGATGTAGTTTTGACCTGGCTATCACTAGGAAATCTAGGTGAGGAGTGTAGAATTAACTATAAAAAACAAATCCTCCAATTTGTTTTTTATTTCTCTAAACGTCTTTGACAACTACGTCACCTTAAGGGCTTAAAAGGAATGCTAAAAGGAGGTGAGAGGGTGGACAACTACTGATTTTCCGCATGCCTACATAACTTTCAAGCTCAGAAGATGACATCCGTCGAAAACGTTTAGGCGGCTAGAGAATACCTGGATTTACTTTTGGATTTGACAACATATAATTGGGGCAAGTCTGGACTGTGTACATTGAATTATCGTCCGCATACTTATACTTGCTTATGTTTATTATTTTACGGTTAATGGTAGCTATGGGCAACGGAGTGGAGGATCTCAAACGATTCTAGTGAAGAGGGGAATTATACTTTTATTTGAATGAAATTTTCCTCACGACGTCGTTATTGTTGGAAGGCCTGTGCATATACTTGTGACCCTCCGTTTCCCTTGATCGTTCCCGTGGAAATAAGGATTATCTTTTATTGAGAAGTATTGCCAGGTGTAGCCTGTGGATTCAACATCACTGGAATGTTAAAAACACCCTGAGTTTTTAAGCAAAACTCAGTGTATTTGTGCTCAGATTTCTTTGGAAATACTTAATTGGAGTACCTCAAAGATGGTGACTTGAGGCGGATCGGCGAGGTAGAGAGGAGAGATGAACGACACCTCTCCGGCGGAGCAGCAAGGGGGGACAATGGCGAAAGACAGTGGCAAAAATAGAAGAATATTGGCGAAAAGAGGTAGAGCGACTGCTCGTTACGGTAGCACTAAGCCCTGTTTAGCGGTGGGCCCGATTCAATGCAAATTATACAGATCACATCGGTTCGTGTCTGTCTGTCTGTCCTCCAGCTCCTGGCTAACCACTCTCGGGCCTTGTCGACTCCCACCAGCTCTATACACAATTCCACTCCTGGAACACGTCGGATAGTCAAACCGAGTTCCAATGAGCAAAGGTCATTCGAGAAGTTCGGGTACGGGAAAAGCGGCAAAGATCTGCTGCAGGGGCTGTGTACACTGAGCAGATGCCCCAAGTACTAGAATGACAAACGCGTGATCTCATCTCACCATATATTTTCTTTTTCTGTTTAAAAATCCAATGAGAAAAAGTGGGGAGCTACTGTAGTCTGAAAAGAAGAAAATACGAATAACTTGCTTAATTTTGTATTAGGAAAACGTCCTTCACGCAGTGGCTGAGTAAGCTAAACAGATTTCCCTCTTGCTGGTTTAACAAGACTCGGTAAATATCCGTATTCAAACAATATTTCGTATTCAAATAAAGTGGTTCATCATTTAAGAGAGTATAGTTTCTGTGACATGAATAGGATTGGGGATTTACTGATGGCTGAAAACTAAAAAATCCAAATATGTCGGTTAATATTGAAGATAGAGAATAAAACTATATAACAATATTTATAGTACATTTAATTTGCAATAAGATTGATTCTATTCAATTTTTCGATCAGACGTTTTGTAACGAATTTTCAAAATTCCTCCCCTTTAAACCCCCCTCCCCAGTCCGAGCCATTAACGAATTTGATCTTTAATTTTACATAAAACGCATATATAAGGAGTTTGGTAACTATCAAACAACACCGCCAGAGCGGTAATAGACAAATATATATATTTCATAAATGTCGGCATTTTCGTCAGCCGACTCGTAGTAACAGATATATTTTTAATTTTGCAGCCATTACCATTATTTTTTTGTTCTCAGCCTGTTCGTATCCGGTTTAAATTTCATCTGGTGTCTATGTAAGGATCTTATAATGGGAGAAGTAGAGATATAGAATAGAATGTGAGATTCTATACGAGATTGCGTAATCTGTTCGTCAATCCAGAATGTGAGAAATTTGCTCAGTTTATGTAGCGCTTACAAGACGGACCTTGCTCTATGACCGAAGATCCTGTAGACCGTCTTACAAATTTGAAGTTTTCCCTTTCCGAGATGACATCTTTCATTCGGGTGCTCTTGTAGCTTCTCATTCTCATAATGTCAACTTTTAAACCTCGTAAGGAGGATGTAAGACGCTGAAAAGTAAAGAAAGGAAGAGATGGGATAAAATTCCCTCACTTGAGCGATGACGTAGCGACTTGGACTTATTAAAAGAGATGTAAATGGATTCATATTTCCTGCCAGTCATAGTCGATGGATGACATCTCGCATCAAGAGTCGGTGGCTTCTTTTTTTTTTTTTTTCTCTTTTTATTAAGGTGGCAACTCCTCAATCCGCGAGCCTAAAGGCGAGGCCCGAACCCTTCAAAACCCATTTGAAAATTGCCCCTTTTATTTCGACAAGGGCTTCTAATAATTGTCTGGAACATAAACCCCAGATGATGAGGACAGACGCCTCCAGCGATTAGCCGTGTCGTAAAAACCTAGAGGTCTGTTTCCTTTTTCTATTTCGTTTTTTTCCCTCGCTCTCTCTCTCGTTCTTGTTCACCTCCTTCGTCCTGGCCGAGACGGGAAGAGCCCCGACTCATGTATATGTAAGAGGTATTTAACTGTGCAGTTCATTGTCAGTCCTGTCTCTTTCATCGCCTTGTCGTGAGAATGTTAGCAGCACCAATAACGCTTCGCCTTTGCTGTCCAAGAGTTTCCCATTTGTAAAGCGTCTGTCTCAATACTTGGGTACATAGTCAAAGCGCAGAAAACCTTCCAATTTGACATTTCATCTCAAAAATTAACGGATATTTTAGAATTTTTAAAGAATTTTAAGACGTTTCTTGTTTGCGAGTCCTTTTAGTTGATAGCTGTTATGGGAAATCCCTTATAGAGCTTCTACTCATTACGTGATTTAAAAACATGTTCTTAATTTAAAATTATACTTATATATACATATACACATTTATCTGTTACAGCTCTAGCTGTTCTAATTTTGATTTGATCATATTGAATGCCATCTCTAATAATAATGTTCGTTAACAGTTGAAATTAGTCAAGGAGGGAGGAGGATTTAGAAGAAAATCCCGTCATAATTACTACCTCTAATTTCCATTAAGAGAAATCCGCTAAAAACGTCGGTGGCAGTAGAAGGACTAGAGTTCATAATGATGAAAATTAATGAATTTACTTCGTATAGAGCCACAGTCAAGAAATCCTTTGGGAGCGATGTTTACTCTTCATGAACTAATAAATATTTAAATGAAAGCAACATTTCCATGACTCAGTGCGTTGAAATATTATTATCTTTCAATCAGAATCAATTTAAACCCCTCGTTAAGTTTGCATATTTTTGCAGTCAAATATTAAAGGATTAAAAAAAAGAAGGTACTTATTTATCCTTGAAACGCAACAGGTAAAAAACCAGCTGGACATCAATGGGAATTAATAGCTTTTTTTAGTGCATTAATTTTTTTTAAGACGCCTACTTCAACAGCCACAAGTGGTTCTGTCCGTCATTTTAGAACTTCCAGTTCTGGCTATCTCTCGTTTCAGTAAATAAAGTGAATGGGTGACCGACCTTTCTCTGTTCAACTAGTAGCAGTGGTATTGTGCCAATCAAGGTGACAAAGGTTCATGGAATGTAGTGCCACTGGTTTACTGTACGCTCAGCAGTTATTCAGCCTTATATAAATGTTTGCTTTGTGCCAATTGTATCCCTGTTTCACTTAATACATTCCTGGAGATATTTAAATGAAACACCTCTAAAGGCGTGTCTTGAAACAGAATTGTAGTTTATGTACACAAAACTGCTGACCCATATGTTTTGTCGCAATCTCTGCTCCATTCTTGTTTTCTGCTCATTTTCGTCACCTCCAGGGTAGGATCGATGGACAGATCGAAATTTTTTGCAAATTCGCGTCATGAGTACGACCTCACAATTGCTGATTTCCCTTTAGAATAATCTGCTAAAAGGGTTTTTAATTACTCAAAGACTATTTCAAGGCCCTCATCTAAACGGTAGAAGCGAAACTGAGCCCTGATTTAATATAAGTTTCAAACTGTTTATTTTCCATTTCAAATCTTCATAAGCTACTGCAAAAGAGAAGTTAATTACTGGCTTTTATTTATACAGCTTTACAAACACGCATACATACATAATTTACTATAGATATGGTATTTATAATGAAAATAGTTAGTTTTAAATAGCGCGATACTCTGAATGGGAAAGCTTTTGAAAAGAGCTTTCATCATTTGAATAGGGAAGCGGCAGTAAGGACTATTAATCTTGACTCTTAACAGTAAAAAGGGATACTGCACACTCTTCTTTCCACATCAGTCAGCTGGGCAATTATATTTTATCTTGGCATTTGCTCAGTAATATAAGGCAGATCCATCACTCCACAAATTAGTTCTTTATTTGTTCCTTTCTAAATTTAAGGCGTCAAAACTAGGAACAAAATAAAAGATACATCAACCAATTTAAAAGATACAATAGAATTATCCAAATGTGATTTATGAGATTAGTTGTTTGGATTGCACGGTGCTTTAACGAAGCAAGTCATCAATAACGTATGACGATATCAATAAAGATAATTATTTTCAATGCTCAAATATTTTCTTGATCATTATCAAGCTCTAGATATAGAAATACCTCACGCAGGGGCTGCGTTAACTAAGCAGGTTTCCCACATGCGTCACGTATTTGCATATATCTTAAAAAGTAATAGTTCAATGAGAACAATATTTGGTATTTCAATTAAAGTTATTCATTATATAACAGGCTAATTGTTGATACGACATGAGTAGGAGTGGGGTTTTAATGAAGGCCGAAAACTAAAAAATTCAAATATCTCAATAATAATAATAATCAAGATATTGAAAAAACGCTCAAACCAAGGTTTACGGCACATTACGTTAGAAATAAGATTGGTATACAATTTTTCGATCCGACACATAAAAGCGGAGATATTACGAAATCCCCTTCCCAAATACACACACACACACACACACACACACGCACACCCACACACACACACACACACACACACACACAGTTTTGAACGGACCTCAATTTAGCCATCTCGTGGGTATGATCAACGGCCATTGATAACATTTTTCGAAAATGGCGTCATGAGTACGAGTTCAAAAGCTGATTTCCTTCAAGGGAAATCTGTTAATACAATTTATGTCAGCGCACTAAACAGTTGAACTTTGGTCATACATATATTTTCGAAAGGTGAATTTCAGGAGTGTTTTTCCTTGTTTACTTGTAATTGGCTGCAAGCCACTTCACTAACCGTCATCGTAACCAGCTTATTAAATGTAGTTCTGAGAAACGACCAAACGAGAACCACTTTATTCTAAACTTAAATACCAAATATTGTTTTCAAGAGCCCTTTATTATGAGAGATGCGCGCCAATTCGGTGTGTGGAGTCGTCATCAATTAAGGTTTTTTACAAGTTTTGCCAGCACATGGGAAATCTGCTTAATTTACGCAGACCTTTATGTGTGATACATGCAAATACGTTTAGTTATAATGTCAACAAATAAGATTTCTCGAAAAATGTTACAGAATCAATCTTGTTAACCTATTGCTCTACAATGGGTGTTCTATACATTTTTATCATAACTATTTATCTCTTATTTATAAATAAAGAATAAATGGCATCACCAGTGTATATTTCCGTGCGTGGGAAGTCTGTTTAGTTTACGAAAATGAGGTCCGTTCAAAACTGTACACACACACAAATATATATATATATATATACACACATATATATATATATATATATATATATATATATATATATATATATATATATATATATAGGTTTGTCTGTTATCGCTCTAACGGCCGCAATTAGCAGATTTCCCTTAAGGGAAATCAGCTATTGAGGTCGTACTCATGACGCGAGTTTCGAAAAATTTCTTCAAATGTCCATCGATCCTACCCAGGAGAGGACGAAAAGGAGATCCGTTCAAAATTAATATATATATATCTATATATATATATTTATATATATATATATATATATATATATATATTTGTCTGTTAACGCTCTAGCGGTCGCAATTTTTGTTTGATCGTTACCAAACTCGGAATTTAATCGTTTTATGTAAAAAGGAAGATCAAGTTCGTTAATGGCTAAAATCGGACCAGTGGGAGGGGGGTTTAGAGGGGGGATTTTCGAAAATTCGAAATATCTCCGTTACCATACGTCGGATCAAAAAATTGTATAGAACCAATCTTATTGCAAATTAAATTTACTATAAATATTGTTCTATACATTTATTCTGTATCTTTAATATTAACCGAGATATTTGGATTTATATTGTGAGTGTGGTCGGCTATGTTCGGGAGTTTCCGCCGAGCGCACTAGCGCTAGTGTGACCGTTTCACTAACTATTCGTCCTGGTGAGAATAGGTTATTACTAGGCAGATTTCTCTATTGTAAAACTTCACGTGGGAAATCTGCTTAGTTTACGCAGCCCTGCGTGACGGACTTTTTTTTTTTGTTTAATCGCTAGCGAGCTCGGTATATAATCGTTTTATGTAAAAAAAAAAAAAAAGATCTGGTTCGTTGATTGCTGAAATCTGACCAATGAGAGGGGGAGTTTAGAAGTGGAAATTTCGAAAATTTTAAATATCTCCGTTACTATACATCAGATCGAAAAATCATATAGAACAAATATTATTTCAAATGTAATGTTCGATACATGTTGTTATACACGTTTTTGCTCTATCTTGATAATTAATCGAGATATTTCCATTTTTTAGTTTTCTGTCTTCAGTAAACCCCCACTCATGTCATATTGACAGTAAGGTGTTATATTATGAAGTACGTTATTTGAAGACTAAATACCAAATATTGTTCTCATTGAACTTTTACGTTTTGAGATAAATGGAAATACGTGGGGAATTTGATTAGTTAACGCAGCCCTGTGTGACGGACTTTTCAAGTTGGCAGATTTCTCAAACCTACTGCCCCTCCGTCACACACACACACACACACACACACACAAACACAGGAAATTCCGTGACTATATTAGGACGTGAATTACACAAAGGCACAAGGATATCTGCAGAAGCATTAGCATCTGACCCCATACTGACCCACTACTGCCTTGACATTAATGGAGACACTAGATACACCGAGTAAAAAGCCATGACTTCTCTTCAACTGCAATATCTACGGGTCACAGAAACGTGGCTACATTCGTACTCCAAGGACAATATTTGTTTGAGTTAAAATTAGTCATTGAAGTACTCATAAATCAACCTAATGTTCGCATTTCTGCTACGTATGGATTAAAGTACTTTAAATAACTATGCGATGTCTCTGTTTAGCATAGTTAAAGAAAAGGCCTAAGGGCCGCGAAAATTAAGCAGATTTCCCACGTGCTAGTAAGACACATTAGTTATTTCATCATACTGCCTATTCTGACTAAAAAAAAACAACTACGAATTACTCGCTTTGTGTTAAGAAAGAATGTATAGAAAGAAAATTGTACAGTATCAATACTTTAACAACACTGCTTCTATAAGCTTATACGATCCGACTCATAATCACGGAGCTATTTTTAATTGATGACTGAAATGGTTAAATATCGAGTATGGCATAGATCTAATGAACATTTTTGAGACAAAAACGTGAAATTTTAATTGATGACGTCTGCACATGACGTAACAACTTATAGTTGAAATATGAGTAGGAGTGGGGGTTCACTGAACCATAAAAACAAAAAATATGGAAATATGTCGGTTAATATTCAATAAAGCGAAAACATGTGTAAGACATTACATTTGCAATACGATTGATTCTATACAATTTTTCACAACGCATAGGGACGGAGATATTTTGAATTTTCGAGACTCCGTCCCGTTAAATTCCCCCTCTCGCTGGTCGTATTTTAGCCATTAACGAACTTGACCTTTATTTTTACATGAAACGTTTAAATATCGAGTTTGGTAACGATCAGGCAAAAATTGCGAGGGCTAGTCCGTTAGCAGGTATATATATACAATTTTGGGCGGACTTATTTTCGACATCTTCTGGTATAATCGATGGATATTTAAGGACATTTTTAGGAAATCGCGTCACGAGTACGACACCAATAGATGATTTCACATAACAGCTATCTACTGAAAGGACTCACAAACAAGAACTTGCTAAAAATCGGATTTGAGATGTATTGGCAAACAATTCCAGGACGTTGTAAATCTGCTTAGTTTATGTAGCGCCTGCTTGACGGACTTTTATTCTGTTTTTAACAGAGCAATTGTACGTGTGAAATTGTATCTGTTAAATTTAGTGAACGAGGCCCTGCTGTTATGCACCATAAGGATGTTGTTTCTCTTGCTGATGTAGACGTCCGGCCAACACAGATGGGAGATAAGGGGCGATTGTTACAGATATCCGTAAAGATCCAATCTCGATCTTCCCTGGATAATTGTTAGCGGAAGTCGGACGTCGGAAACGCGCCTTTTGAAAAACTATAATTAAGCCGGCCAGTCTTGTCAAAGGCTTGTTAGTTTAAACGAAACGCTGGGGCTTAAGGGATGAAAAGAGACTTGTCCCCGAGGGGCAGGAGTATGCTTTTAAACATCCACAACCACCTGTCAAGTGCCTACTAATTAGCGTCGTTTGTACAAGGCACCTCGCTCCCGCGTTTCTTTTCCAATGCTGTGTCAAGGGCCATTCGCTGCGTTTGTACAGATAACGCCAACCTCTTCTCTCTTTTAAAAAAGTAAAATTAACATTTCCCCACTAGAATTTTTTCCCCCAACGTGCCGTTGCGGTATATACGCCAATGTAAATTTATTGAATCAGCATTTAATTAAAAGTCCGGTACGCAAGAGCTCCAATAAATAAACCTACATATTGTTAACACCACCGTGAATATTGGTAATAAGAATTGTTTAGTCAATTTACAAGTTAATAATCTCCACAATGGAAATCGTCTGAATTGTTAACTAACAGGCCAGCCATCCTCGTAGAGCTAAATAGATAGAAATATTCTAGACCTGAAAAAACACTATAATTTATAATGAATGAGAATAATTTTTATCTCAATCACTCAAATTTTAGTAATCCAAGAACAAAAAAAGAGGGGATCAACAGAACTTATTTGCATATATCTCACAAAGTAAAAGTCCAAAGAAAACATTATTCTGTATTTAACCATGTAATGAAGTGCTTTGATATAAGATCCTGTTATTAATATGACATGAGTAGGAGTCATGGATACTTTTTACTAAAAGTAGAAAAAATACATTCCAAATATAGGACAACATTTATAGATCATTCTATTTGCAATATGATTGGTTCTATACAATATTTCGATCAGACGTTTTGTAACGAATTTTCAAAATTCCTCCCCTTTAACGAATTTGATCTTTAATTTTACATAAAACGCATATATAAGGAGTTTGGTAACTATCAAACAACACTTTCGACCGCTAGAGCGGTAATAGACAAATATATATATTTCATATATGTCGGCATTTTCGTTAGCCGACTCGTAGTAACAGAGATATTTTTAATTTTGCAGCAATTACCATTCTTTTTTTGTTCTCAGCCTGTTCGTATCTTGTTTTCGACAACTCCTGGGTACATTTGGAGAACTTTTTCCAAAATCTCATCATGAGTACAACCTCAATATCTGATTTCCCTTAAGGGAAATCTGCTAAAAGTATATTCCACTAAATGAATACTGTGAATTTCTGAGACTATTCTCAAATTTGATGCAATGGAATCACAATTTCGGGGGCAATTGCATATTAGAACCAAAGGTGCCGAGATAGCAAGGCCCAAATTTTGATTAAAATATGTTGATTAAAGCAAGCCATTATGGGTTTCACTGTAACTACAAACATTTCGATTTAACTTTAGAAAATAATACTTATATTAGTAAAAAGTCCGTCACTCATAGGATGCGTTAACTAAGGAGATTTCCATGTTCGTCACGTATTTTCATTTATCTCAAAATGTAAAAGTTTGATGAGTACATTATTTGGTATTTAGGCTTCAAATAAAATGCTTCGTAGTATAAAAGTTCATTGTTAATGTGACATGTGTAGGAGGCAAATATCTCGATTAATAATCAAGATAGTGAAAAAACATACACAACTACATTAACAGAAAATTACATTTGCAATAAGATTGCTTCTATAAAATTTTTGACCCGACGCATAATAACTGAGATATTAAGCTAATTATTCGTACTTGGTTTTCAGCCTTCGGTAAACCCCCACTTCCCGGTTTTTTACATAGAAATTTTGAATATGTGGTGAGATGAGATCACAAGTGTGTTTTACAAGAACGTGGGAAATGTGCTTAGTTTACGCAGCCTGAGTGGCGGACTTTCCAATTCGTTGCGACTATGTGAGCTAGAACGTTCAAAATATGCCTCATTTGCATTTCAATTACGAGAACGTTCCGTCCGACTGAATAAACTGAATTAAACAGCTGTATTGTGTTAACGGGCGCGTTAACATAACACATACACACACACACACACCTGATGGATTTGAAGGGAGTGGTAGATAAATCCTCCCGGGATAAGCGTTTGAATTAGGAATGAAGTGAAAAATGGTGGTGAATTGTCCAACTAAAAGTTTCCTATAATCGCCGATGTGGAGTGGTGGGGGCCGTATATCGGAGAGAGCTTTCGTCTATAGACCATCCATCACAGCCCTTCCCAAGGCTCGTTTAATTCAACCCCCAGTAAAAAAAATTCTGATAAAAATTCGTCCGGGGGTTCCAATATTGCCACAGAGCCAAGCTTCGGCCTCGGCTACCTTATATCCACTTCAAATTCATAATTTAATTAAGATAAAATTTAAATAAATTTTTGCGTGAAATCTGAGATTGATTTTTCATTTATTTATGGACATCACATCAAACGTGGTTTGCCATTTAAAAAGTCCACAGTTCTACAAAGTCAAATAACAAAAGTAAAATAAATAAGAAATAACAACAAGTAACAATAACAAACGTAAAATAAATAAACAATTTATAAATGAAAATAGCACTAAATTCAAGTAATTATAACCAGAATATTAATAAGTCGGTCACGCAGGGGCTGCGTCAGCTAAGCAGATTTCCCATGCGGGTCACGTATTTGTTTTTATCTCAAAACGTGAAAGTTCAATGAGAACAATATTTGGTAATTAGGCTTCAAAGAATGTGTTTCATAATAAAACAGGTTATTCTAATTATAACTTGATTAAGAGTGGGGTCTACTGAAGGCTGAAAACTAAAAAAGTCCGTCACGCAGGGGCTGCGTAAACTAAGCAGATTTCCCATGTGAAGTTTTACAATAGAGAAATCTGCATACTGGTAACACAACACCACCATGAGTAAATCCAAACGGTAATGAGAAATCTTTCTGTTAATTTTAATAAATTCCCAACTGGAACGGCTTCTGAATTATAAGAATAATTTATATTTTAATAACTCAAATTTTAATAGTTCAAGAACTAAAGAAGGGGGGGGGCAGACGAACAGAACGTATTTGGATAAATCTCACAAAGTAACGAAGGTAAAGTAAGATTAGAAACGACAGGTAAGGTTAGAAGAGGCTTCCACCAGACCCGAACAGTTACAAAAACGGCCGAACGATACCCGACCACGTCTCCCACAGACTTCATAAAAATGCAAATATCTCGGTTAATATTCAAGATAGAGAATAAATGTATACAGAAATATTTATAGTAAATTTAATTTTCAATAAGATTGGTCCTATACAATTTTTCAATCCGATGCATAATAACGGAGATATTCTGAATTTTCAAAAATCCCCCCCTCTAAACCCCCTTCCCTCTGGTCCGATTTCAGCTATTAGCGAACTAGATCTATCTTTTTACATAAAACGGTTAAACATCGAGTTTCGTAACGATCAAACAAAGATTGCGACCGCTAGAGCGTTAACAGGCATATATATATATATATATATATATATATATATATATATATATATATATATAATTTTGAACGGACCTCATTTTCGTCATCTCCTGGGCAGGATCGATGGACATTTAAAGAAATTTTTCGAAAATCGCGTCATGAGTACGACCTCAATAGCTGATTTCCCCGAAGGGAAATCTGCTAAATTCCAAATTTCGCTTCTTAAAATTCATGATAGTGGAAATGTGAATATTGCAACAGCTATAGAAAATTAAACTTACAATAACATTGGTTATATACACTTTTTTGATCCAACTTATATTAACACAGATATTTCAAATTTTCGAAATTCCTCTCTTTAAACCCCCCTCCCTCCCTTCTCCCGGTAGTCTGTTTTATGCCGTTAACGAAATTAATCTTTAGTTTTAAATGAAATGCTAAAACGACAAATGCTGGTAAGGATTAAACAAAAATGCGACCGCTAGAGCGGTAATAGACAAATATATATATATATATATATATATATATATATATATATGTATGACCTAAGTAGGAGTGGGGGGTTTAAAGAAGGCTGAAAATTCAAGATAGAGCAAATATTTATAGGAAATTAAATGTACAATAACATTGGATATATACAGTTTTTCGATGCGAGGTTTAAGAACGAAGATATTTCGAATTTTCAAAATTCCCCGAAGTCAGATGCTAACGAACTTGACCTTTCTTTTTGCATAAAACGCAATATATATATATATATATATATATATATATATATATATATATATATATATATATATATATATATATATACAGTGCTGTGAAAAAGTGTTTGAACAAAACTGTTCTTGTGAGAATAATTTAAATAATTTCATTTTAGCACTTAATTTTTTTACTTATTATTTTGCTAAGAGTCCTAAATGTATTGTGCATTTAACTTTCTAATGTAAAAATGTGTACAGTGGTGGATAAAAGGATTTATAACTGCTTGTCAATATTGTCACTATTAGGTTCTAAATTCTTTTTATAATCCTTTCTATTGACATCATCTTAATGTTTACATTATTATCATCTCTTTCTCTTGAAATCAGTATAAACTTTCAGTTGGAAGGTACAACATATTTGTGAAAACAAAAAAAACGTTTTTATTCATAGAATACTGCGTTTTTTCGAACAGTAAGTAAAAGTTATAGTGTAAAATAATTTTCCTTAATAAACTTATTTTTTTCTGTACTTTAAACTAACTGATTTTCAGAAAATGACGAAAATTGATCTTCTTGATAGACAGAAAGTGATTATTTTGTATCAGCAGGGCCTTACTATTCGTGAAATTCAAAGGCAAGTGAAAGGTTCTATTTCAGGAATACACTATATTATTAAAAAATTTAAAAACAGCAAATGTATTGTGGACTTAAAACGTTCTGGTAGGCCCAAAAGTTAAACCGTGCTGCAGAAAAACATTTGAAGTTATCTTTGCGCAACCGCAAACAGAATAGCACACAACTTGCTCAAGAAATAGCTGAAGCCACAGGTTCACAAGTATCTTCTTCTTTGGTTAGAAGGAAACTTATAAGTTTTGGACTTAGGGGTTGTGTGGCTAAGAAAAAACCATTGTTCCGTCGTGGAAATAAAGGAAAGCGTTTGAAATTTGTGAAAGAACATGAGAATTGGACCGAAGAGGACTTGAAAAAAGTTTTATGGACCGACGAATCAAAATTCGAAATGTTTGGCTCTAGGAGAAGACAGTATGTGAGGCGGCAACCAGGAGAGGAGTATTTGGAAGAATGCTTAAATCCAACTATGAAGCATGGAGGAGGTTCTATAATGGTTTGGGGTTGCTTCTCCGGCTATGGAGTAGGAGATCTTGTGAGAATAGAAGGGAAAATGGATGCTAAAAAATATCACAGTATTCTTACATCTAACGCAATACCATCTGGGTTGAGGCTTATAGGGCCGGGATTTGTTTTGCAGCATGACAATGATCCAAAGCATACAGCCAGAACTATCACAGATTATTTGGCCAGAAAAGAAGAACAGGGACAGTTAAAATGTATGGAATGGCCACCTCAGAGTCCTGATTTTAATCTTATAGAGCATTTGTGGGAATTACTTGATAGAAAAAGCATTGAAAGGCAACCAAATTCTTTAGAAGAGCTGTGGAGAATCCTAAAAGAAGAATGGGAAAAAATTTCCCCTGATTACATAGCCTATTTAATTTCTAGTGTTAAAGATAGATTGCTGAGCGCCAAAAGAAATAAAGGAGGACATACTAGATACTAATTTTTTGTTTGTGCTATATGGTTATTAAATATTTTTTTCGCTGCAATATTATGTGGGTGGTATTTTTAATTAAATAAAATATTTGTTTCCCAATAATTTTGTTTTTTTCCTTTTCTTCCAACTTAAATTATTTAAAAAATTACTTTGTTCAAAGACTTTTTCACAGCACTGTATATATATATATATATATATATATATATATATATATATATATATATACATATAGTTTTGAACGGACCTCATTCCGTCTCCTAGATAGGATTGATGGACATTTGAGGAAATTTTTCAAAAATCGCGACATGAGTACAACCGCAATAGCTGATTTTCCTTAATTGGGGGTATAGAAGAAGGGGGAATTCGAAAATTCCAAATATTCCTGTTATTGTGAGAATGATAATACTATACATTTTTGGTAACTTAAGTATTAAGCAAATTGTTGGAGATTTCTTGTTTTCATCCCTCATGAACCCCCCCCCCCCGACCTTCAGTTGTTATACATAGAAATAGCGAATATGCGGTGAGTTTTGTTCACAAGTGTATTTTAGTGGGAAATCTGCTTAGTTTATGCAGCCCCGTGATGTATTTTTTTCTATTAATACATAATCGGTTTAGTGTTTGTTTCATATGGTAAAATGAATAAATGCACCGCTGGCAGATGACAAACACATTGCAATATCAATAAGGGCTAAACCCCTGTATTTGGTATTTGAACGGCTTCCGAAGCCCTGTTTGCTAGTGGATTTTAGCCACTATTTGCATTTCCTTCTTTTTCTGCTGAATCTATATACACATTAATGTATATACACTGGCTTTGTGACTATGAAGACAAAGAGTTTTGCAGGGTCCTTAAATTTGACACGACTAGTTTATGAATAAACATAGTTTATATATAAATGTAATATAATGGGATTATCTTCATTAAATAATATTATTATTTTTTAAACCTAAAATGAATTTTTCTTTGTCGTATTCTATTAATATACTTGATAAAAATCTCAAACTATTAAAAACAAGATTGTAGAATTTGACAACAATATAATTTTGAAAAAAAATAAACTTTTACTAAATTTATGAAAACCTGAACGTTATAAGAATGTGAACAAAATGATTTCTTTATTTATGGACATCACGTCAAAGGTGATTTGCCCTTTCATAAAATTGCACTAAGTTAAATAACAAAAGTAAAATAGATAAAAACAAGTAACAATAAAAAAAATCTGAAAAAACAATGACAAATAACAAAAGTGAAATAGATAAACATTTTACAAGTAAACATTAAAAAAAAAAATGGTTTATAAGTATAGTTGGTGGATGATCAATAGGAAATGAATGGTTGAAAATGGAACTTTTTGCTAATAATTGTAGTAATTTCCTCCTTCAGGGTAAAAATATACATGTGTACAGACGCATCTAAAACAATTAATGCATATAATATGAGATCCTGTTGCACACCACAGACTTAATTTGTATGTTAGATTTTGTCTTATATTTGAATTTTGTGTAAGTATGAGAATACGTTGTTAATGTATGGGCTGCCTTCCGTTCTTGTAAGTCGTAGGGGAAGTCTTAGTGTTGTCGTTTTCGGCATTCTGCTAGTATATGTCTTAGCTTCAAGGAAATGTTACAAGTTGAGCAAGTAGGTCTGTCAGTCTTTGTCATTAAGTATGAGTGTGTTGATTTGGTTTGGCCGATTCTAAGTCTCGAGAGAACTACTTCTTCTCGTCTAGAGCTTCTAAAACGTGATGGCCACATGCAAATAGTTTTAATAATAGTGTGTAGTTTGTTGTCAGTACTTGTATTAGTCCAGTCGGTTTGCCATGCATTTAAGATGAGGTGTTTTGTTTGTCTCGAAATGTCTTCATGTAGTACATCTATTTGTTCATATTCAAGTTTTTCAGTTGCTTTTTTGGCCTCTGAGTCCGCAGTCTCATTAGAATGTGAACAGAAGAAACTGAATCTCAATGAGCTAGAAATTAGTAGTAAAGTCATTCGTAAATACAGTCAATGCAAATAGTACAACACGTATCTATAATGAGGCATTTATCTGAATTTGAAATACTGAAGAGCTAAATTGAGTCAAAATCTTGTGAGCTTAGTTGCTTATTATTGAGATGGCTTGACATCAAGGGTTACGTGCGGGTTGAAATTGATGATTTGACCATAATAAACTACGTTTATTATTTTAGAAAAAAACGTAACAATACATGTATCCTTTCAAAGCCCATAAGGCGATTGATTTTTAAATGATTTTTACTTATTACATTCTCTTATATTATGCGTTTCAGTGACCCCTTTGTTTTCTTAGGCTGACTAATTTTCGTTTTTTTAGCAGATTTCCCTCAAGGGAAATCAGCTATTGAGGTCGTACTCATGACGCGAGTTTTGAAAACTTTCCTCAAATGTCCATCGATCTTTCCCAGGAGATGACGAAAATGAGGTCCGTTCAAAAATTTTATATGTATATATATATATATATATATATATATATATATATATATATATATATTTGTCTGTTAACGCTCTAGCGGTCGCAATTTTTGTTTGATCGTTTCCAAACTTCATATTTAAGCGTTTTATGTAAAAAGAAAGATCAAGTTCCTTAATGGCTGAAATCGGACCAGTGGGAGGGGGAAGGTTTAAAGGGGGGATTTTTGAAAATTCGAAATATCTCCGTTATTATGCGCCGCATCGAAAAATTGTATAGAGTCAATCATATTGCAAATGAAATTTACTAAAAATATTGTTCTATACATTCTTTTTGTATCTTGAATATTAACCGAGATATTTTCATTTGTATTGTGTGTGTGGTCGGCAGGAGTCGGCTATGTTCCGGACTATCCGCCGAGAGCTAGTGCGGCCGTTTCCGTAACTATTCGTCCCTCGTGAATAGGTCTAGAGATACCTTCCTACTACTGTTATTATTAGGCAGATTTCTCTATTGTAAAACTGGGACATCTGCTTAGTTTACGCAGCACCTGCGTGACGTACTTTTTTTTTTCTTTACACTCCTTTAACACGTGATTAAATCTAAGTAATTTTCAAGTAGCAAACAAAATCCCTTCAGTAGACCAATAGATGAACATTTCCCAAAAAAATTATATTTCTCGACATAATTTTCATTTTAAAAAAAAATAGATGGACACATGAAGAAATACATTGAATAATTAAGGCAAGTAGAACAGCGGATTACCCCCTCGGAAGCTTGTGCCCTTTTGCTCCCATTACCATAAAATTTTGAGGAGCTGAAGGGAAAGGGCATCCTGGAATATGCGGACATAGAGGGATCGAATACTGGATGTAAACTGGGCAGATTTAGAGGAACCACCCCCCGGTCCCTCACTAACAATTTATATTCACGGCAAAACCAACCTTTTAGGGCTTCCTCTATAGAAATATTTCCACAGGGCTCCAAACATTTCGAGAAATGGAATATGCCCTGAATTAAACTACCCTTTTTTTTTTATTATTTCGTTTTTTTTTTTATGGTCTCTTCTATTTTTATATCTGCTACGATTTTTTCTTTTGGTTACGGTTTTGGTTTCGTATACTGTTAACAATAATTAAATGCTGCCAAATAACTCAACTTAGCAAAGGAAGAAATTTATAAAATATGATAACATATTATGTATCCAATTTCCACCTATTCTGTATTTCTTTTATACTTAAAATGCGTCAAAACATTTGTTAAAAATAACATGATCAGTAGACAATGGATGGACAGGGCCAGAAGAATTCACATCCTTGGAACCACTCTGGTACAAATAAAGAAGAAAAATGAGAGCACTGTTCAAAAACACTTTAATTTTATTAAATATGTTAGCGTTTTTAATGTAATATTTTGTGGCTCAGGTTAACCATAAGAGTCAAAGCGTTGCACATGGTAAACCTAAAGTGGCGAGATCGATTCCCTTCTGGGCAATAGGAGTTTTTCTAGTGACGAACTCGTTAAATAAAATTCAGAAGAATATATTCACTAAACTTAAACACTTTAGTATGTTATGAAACAGTTAAATATCAAGTATGATTATAGAAGAAATAAATATTTTCGATTTACGACCACAAAATATTAATTGATGGTGTTATCGTAATGCGTATTTATAAGAATCTCACACAATAAACGTTTCATGAAAGAATATTTTCTATTTAAGCTTGAAATAAAAAGGTTTATGATATATACATCTTATTCCTAATATGAAAACTAAAAAAATGCAAATATCTCAGTTAATATTAAAAATGGAGAATACATGTGTGTAACAGTATTTATAGTAAATTTTGTTTTTAATAAGATTGGTTCTATACAATGTTTCGATTCGACGTATAATAACGAAGATATTTCGAAAATCCCTCTTCTAAACCCCTCTCGCTCTGGTCCGATTTCAGCCATAAGCGAACTTAATAATAGTTTTGCATGAAAAACAAAAAAATTGCGACCTCTAGGGCAATAGTAGAGAATTCTAAGTAATTTTCAGTGGACCTCAATTTCGTCATCCAATAGATAGGATCGACGGACATTTGAGGAAATTTTACGAAAATCGCGTCATGAGTACAACCTCAATAGCTGATTTCCCTTAAGGGGAATCTTCTAAACCGTGGGATTTCAGCTTATTTACGCAGCCCTTGCTTAACGAACTTTTTTTAATTTTCTAAGTGCATAAATAATGAAGCATATCAAAATACTAAAGGAAATGTAAATTGTCTTCTTATGAAAATCAATTAAGTTACTGACTGTATAGTAGAAATAACAAGCTTACTGATTAGGTTAAAACTTAAAAAAAAACAGTCTATGTAGTTAATACACTCTGATTGCTCTAATCGAACCTTCTATTTAATGCACAGAGTTATTAACTAATTAAAATTCCATACGGTGTAATGGATGAAAATTATTTAGTAGCAAATTCAAAATTCAAAAGCAATTACTAGGTAGCCTCTAAGTTTAAATTAATTCTGGGAGAAGGAGGCATCTACCTGGTTTGGCTATATTTATATTATGAACTCCATGGAAGAAATATTGGAAGTTATGAATTCGTTATGCCTAGAAGTCAACATAATTAAAAAATGGGCGCGTAGGGAGGTTTTAATTAATGAAAACCAAATATGAAAACGGTTAATATATTGCGGTATTGACTTTGCGGACACATTCAATAACTGTACCCTATCTTACAGTGCACAGGAGTGACGGTTATTTATAATAAGTATTCATAAGGAATTATGCCCATTTCATCCTCTTAATTTCAAAATATTTATTTATTTGGTTTGTGCCCTACAGCAATAGTGATTGGCATAATTACAATAATATATTTACTCCTTCATGCACTTTTGTTGTATGAAAAATATTCCTTAAGTATCTGAGTGTTTCCCATATCCGTACTTTGTCTAAATGAATACAATAAAAGTTATCCCTTCTAAATCTTTTTAAGTATGCAGTAGACCTAATCTATTTTATACTTTATGTATTTGTAAATGTTTATATGTTTAAGACATGTCAGTATTTGTTGAATATATCAAAAGTAAGATAGATAAATAAATAAATTAACATTTTATAAATGAACATAGTACTAAATTCAAATAATTATAACCAGAATATTAATAAGTCTGTCACACAAGGACTGCGTTAACTAAGCAGATTTCCCAAGTGCTTCACGAATTTGTTTTTATCTCAAAACGTAAAAGTTCAATGAAAACAATATTTGGAATTTAGACTTCATTGGCAAAGAAAGTGCTTCATAATATAACAGCTTACTAAAAATATGACTTGAGTAGGAGCTGGAGTTTAATGAAGGCTGAAAACTATAAAATCCAAATATCTCGGATAATATTCAGGATACAGAAAAGAAAGATAAAAACATTATATAAATGTCGTTTTATCTTTCTTTTAGTGGCATATACCCATTACATTTGCAATTATTTTGGATTGCAATAATAGCAGCGATATTAAGAACATTCGAAATTCCCCTTCTCTGAAGGATTTTAGCCATTAACGAACTTCATCTTTAGTTTTAAATGATACACTTATATATCGAGTTTGCTAACGAACAAGCAAAATTTCGTTCGCTAGAGCGTTAACAGATATATATATATATATATATATATATATATATATATATATATATATATATATATATATATATCAGTTTTGAACGGACCTCATTTTCCTCAACTCCTGGGTATAATAGATCGACATTGAAATGTTTCAAAAATACAACAGCTGATTTCCCTTAACGTCTGTCTGTACCAATGTAAAATCAATATTTCTGTTCCCGAAATTTCACGATACTTTTTCGGTTCTCATAAGAGAGTGTGAGTGAGAGAGAGGGAGATGAGATGAGAGAGACCGGTAGAGTTGTGTCGAGCAGGGAGTCTGGGCCCAGTGCCAAGTTGTGCCAGAGCCTATAGGATGAGGAGCAGAACACTGCCTTAGGCCATCTATCTAGCTAGGCCAGCTCTTCAATGGTCACAGCTACCTTTCAGATAGTCACAAACAGAATGGCTTCCTTTTAGAGCAGCTGATCCATTGTATGATTTTAGAGGTGGGCATGCGTGGATATCGTGTAATTGCCTGTAATTATTCGTGTTAACACGAAATCACAAACAAAAAAAAAAAAAAAATCTGATGGGCTTTCCTCTCAGAACGTTATTTATATCATGGATCGATGGATATTTGAAATCATCGAAAATCGCGTCATCAGTTCAACATCAACCCCTTCCCATAAGGGAAATCTGCTAACAAAAACTGCCGACTACGACTAGTGACGTCTATTATGCCACCACAAGTGAATTATACAAATAATTATTTATAGAATACACCTGCAAATGTGTTGCTTCCTGTTTCCATAATAAAACAATTAAGTCAAGAAAATGTGAATCTATTAGGTCGTTAAAACGTTAGCTCACATAGGCTATAAGGAATTGGAATTTCATTGCTTAATATCGAAAGAAAACTGGGGCTGTTATGATGTTCCGACTAAAAAATATAAACCGTTTTGTTTATTTAAAAATATTCATTCTGTATTTCATTTATTGAAGCAATATAATTCTTTATTCCATTGGAATGAATATAAATACATTTATTGGGTTCAGCTATATTTATATTGTTATGTGAACTTGTTAAAAATAACTGCATATAGTTGTAAAGGAACTGGGAAAATGTAAAAAAAAATAGTAACTTTTATATTTCTAGGTTGTAAAAATAATTAAATGTCTTAAAAATGTACATATCCTAAATGTTCAAAGAATCAAATTATTCAAAATTTTCGGATTGCATTTTAAACAAAAGTTGAAGCTGAATGTGGGAAATCTCAGGTTATGGAGCCTCTACGTGAAGGGTTTTATTTTTCTTAAAGAGGCTGATATTCTATTTTTTTAATACCCTCCCCCCTGTTATTAATGTATTTTTATCTTTTGCTACCTTCCTGTTAGCGTTTAAAAATACAATTAGCCAAACCTACAATTGAAAATGCATAACCTTAGCAACCTGCACTTACAGGACGCAATAACCGCGGATTTATAAGAAAGAAGTAATATTTATTTTCTTTTGTTGGGATGCGATTTCTCAATTTTATGAGCCTTTGAATAATTGGTCGTTCTTGAATCCACTCAGAAGACGATCCATTATAAAGCAATGTTTGAGCTATAAAATCAAAGTTCTTCAGCTATAAAAATCTTTTCGGTCAGCTGGGACAGTTATTTGAGTTTTTATAGTTATTTTACGTGGAAGCGATGGCCGCGGGGAGGCGAGAAATACTGGTCTAGTTTTTTGCCTTTGAATCCATCCGCTTTTTTTTACCCTTCGCCACAAGACCCAGCTGGGGACCGTCGTTAAAATTTCATTACAAACTCCAGTAGTTTCACACTCATCTTGCCAGGTAATGCAACTTATACATATACTAGGATAAGGTATATTTTCCAATTACTAATTCAAGGTTTTAATTATGAATACCAAAGAACCGTTTTAGAGAAAATGAAAATTATTATATTTCCAATAAAAACAATACATACGAAGCTTAAATAAAAGAAAGAAGGAAATTCACTACTAACTACTCAACGACCAATGTTTAATTATCACATCGGATTGTTCTAAGTAAAAAAAATATATCTGTTCCTATGAATGGAATAAAAAAGTTCAGTAGAATATAATTTTCTTATCATGGCCACATTTATTCATTTTTATTTTGGCCATTATTACCAAATCTGTATCTAGTAAAAATCTGTATCAATGACAAGAGCTAAGAAATAAACCATTTGGTAGTTTTTCATCCTATAAACCACCCTTCTCTCATGCGATTTTTCCATATCAAAAACATGAACATTAAACAAAATTCCCTCAAAAAGAAGCAAGCAAAGAAGGATAATTATGAATTTAATAAGTAATCAATAAATTTCGTTGTTGGGATATAAAAAGATTGGGCTATGAGTTAGTTTGCGTTTTAGCAGATTTCCCTTAAGGGAAATCAGGTATTGAGGTCGTACTCATGACGCGAGTTTTGACAAATTTCCTCATTTGTCCATCGATCCTACCCAGAAGATGACGAAAATGAGGTCCGTTCAAAATTATATATATATATATATATATATATATATATATATATATATATATTTATTTATTTATTTATTTGTCTGTTAACGCTCTAGCGGTCGCAATTTTTGTTTGACCGTTACCAAAGTTCATATTTAATCGTTTTATGTAAAAAGAAAGATCGGCTGATCGGTTAATGGCTGAAATCGGATCAGTGGGAGAGGGGTTTAGAGGGGGGAATTTTGAAAATTCGAAATATCTCCGTTATTATGCGCCGGATCGAAACATTGTAAAGAATCAATCTTATTGCAAATTAAATTTACTATAAATATTGTTCTATATGTATTTTTTCTGTATCTACAATATTAACCGAAATATTTGCATTTGTATTGTGTGTGTGGTCGGCAGGAGTCGGCTATGTGCTGGACTTTCCGCCGAGAGCTAGTGCGGCCATTTTCGTAACTATTCGTTCCTCGTGAATAGGTTTAGAGAGCCCTTTCTACTACTGTTATTATTAGGCAGATTTCTCTATTGTAAAACTTCACGTGGGAAATCTGCTTAGTTTACGCAGCCCCTGCGTGACGGACTTTTTATTACTTGAACATTATTAAATATACATTATCAAATATGTCTTATCAGAATCATCTTTTGTCGCATTTTTGAAGTCTTAATGATTATTAAATACTGTTTTAACACCTTATTGTAATTCAAAATCTTTAAGATATGTTTCTTTATATTGATAGTGACCGATAATAAAACTCAAGCTGCTGGAAAAGATACAAATCAGAGTTAAAGAGTTAGGTATCAACCCTTCACGGATGAAGTCTTTTTCAGTGCTCTCAAGCTATAATAGGCTTGGCAGTAAATTTTCTTTAAAACTTGTTAAGTCCAGATAATTCATTTTGTTCACAAGAGAAGAAATAAGTTTTCGAGGAGTGTATGTATGCCTTGGAGGTATGAAACCTATTTACTCGTTCCCAAACCGAATGGGATTCATACCTCTGTGTATCCTTTTACTGTCGGTGAAGACCTTTATTTCGGCGGAGCACGTAACAGCTCGGTGTGTATATTTGTCTGCGAATGTATGTATCAATATCCCTGGCACGTAGGCAGCTACTTCATTTAGCTCTAAAAGAATTCTTAACTCTTCAACGAGTCGGTTCAATTTCGGGCGGCGTCCATTCTTCTTTTGGAGCTGCTGGAAGTTATATTTGTTGGTAGACGGTTCATACCATTTTCTTCAGACTCTCTCTCAGAAATATACGAATTACATCATTCTACGAGAAGATTAGAGAAAGAGGTAAAATCCGTAACGTAGAGGCAGCGTGAACTAAACAGATTTCTCACATGCTGGAACACACTACTGATATCATCTCGGCCATATATTCTCTATTTACAAAAAACCGATGAGTAGGTGAGAAGTGGGCGGTCAATAAAATCTTAATAGTGTGTCAAGCCAGCAAGTGGGAAATCTGCTTAGTTAACGCAGCCAAGAAAAATCGTGGACTCCTTAGCCATGTTGGTCCAGGGCCTGTTTGGTGAAAAGTCAAATGGTAAAGAGAGCAAAGATCGCTCCTACTTTATTGAAGTATCTAACTGGTTGTCTCACGATGTTGAGTGGGACCTGGGAGATGAATAGAAGTTGAACCTCATTGCTTGCTTGCCACGCAACCGAATAAAAGTAAATGCCCTTTCTCCAAACAATAGAATAAAAAATCCGTCACCCAGATGCCACGTATTTGCATTTATCTCAAAAAGTAAAAGTTCAATATTTGGTGTTTATGCTTGAAATAGTGTGCTTCATAATATAACAGCTTATTGTTAGTACGAAATGAGTAGGAGAGGGAGGGGGTACTGAAAGCCGAAAATTATAAAATGCAAGTATCTTGGTTAATAATCAATATAGCGAAAAATGCACAGAGCATTAATTATAAAACATTACATTTGTAACAAGCTTGGTTCTAAAAAATATTTCGATCCAACTCATAAAAACGGAGAATTAAGAATTTTCGAAATTCTTCCAATCAAAACCCCCCTCCCACTGGTCGGATTTCAGCCAATAACGAACTTGAACTTTCTTTTTACATGAACCGCTTATATTTTGAGTTTGGTAACGATAAGACATAAATTACGACCGCTAGAGCGGTAACAGACAAATATATAGATAGGTATATGTACAATTTTGAACGGACCTCATTTTCGTCATCTACTAGGCACAATCGATGGACATTTGAAGATATTTTTCGAAAATCGCGTCATGAGTACAACCTCAATAGCTGATTTCCCTTATGGGAAATCTGCTAAAACCCAGTGCTGAAGCCATTTTGAACATGACCACTCTCCTTCTGATACACATAAGAGCTCAGGTACCCAGCGTTGCTCGGGATATGTTAATAATAAAAGAATTTGTTATGTAAGGCTTCACTACGCACAACGTTATTTTCATATTTTCCGTCTCCTGTGTATGTATAATTTTTCAAAACATCATGGATCGTATAATTCATAATGGTGGATAGTATTTTGTATTCTGAGCCACGTTAGAATAATAATTTATTTCCCCAAAAGCGGTCCAAAGCTCAAGTATGGTAGCTATATTATGTACATAATAACTGTTGGATGTGATACTGTCACATATGTTTGTGCTATATAACCCAATGTTATTCGGATCAAAATAAATCTTGTTTTGTACTGCATACATTTCAATTCTCAATATCTGACGCTGCGGGCAGGAGCAGCACCACCGTCTTGATATTAGGGATGTTTTGGAACGAGTAGATTTTACAGATACTCCCATTGAGTGGTCTACACCGATCGTAATATTTGTTAAACGGAATGGGCGGATCCGGATTTGTGATGATTTCAAGCAAACTATTGCCAAAAGTGGCTATTTGTGCTCTTCTGTGCAGAATTTTAAAGAAAGGTTGTTGCAGGGATTGGTCTAATCATGTGACACTGATTACTCCAGCAGTTTATGAGTATTTTATCCTCGTCCAGTACTCTTGTACATTTCGACCCTGAGTTACCGACGATCTTATCGACAGACGCCAGTGTGAAGGGGTTAGGAGCGGTATTGTCTTACTGATTCCCCGATGGCTCGGAGAGTCCAATTGCGGACGCCTCTCGTAAACTCACAGAAAGGGATCAAAAGTATATACTGTTATAGACAAAGAGGCACTTGAAGTTCTCTGGTGACCTATGTGATGAAAGTTGACGTCGCGCGGAAGAACTTCGTCGAAGGATTGTCGCTGTCTAGTGAAGGAGGAGTGTTGGATGTGATGTTATGTCACATATGTTTGTGTTATATAAATTATTGTTGTTAGGAATAGAATAAATCTAGTCTTAATTTGTAATTCTCCATATCTTACAATAACCGTTATTACAAAAACGGATAACCGTTATTACAAAAACGTTTTTTCCCTTTGGGGAAATCAGCTATTGAGGTTGTACCCATGATGGGATTTTTGAAAAATGTCCTTTAAATGTACATCGATCCCACCCCGAAGATAACGAAAATGAGGTCGGTTCAAAATCTTATACATATTTGTCTGTTAACGCTCTAGTAGTCGCAATTCTTGTCTAATCGTTACCAAACTCGATATTTAAACGTTTTGTGTAAATAGAAAGTTTAAGATCGTTTACGGCCAGTGGGATGGGGGAGGGGGTTTAGAAGGGGGAAATTTTGAAAATTCGAAACATCTCCGTTGTTTATTTGATCTATACCATACTCGACATTTAGCCGGTTGAGTCAACACTGAAGATCATATTTGTTATTGGCTGAAATCGGGCCAGGAATAGTAGTGTTTTACAGAAGGAGGGGATTAGAAAAATCAAAATATCTTCGTGTCGAATTATAAAATGATAATGGTATGACAGTAAAGTGTAACATATTAATTAATTAATGTTAGTAAGTCTAAATAGTTTTTATTTAACACAGTTTAAGAAAAAGAATCCTATTGCAGTCTAACGTTTTACAAACTTTAAATAAAAAAAAAATAGTTGTCTCATCACTCATACGAATTACGTCATTATGTAGAGACCTTTGGCCGATGATCTCCATCCAGAGGTTGGCATTTGAAGAACATGAGTGGCCTCATATATTAGTCACAAAAATATTCGGTCATTAAGTTTCATCATCCGTTAGTAGAATCACCGATGCGAAGGCTATCCCATTCTGAAATTAATGATTCCCGCCCACTGGGCTTGTGGGCAGATAATGACTATATTAATTACTCTAAATGTTAATGAAAATGACGACAAGCCTGATCAGAAATGATAAAAGAAAAAAATGTGGAGGGTTGCTAATCTTCTTTTGATCAGACGATTATTTTATATGTATAATAAGAGGATTAATGCCGTGGGCAAATCATGTGGTTCACCTTGGCTGATTTGACCGCAACGATTCTTTCGTACCATCTTTCGTACATACCACTTCCAAAGCTAACAAGAAAAGTCATCTATTAGGTAGGGTCGATGGAAATTTGAAGAAAAATGTCGAAAATCGTGTCATGAGTACGACCACAATAGCTGATTTCCCTTAAGGGAAATCTGCTGAAAAACTCAAATACTCCGGATAATATTCGGGATAGAACAAAAAATGTATATAAAACATTTATAGGACATTAAATTAGCTAAAGGCTTGTTCTAAAGAAAAAAAAGAAGAAAAAAATCAGATTTAGCGACAGACGTGAACATCCCTTAAGTCATGAGGTCATCGTCATTTTGAAAAAAAAATATAAAAAATAGTTTTTGATTTCTGATTATATATAAGCCTACTAGTTGATAGAAAGCAACTTACTGTTATTATTAATAGAACATTTTTTAGTGTCATTTAGTATTGGAAAAAGAATCAGTTCATACAGATTATTTTGTGTCGAATAAATTAAATATTTCCAATTTCTTTGAGTTGTAAACTTTTTTTTTTTGCTTATTCTATGCCTATAGGGAGCAAGGCACCCTCTTCACATCCTGTGGACATTGGCTAAAATATAAACGAGGAAAGAAGTGAATCAAAATTTCATAAGTTTTTCTGGGTAACAGGGTTCAATTTACCTCGAGATAGAAGTACTTTGTAAAAATAATTAACCAAATTAAGTAGTGTATCCATTCTTTCTTTTCGAAAGTCCTAGTTCCTAGACCTTTTTGCTCCCCGACAAGGTTTAGCTATCAATTGCAATTTGCTTTGTATATGTGATCGAATATTCTCTTTGCAAAAAATAAAATGAAGTTAGTCCGTGGGAAATCGCTTCATCATAGGAGAAAAAGGCTTGCATTCCACTCCTTTGGAACTTTTTCTATTTCCAATTCCCCTCTTCGTTCCTCTAATGCCCTGAAGAGGTCGCCGGTCTATAAACAACTAGCCGCTAACAAACCGGAGGTTGAAATGCCTAAAAGAAGAACAGGGGAAAGCTCGCTTGTAAAGGGATTCCGGAGGGGGGGGGGAGAAATATTAAAAATTTCTTTCTGCGTTGGTGCAGACCATCGCATAGCGGGGCTAGAGAGACGGGCGCAAGGTGATCCCGCGCAAGGAATGCCGCATCCCACCTTTGCGGCCCCTTTTCCCCCCTTCTTATTACATACCTCTTCCCAGTCCTACCAACCTCAATGCCACTATCAATAATGAGCCAAAGGTTAAATCACTGCTAATTTAGCGCCAATGGCTGCACTTCCAAGGAGACATAGCTCCACGTAGCAACACATCGCCCTTAGACTAAATGATAGCATTTATAGTAACAATCTCAATGTTTTGTACTTAAAATATATACGGGGAGGGAATGGAGTACTTATGTCTCATTATTGGACGTTTTATTTATTCAAATTGAATTCCCATTATTGTTGCTCTTGAAAGGGGTTCTCGGAATGCTACATATATTATTTAGTAATGTCTCTTACTCAGAAAACCCCGTTACAGTTGACATAGATTATTACGACAAGCCTACAATAGTGTGAACTCACAAAACAGACTAAATACGTGATAAGTGTCAGCCTTGTTTGACATAATATAGAATTAATTAACTTACGTATCTCAACCTTGTGGAATAAGAATATTATATTACTCGTGATATATAATTTGCGTATTCCTTATAACTGTATTTTCTTTATATATATTTTGGGTTGGCATTATATACCTTTAAGATCCTTAGCCGCATTCGGGCGAGGCTCGCGCGATTCGTGATCTGGATTTTTGGTGATCAACTCAAAGAACAACCTCCGTTATCCAAGGAGGACCTGGAATAAGTTGTCTCCTGTACTCCAGGTGGGACGCTTCATAATCAGGAAAGTTAGAGGTCAGTTCTTCCGGTGTCAGCCTGTCTCTGGGCGGGATCTCAGAGTGACTTAATCCATATCCCGAGGTGCATTCAGACGCATATACACGCTAGACTACCGCAGATTCACAATCTCGCTCTGGTAGGGAACTCGTGAACTAATGTTCTTCCTTGAGGGAATCGAACATGTACCCTTCAGTAGATTTCCCCTAAGGGAAATCAGCTAATAAGGTTGTACTGATTACGAGATTTTTGAAAAATGTACTCAAATGTCCTTCGATTCGACACAAGAGATGTCGGAAATGTGGTCGCATTATACATTTGTCTGTTAACGCTCTAACGGTCGCAATTTTGGTTCGATCGTTGCCAAACTCGAAGTGTAATCCTTTCATTTAAAATGGAAGGTCAAGTTCTTTAATAGTAGAATCATACCTGTGGAAGGGAGTGGAGTTTAGAGGGGGGGATTTCGAAAATTCAAAATATCACCATTACTATAAGTCGAATCGAGAATTGTATAGAACCAATCTTATTGTATATGAAATTTAATATAAATATTGTTATATCATTGATTCTCTTTAACATTTACTATGTAAAAAGTGTCTTATTAAACTATTGACATCTTACAATTGTTGTTCTATGTATTTTTTCGTAACGTAATTATTAAATGAGTTATGGGTACTTCCTTGTTTTGAGCCTTTAATAACTTTTTACATAGGAATAGTAAATATTTGGTGACATGATATCACAAAGTGCGTTATTCCAGAACGTGAGGAATATGCTTAGTTTACACAGCACCGCATAACGGGCTATTTAAATAATACACGGCTTGTCAAAAAATTCATAAATAAAAATTGTAAATACAAGCCACTTCTTGCTCACACATTAAATAACTCCTACCTCTCAACGTTTTTCAGACTCCTACATACAACAATACTATGATATCATTTCCTCCTTGGCGAATAAATAATTTATACACTGACTTTATCTTAACTAAATTTAAGAAGTGAAAAATAAAGGAGCATTACCATTATTATGAGTACTACTTTTAATATATTTTTGGTGCAGTATTTTTATTCTAAAACTAGAGTGTACTCTCTTCAATGCTTTTACAGATGTAGCACTCCAGACCCGTTGGGAGCCAAAGTGATGCCAAGGGCAACAAATGATTTATCGATACTTTTAGAGTCGACTCGGCAGGAAATAAAATGGGCCGGGAGGACTGAAAATATCGTCCTCATAATTCTTGAAAGGTTATATTTCTCCTGGGAGGGGCGTTCAATTCTCAGGACAAGCTCTTTTGGGCCTAAATGACACGCTCTAATGTTCGGGGCGCTTCGTTATTTCAACTACATTAGAATGCAATATGGCGCTCATTTAATATTAATGTCGTAATTGGAGTTGGCTGTCGGCTACAAATGACACTTGGACTCGGAATAATCCACTCCACGGAAGAAAAAAACGAGATTGGGGTCAAAAGGACAAGCTTTGGTTTCCCGTTCCCTTCTACAATAGACTATCCCTTAATAAAGAAAAGTACGTCACGCAGGGGCTGCGTAAACTAAGCAGATTTCCCACTTGCTGGTATAACACACTGGTGATCTCATCACATATTCTCTATTTATATGTAAAAGACCAATAATAAAAAGGTTGTGGGTGATGGGAGGGGGAGGGGGGTTTATGGATGGCTGAAAACAAGAAAATAAAAGTAACTCGTTAATACTTGTTTTACGAAAAAATGTATAGGACAACAATTGTAGATCATCAATAGCTTAACAATATTGGTTATTTTGTGAGGAATGGGAATTATAATTCAATATCTTTACCTTACATAAACTCGCACATGAAACATCGGTTGAGTATAACTTTAATTAATTTGTTTTGTGTTTCTTTCTTTGTTCTTATTTATTTTTTTTTCATTTCATTTATTAGTTTTATTTGTAATTATTTTATTTATTTTAATATTTTATTTTATGATTATTATTTTTTTTAATATTATATTTGAGTAGATAGTAGATTGAAGTGTATATATTGTAAAATAAAAATGAATTTAAACATAATCATACATGTAATATGCCATGTGACAATAGAACATGCATTCAAATAAATAAATCCTCATAGGATTACTATGAGGAGATAAAAAAAAAGATTGGTTATTTAACATTTTGCAAAAATGTCAAGAAATTTCAACCCCCTCTCCCCCCCCCCTATTAACTCCCTCAATATCAGACTTTAACTAAGATGATCTTCAATGTGTAATGATACAGTTAAATATCGAGTACTGTATAGAAGAATTAAATATTTTCAATTTACGACCGCAAAATCTTAAATGATGACGTCTCTCACACTTTTAAGATTCAATGAAAACACCATTTGGTATTTAAGGTAGCCAATAAAGTGGTTCATGATATAACAACTTTTTGCTAATATGACATGAAGTCAGAGTGCGGGTTTACTGAAGGATGAAAACTAAAATAATGCAAATATCTCCGTTAATAATAATTATATACAATTATAAAATATGAATAGTACATTTTATTAGCAATAAGATTGGTTCTATACAATTTTTCGATCCAGTTTGGTAAAAATCAAAGAAAAATTACGACCGCTAGAGAGTTAACAGACATATATATATATATATATATATATATATATATATATATATATAATAAATTTCCTATATTTCCTCCTAGGTAGGGTGGATGGACATTTGAGGAAATGTTTCGAATACCACCTCATGAGTTCGACCGAAATAGCTGATTTCTCTTAAAAGGCTTTGCAGATTTGGTACATTTTCTTTCTTCTTTTTCCAATAATAACCTAAGCACACCAGCGTCTCCATAAGTGTTATAACTATATAAAATTTTGGAACTTTTAAGGTAACGTCTGTCAGGAGAAATCACTATTTAAAATTATTACTTCGGTATACTTCCGTGGGTTTGATTCCAAAAAAAGCAACAGGAATTTATTCATTGTACATCTCACTTAATAAAATCATTATCACCTTCGTAAGAAGAACAGGAGGTAACTCTTAGATAAACCGGCGATAAATTCTCTAATTAAGAAAAGAAAATTTAATCTCAGTACAATTTATAGATTAATTTCTGGAAGGTGAACTCGACATTTGTAGTGGAACACAGAGGGACTATGAAAATATTATGCTAATTCATATATTTCATGTGTTTGAGGCAAATCACGAACTAGTGTAATGTAACTCCAGTTGGGGGGGGGGAAGATTTATATTCAGAATGGCTACATTTCAGCTCAAATGTATTAAATGCGAGACACGCAAACGGCTCGCTGAATTATTATTTAAATTATTTAACACAATAGTTACATGGAACTGGACAAATATATATATATATATATATATATATATATATATATATATAAGTGAGGCATGATATAGCCCCTCATTGTTAATAGGTACCCTTACATTTATAGGTATTTTGATTTCCAATAAGATTGGTTATGTATAAGACATTGACCCGACTTACAGTTACGGAGTTATTTGGATATTTCTCGGATCTATCCCATATCGAGCTCGATCTCCCTTTTTACATAAAACGTTCAAATATTGAAGGGAGTAATAATAAAAACGTAAATTGTGACCACTAGAGCGTTTACAGACAAATACATTCATAATTTTGAACGGAACTAGTTTTCGTCAACTTCTGGGTAGGATCGATGGACATTTGATGAAATGTTTCGAAAATCGCGGCTATTTGGTTAATTGAACATATTTACACGAGATTTATACGTGTGTAATTCGCTTGAAATGCGTGTCACCAAATAAATAAATAGGTATTTGCAATCGCGGATATTCTATTGACAACGCACTCACTTCCTCCAGATACTTAAGGATCATCCAGTAAGGATCATCATAAGAATAATTATTTCATTTGTCGAGTTCACCAAATCAAATTGTCAGAAGTTATTATTATTGTGGAAGATAATATGATCAGGTGTAAACATTCCGTTACGTCAGATTTTGTACACAGCTCTGAGAAAGTCGCAAAAAGAGGGAAAATAAAGAGAAAAAGTGGAGAAGATAATAAATTTCAGGCTGCGGAAGCTAGGATCTTGTTAGAGCGGGGACTGTGGACAGTTCTGCGGTGTACTATGCTAAATTAGATTGCATGTTTGCAGGCTGCCTCTATGTAGGCACCAGCTCCTAACATACAATGTTATACTATACTCGCCTATCCGATCAATGAAGTCGTAGCTAAATTTTAGCACATTCCCTTAAGCGAGTGTTAACAGACAAATATATATATATATATATATATATATATATATATATATATATATATATATATACACTAGCTAAAGTACTCGGCTTCATTCGGGAAATCATTTGAGGCTGAATTGTGATGGAATTTGTTTTGTGTTTGGTAAGGCTTCAATGTTTACAACTACTATTCTCGTCTGGGCGCATTGTTTTCCCGTGAGGGTCAGGTAGGGCAATTTTAGTTTTGAAGAATAAATGAAAATAAGTCCCTCTCCACTGTTTTGATAAATATTTTGATGGAGAAGTTGATGCTAATTCACATACCGAGTTTTGTTAAGTCTTTTGTGCCCAAAAAGAATTGAATCCCGCTATAGTTTTTAATCTTGTTTGTACTTCACTTTACGAGAAAAGTATATATCAAAAATTACTCAAAATAAACACTTTTTATTCATGTTTGCCGATAACCCAATAGAAAGCGTAATATCGCATTTTTTTTTCATTTCAGGCTTCCCTTATAACCCCCCATTCCTGTTCGTTCCTAAAAATATTTATATAGCTTATAATCAAAGTCGCATAATAAACTCCTTAGAGTTTCGTAGAGTTAGGTTTTGTATTTTATGTCCTTTAAAATTGTTCACGCACGCTAGAGTTTTTAGAGTATATCTCGTTTATACTTCGGTATACGACACCAGTGTATATAGCAAAAATTACTGTAAACACCAAAATAAACAACTTTTGATATGTGCAAATTTGCCGAAAAATGTATAGGAAACGAAATATCGCTATTTTTAAATTTAGGTCTCCCTTATAACCTCCACTTCTGATCGTCTCAGAGAATATTATTAGAGCCTATAGTTTTAAGTCTGGTTAGTAATAAAATACATAGCAAGTTTAATAGAATTCGTTTCTGTAGTTCAGGCGTGAAAAGGCAACAAACAAACAAATAAATAAAAAAAACAAACTTCATAACATAATAGAATATTGAAAATATGAGATGAGGAGGAGTGGGGCTTTACTAAAGACCGAACACTAAAAAATGCAAATATCTCAGTAAATAATCAAGATAGTGAAAAAATGTACATAACAACATTTATAGAACATTACATTTGCAATAAGATTGGTTCTATATAATTTTTCGATCCGACGCATAATAACAGAGATATTAAGAATTTTCGAAATTCTCTCCCTCTAAACCCTCCCTCCCCCTGGTCCGATTTCAGCCATTAACGAACTTGATCTCTTTTTTTTACATGAAACGATTATATATCAAGTTTGGCAACGATAAGACAAAAATTGCGACCGCTAGAGCGGTAACAGACAAATATATATATATATATATATATATATATATATATATATATATATATATATATATATATATATATATATAGTTTTGAACGGACCTCATTTTCGTCATCTCCTGGGTAGGATCGATGGACATTTGAAGAAAAATTTCGAAAATCGCGTCATGAGTACAACCTCAATAGCTTAGACCTCAATAGATTATTCTGTGCATTTATTTATATTTTTTAACTAAAGTTAATGAATTATTCATAATTCAAAATACCTCGCTACTATTCAGAAAATAACACGAAAATGTTTTAACTGAAAACATCTGGAAGTTCTTCTTCTTCATCCTACTCTCTCTCTTTACTAATATACATGAAAAAATTCTTTTGCACAACATGAATTCCTGGTACTCCAATATCCAAGTAAGTAATCAATGTTTTTGGTTGTGTTTCAATTAAAATCATTTCATTTGAAAGCGATATGCAACATCTTCGTTCCAATGCATAGGAGCGAATAATGTTTTTAAACATTATTACTTATGATAAACAAAAAAGATCCTATACAAGTTAGTCGTATCCCTGATACGTACAGACAAAAAGTTGTAATTTTTTATTTTGGTCACCCCTGAAAACCCCCTTTTAGTACATTTTAATTAAAAGTGGAGCATCTGTAGATGGCACAACAGTACTAAATATGAAATTTCAACGTTCTAAGGCAAATCGATTTTGAGTTGCACAAGGTACACACATCCAAAATGGCTAGTCTTAAAAAGTTAAAATTTCATTTTTGGGATATTTGTGACTTCTAGTTCGCTCCCCTTTTGATCGAAATTGTCCAAAAAATCTAAAATATCTACGTTATTAAGTCGGATCGAAAAACTGTTCATTACCACTCTTATTGCAAATTAAATTACCTATAAATGTGGTTATATAAATATTTTATCTATTATGAATATTAACCGAGGTATTTGGATTTTTTAGTGTAAACTTCCATTCCTACTCATGCCATATTAAGTATAAGGTGTTATACATCATGGCCCACTTTATTCTAAGCTTAAATACTAAATATTGTTTACAAGAGACCTTTATTATGTGAGATACATGCAAATTTGTTTTGTGATGACGTAATCAATTATGATTTCATTTTCTAAGTCGAAAATGTTTATTTGATCCACACTCGATATTTTCTGTCAACACTAAAGATCATATTTGTTAGTGGCTGAAATCGGATCTGTAATAGTGGGGGTTTAGAGGGGGGGGGATTCAAAAATTCAAAATATATCCGTCATTATGAGTCGGATCGTAAAATGTTATAGAACCAATCTTTTAAAACCATTGATGGTCTACAATTGTCGTTCTACCCATTTTTTCTTAACTCATCTATTAAACGAGTTATTAGTACTTTCTTGTTTCCAGCATTCAGTAATACCGACCCCCCTCCCTCCTACACTCAGCGGTTTTTTACATATAAATAGAGAAAAGTCCGTCACGCAGGGGCTGCGTAAACTAAGCAGATTTCCCACGTGAAGTTTAACAATAGAGAAATCTGCCCAATAACAAGTGTAGTAAGTAGTAAGGGATCACTAAACTTATACATGAGGGACGAATAGTTACGAAAACGTCCGCCAGAGCTCTCTTCGGAAAGTACCAAACAGCTCACTCCGCCGACCAATGCAGAATACAAATGCAAATATCTCGGTTAATATTCAAGATACAGAATAAATGTATAGTACAATATTTATAGTAAATTAATTTGCAATAAGATTGATTCTATACAATTTTTCGATCCGACGCATAATAACGGTGATATTTCGAATTTTCCGAAAATCCCCTTTCTAAACCCCCCTCCCACTGGTCCGATTTCAGCCATTAACGAACTTGATCTTCCTTTTTACATAAAACGATTAAATTCCGAGTTTGGCAACGATCAATATATATATATATATATATATATATATATATATATATATATATATATATATATATAATTTTGAACGGACCTCATTTTCGTCATCTCCTGGGTAGGATCGATGGACATTTGAAGAAATTTTTCGAAACTCGTGTCATGAGTACGACCTCAATAGCTGATTTCCCTTAAGGGAAATCTGCTAATATGTGGTGAGTTGTGATCACAAGTATGTTATATCAACACGTGGGAAATCTACATAGTTTACGCAGCCCCTGCATTGCAAATGTAGTTTTCTATAAATGTTATTATAAACAAGTTTTCTCTATATTGAGTATTAACCGACATATTACCATATTTTAGTTTTTGGCTATCAGTATACACCTACTCCTACTCTTGGCATATTAACAATAAGCTGTTATGTTATTGAACATGTCATTTTCTTAAATGATATAAAAATCATATATGCTAGCTGTCTATTTGTTAAATCTTTCTAAAAAATACTTATAGAAGCGTGGGTGACTTTTGAACAGCTGAATGGATGTTATGTCAGCATCAGCTTCGACAAAGGCCATACTGTTTACTTACTTCTAAAAATAACAGTTAAGACATTGAAAGGTTCCTGTTCTTAAATAGATCTTCTACGTTGTGCATTCTCTAGCTATTTTGGCCGCCAATTTTAAAACTGATTAATCAACCAAAGATTATATGAAATCATAAATTGGTGCTGTCAATTCAGAATGATTTATCTAAACATTAGACTTATGGGTCTGGTGAATGTACCACTTGATGTTAGAAATAGAATAAGAAGCTGTCTTAGATATTCAGAAAAGAATATTTTATGAAGTTTATGAATAAATAGTCCGTTACGCAGGGGCTACGGAAACTAAGCAGATTTCCCACTTACAGGTATAGCATACTAAAACCTCAATTGATGACGTCATCGCACAACGAATTTACTTCTATCTCGCGTAATAAAGGTGTGTTGAAAACAATATTTGGAACATAAGACTAGAATAAAGTGGCTCTTGATATAATAGCTTATAGTTCATATGACATGAGTAGTAGTGGGTGTTTACTTAAGGATGGAAACTACTAAATCCAAATATCTCCGTTAATAAATATTCATGATACAGAAAATATGTATATAAGAACATTTATACATAATTTAATTTGCAATAAGATTGGTCGTGTAGAATGTTTTAATCTGACGTATAGTAACGGAGACATTTCATATTTTCGAAATTCCCCCCTCTAGAACCATTTACTGACATTAACGAACTAAATCTTTCTTTTTACATTACACGTTTAAATATCGAATTGGGTAACGATATAAACAAAATTTCGAACGCTAGAGCGTTAACCGGCAAATATATAAAAAATGTAAGGTCTGCCAGTGCATTGATTTTTTTTTCACGATACGTTTTCGTTTCACATGCCATAAACACGATATCTGCAATTTGTGGCTTTGGGGTCTGTTACACTTTTACGCCCAAATAACTGAAGCGTATTTTATGAAACTTGGCACGTGATATTACTACTGATCCAACTTTGACTATGGGCTATACTAATATTCTCAGAGGCGAACAGGAGTAGGTGTCATAAGGGAGCCTGAAATGAAAAATTGCTATACTTCGTTTCTCGCCAAAGATGCGCATGACAAAAGTTGTTTATTTTGTAAAATAAAGTAACTTTTGTTATATACAGTTTCGTCGTGTACCGATTTATAAATGAGATATTACTCTAAAAATTTTAGAGGGAGCCAACAATCAATTAAATAAATACAATTAGATAGAATCGTTGTGCTTGGGTACTCTTTTGCGAAAATAAGTAAGCATTGTTGCATAGTTTATAATAAACAATGCTGTTCATAATAAAGAATTTCATGGGCTATGGTACTAGAATGATTGCTACCCACGATTATGGTTTATATTGTAAACAGTATTTTGAGCAGTGGATATGGATTGATCAGGAACTTATTTTTTACTCTTCTTTTTTCTTTTTTTTTATTCTTTGAGACTAAACTAAAAAATTCTATAAGTTCGTTATTGTTACTGGGATAAATAGTAGCCTAAAGACTTGAAATTGGAAGCGTAAAAATATTGTGAATACTGACGCCAAAATAAATTACAATCATTATTGAGACCCCCCGAGCAACGCAGTCCCGAGCGAAGCCGGGTACCTTAGCTAGTATATATAAAAATATATTTTTGATCGAATTTCATTTTCGCCAACTTCTGGGTAGGACCGATGGGGATTTGAGAAAACGATTCGAAAATCGCGCAATGAGTATTACGCTCAATAGCTGATTTGCCTTAAAACTAGAGCGGCTGTTGATGGTGCTGAGACGAGTTGTTTGATCTAGAAATATTTGACAATACTATTGAAGGCACCACGGGGAAAGTCCACCTATAGTCATTGGTTGCTCGGAGCAAATAGCACCCAATTGAAATGCAGATAAATCAGTGAGATCCTTTCCCATGGTGAGTATGGCACCGTGGGGATGATTCTAGGGGGCTTTATCTAATAAGGATCGGATAATTCGAGCCGGTGGAGGGGAGGGTTGGAGGGGTATCGTTGGAGCAAGTGGTGGGGGTAATCCACGGATCACGAGACTGTCTCGCGGATCACGATGTCTATCTCAGTCTGGAATTTAGGCGAGGGTCCGTCCTTTTTTTCCTTTTTCTTCTCGTCCCCCCCTTCCATCTCTGTCCTTCTCTCTCTCGCCGTACGAATCCCATTGGTCCGTGAATAAGTCGTGCCTCTCGCTCCGTACTAATACCGCCATCAGGCACTATTTCGGGATTATCCCCACGCTCTCGGCTAATCTAATTAGATTTCTGATTTAACGAGTCCTCAGGTCTAACACCCCTCCCCTTCCCATCCTATGCACAACCTGCGGTCATTACGGTTCAAGTTTTATGCTTATCAGATCCAAATATTGAAATTAAAACTAATAACTTTTAACCCCCCTGGAGGTTTCTCATTTATCGACAGATTCTTTACACTTCATTCATATTTTTATTCTTCACGGAATTCCAAATGATTTTCAATCCAAATTAGCAAAAGAATTTAAAGCTCAAGGAATAAAAAAAATCAGTAAAAATAATTCCACACTGATAATTAAATCGGTACTTTTAAAATAACTGTTTAGGCTGGAATTTTCCCAATTTCGTGTTGCACGTATCGAAATTCTTCTGCACATTCACTGTGATAATAATTATTCACCGCATTTATAATTGTTCGTTTTACAGTTTATATAAACTCCGGTTCCTACTATTCCTATGTAAATAAACGACAGTCACGCAAGGGCTGCATAAACTAAGCAGATATACCAAGTCCTGGTAGAACAAACTTGTCATCTCATATTGCATTCCGATGAGTAGAAGGAGTGGGGGAGGGTGTTACTGAAGGCAGAAAACATGAAAGTGCAAATTACTCGCTTAATCAAAAGATTAACATGATTGGTTCTATAACATTTTATGATCTGACTCATAATAGCAGAGACATTTTGAATTTCCCCCTCTGATCCAACACTATTCCAGGTCCGATTTCAGCCAATAACAAATATGATCTTTAGTGTTGGCTGAGACGTCTAAATATTGAGTATGTTATAGATCAAATAAACATTTTCTAGAAAAGAGGGAAAAATATTAATTGATTGCTTCATCAAATGACGTATTTGCATGCGCCTCACAAAGTAATAGTTCAATGAAAACCATATTTGGTATTGAACACAGGAATGAAGTGGTTCATGGTATAATAGCTTATTATTAATATGACATTAGTAGGAGTGGGGAAGGGTTTAATGAAGGCCGAAAACTGAACTAAAATGGCCATTTCAGTCAGCACTAAAGATCATATTTGTTATTGTCAGAAATTGGACCTGGAATAGAGGTGCATCAGAGAGGGGCGAATAGAAAATTCAAAATTTCTTGCCGTTATAACAGTCAGATCCTAAAATGTTGTAGAACCCATATTGTTAAAGTATTGACTTTCTACAATTATTGATCTATAAATTTTTTAGTAACTCAAGTTTTATGAGAGTTATTTGTACTTTCTTGTTTCCTGCCTTCAGTAACCGCCTCTTCGCCTTCTACACTTCTGTATTTTACATTTAAATAGTGAACAAGTGGTGAGACGAGATCACGAGCGTTTTATACCAGCACGTGGAAAATCTGCTTAGTTTACGCAGCCCCTGCGTGACGTACTTTTTACATGATACAAATGATAAATCGTAACCTGGCCAAGTGAGGAAGAAGATAATAAAGACAATTCGATATTCTTAAGAATCTTTACTTATCGTTTTCTAAGACAGATCTGCCATCTTCAGAGCTTTTAACATGAGCTGTGGGAAGCCAGCCAAGAAGCTGAACTAACGTTAAAATACTTGAATTTGACGATATGGTGTCGTCGAAAGAGCTAAGCTCTAAATAAACGTGGTGAAGATTGTTGACCACGATATTATTTCTTTGTCAAGTGGTCCTTCATATTCAGTGACCTTAGAATATGACACCAGTGACAGTTAACACTGCTTACCTTATTTTGGGACTTTGATGTAAACACAGAGATTTATTGAAATATATTTCCATAATAAAGAAGAGTAAATAATGGCGGAATGAAAACTAAGTTGAACGTAATTAGCCATGGAAGTTTACTATCTTAATTGCATGTTTACATATTTTCAACTAATGAGTTACACAGTAAATAAGCGACCTAGTTCAATTAAAAAAAAGTAAGCACGAATTAAAGAAAAGAAGCGGACTACTTTGAAATATTTGTAACTAGTTCATAATAAGTAGAGCATTTAGAATTAATCTTCCATTTTATCAAATATATAATATTTCCTATAATTTATAGGATTTTTGCAATTCTTTATGAGCAGGAATTAGAAACAATGCCTTGGTAAATATTTCAGTTATGATGGATTTCGTGTATACTTGATGGCTTGAGAATAAATTTATCTTAAGCAAAAATATTACAAAGCCTTGCAGTGAGTGCTTTGTAATTTATGTATTGTTTGATCTACGCATACGAGCCTAAGCATTCATTTTACCAAATATTGTTTTCAAGAGACCTTAATTATGCGAGATTCATGCAAATTTGTCGTGCCGACGACATTAATTATGAGTTTACGTTCTTGTTTCGAAAATGTTAATTTGATCTATATCACACTCGATATTTTATCGTTTCAGTCTACCCTAAAGGTCATATTTGTTATTATCAGAAATTGGACATGATATAGTGGTGGTATAGAGGAGGAAAATTCAAAATATTTCCGCTATTATGGTGGGATCGTAAAATGTTATAGAACCAATCTTGTTACACTAACGGCGGTATAGAATTGATGCCTTAGGGGAAATCAGCTATTGAGGTCGTACTCATGACGCGATGTTCGAAAACTTCTTCAAATGTCCACCAATCCTACCCAGAAGATGACGAAAATGAGGTCCGTTTTTATATATACATAAATATGTATATATTTGTATATTTGCCTGGTAACGCTCTAGCGGTCGAAATTTTTGTCTGATCGTTAACAAACTCAATATTTACTTGTTTTATTCAAAAAGAAAGATCAAATTCGTTAATGGCTGAAATAGGACCAGTGGGAAGGGGAGGTTAGGAGGGGAGATTTTCGAAATTTCAAAATATTTCCGTTACTATACGTCGGATCGAAAAATTGTATAGAATCAATCTTATTGCAAATTAAATTTACCATGAATACACATTTATATGATGTTATATACATTTATTCTCTATCTTGAGCATTAACCGAGATATTTGCATTTTTATTTAGTGTGTGTGTGTGGTAAACGGACGTCATGAGATCGGCTGTTGTCGATTCTGTTCGGCTGTTGTCGGTTTTGATCGTGCGATTCAGGCGAAAGTTAGTTCGGCCATTTCCGCAACTGTTCGGCTCTCTTAAAATTCGTTTAGAGACTGGTGTAAGCTTATATTTTGTGAAATATATGCAATTATTCATTATAAAGTACAGTACTAGATATACTAAATAGTTTGCAATAAAGTTAATATGTTATATTCAGAAATATTTAAGTAATTGTGTTTCTTTCTTGTGAAGTATATGTCTATCTATCTGTTCAGCTCTGACTGTTTGGAATTCAGAAGCCGTTTCCGTTGGGAGCTTATAAAAATTAACTGAATGATTTCTCATTAACGTTTGTATTTACTCACGGTAAGTGTTGCCAGTGAGCAGAATTCCCTATTGTAAAACTTCACGTGGAAAATCTGCTTAGCTTACGAAGCCCCTGCGTGGCAGACTTTTTAGTGTAGCTTATGTATTAAGCCAGTTATTCGTTCTTTCTTGTTTTCGGCTTTCAGGAACCCCCCCCCTTAACCTGTTTTTATTATTTATTTTTTTATAAATAGAGAATATGTTGTGAGATGAGATCACAAGTCTGTTTTACCATCACATGGGGAAATCTGCATAGTTTACGCAGCACCTGCGTGAGGGACTTTTTAAATATTCCAATATTATAGAAAGAAATGCAGGGATAAATGGTGTTCTACAAAATATTGAACTTATTACTAGTCGAATTAAGAGGTACTTTTACATTATTATAAAAGTCTTGGTTATTAAAAACGTGCTACTTGTTAATATTCATATTGCTACTAGGGGTAATTGGGGGTAATGGGTTATCACCCTTTACTAGCAAGAGTGGGACTAAGGATGTTAATTAGTGTGTACGTCCCTAAATAAATTCCTATTTTCGTGATTAAATACGGTACGCAAGCCAAATATAAAACTAAATTACAATAATTATGTTGATAAAATTAACTGCCCTCGACAAGAATTTATCAGTTTTCCTTGTAATTTCCATTGTCGTGAAACCCTTTTAAGAACATGATACCAGTCCATTTTCCTGTAGGTCTCTAATCTCCTATATCATACTGCTTGCCTTCCACTCCAATTAGAAAACCGGGGAAGGACCTACTTTCCTCCTTGATTAGAATATTTTCCGGGAATATCGTTTAATTTCTGTTCATTAAAATCCAACAGAACACTGAAACGATAATTATCTTATATTTCAGATAAATATATTTTTTAATTAGTGTATGTTATTATTATTATTCATACAATAATCGTATTTCGCAACCGGGGCGATTTTGGGACGAACCAGTTAACATACAGCATAATACTCGTAGTTGACATATTTAACATGTAACATATTTAACATTTAACATATAACATATTCAACATATAACATATTTAACATATAACATTTAATTATTATATTTACGTAAGTATGCTCATTTCTGCAAATATTTTCAGTATTGCCCTACATTATAATTTTTTGAAAATGTTGTTTTGTTTCAAGTATTGTAATACGCGGTCTATATACGGGCTACAGTCATGTAGTAATTCAGTCAAAGTTCATGGTAGGTCTATGTGAGTCCTTAGATAGCAGTCAGTAAGTATGTGTTTTATAGTAAGTCTACAGTTACAGTGTTGATAGTAGGGTTCGTCTTCTCCCGTAAGTAGGTAAGTGTGAGTTAGTCGTGAATGGCCCATTCTCAACCTCGTTAAAACTACTTCTAAATCGTGTATGTTAGAGACCACTCATAAGAAGAACTAATCGTTACAACTAAAATTATTCTTTATTAGCTGTTTTCCGCTAATGGAAATAACTTTTTAAATTTCACTCTAATGAAATTGAGTTTTATATATATAGTTCCTAAATGCTCAAGCCGCCACGATTATCATTTGATTATTACCAAACTCCACATTTATTTTCTCATGTAGAAGTTAACAGAGGCCGAAATCGGACCAGGAAAAGTGTGATTTTTAAGTAAAGGGCAAGGAACAAAAGGAAATAAGGCTGGTGTTAATCTCACTTCGTACGCCTAGAACCGTGAGTTCGATTCCCACCTGGGCAATAGGAATTTATTTTGTGAGGAATCACAATAACCCTTAGTCCCAGCCTGGCTGGAATTAGCCTTAGTAGCAAAACGTTGAACTTAATAATTTAAAAAAAAAAAAACAATATAGTTGTTTCTACTATTTATCTATGTATGTACCCAATTTTTTTATCTAGCTACTTAGCTAGCTACCTATTTATCTATCTATCTAACGTATTTATTTATCTATCTACCTATTTATTTTTCTATCTTCATTGCTATCTACCTATTTATCTATCTCCGTACCTATTTATTTTTCTATCCACCAAGATATCTACCTATTTATCTAACTATGTATTGTATTTATTTATCTATCTACATTGCTGTCTACCTATTTATCTATCTATGTACCGTATTTAGTTATCTATCTACCTATTTATCTATCTATCTAACTATTTATTTATCTATCTACCTAGCTATCTACCTATTTGTCTATCTATGAACCTATTTATTTATCTGTCTACTTTGGTATCTACATACTTATCTAAATACCTATCTAACTATTTATTAATCTATGTACCTATTTATTTATCTATCTACCTATTTATCTATCTGTGTACCGGATTTAGTTATCTATCTACCTATTTATGTATCTGTCTAGTAAGACACTTACTAGAAAAATAAATATATAGTTAGATCTACCTATTTATCTATCTTCGTACCTATTTATTCATCTATCTATCTAGCCAACTATTTACCTATTTATCTATCTACCTGTGTACTTATCTATCTACTTAGCTATCTACCTATCTATTTATCTATCTATATACCTATTTATTCATGTATCTATCTAGCTAACTACCTATTTATTTATCTATCTACCCAACTATTTACTTATTTATCTACCTACCTGTGTACTTATCTATCTACTTAGCTATCTACCTATCTATTTATCTATCTATATACCTATTTATTCATGTATCTATCTAGCTAACTACCTATTTATTTATCTATCTACCCAACTATTTACTTATTTATCTACCTACCTGTGTACTTATCTATCTACTTAGCTATCTACCTATCTATTTATCTATCTATATACCTATTTATTTATCTATCTACTAGCTGTCTACCTATTCATCTACCTAGATATCTACCTTACCTATCTACCAGCCTATTTATCTATCTGTGATCCGGAGTTAGTTATTTAACTACCTACTTATCTATCTGTCTAGTAAGACAGTTACTAGAAGGATAAATATGTAGTTAGATCTACCTATTTATCTATCTTCGTACCTATGTATTCATCTATCTATCTAGCTAACTACCTATTTATTTATCTATCTACCCAACTATTTACCTATTTATCTATCTACCTGTGTACTTATCTATCTACTTAGCTATCTACCTATCTATTTATCTATCTATATACCTATTTATTTATCTTTCTACTAGCTGTCTCCCTATTAATCTACCTACCTATCTACCAGCCTATTTATCTATTTATTTTTCTTTCTGCGTACTTATATATTTATCTATTACTCTTCCTATTTAATCTGTCTATGTTCTCCTAATCAGGATGGAAGGACATATAAAGACCTCTTTCGCAAAGCGAGTACAACCTCGATAGCTTATTGGGCTTAAGGGAAATTGGCTAAAACTAATAGATCATGACAGTGAATCGTGTATTTCTAAATTTATGTGTATAGAGAGATGCAAGAACGTCTGCGTGTGTGCGTCGAATCAGTACGGTCAATTATCACTATCTGACGATCCATAATTATCATGACGTGGAAAGGGGAATGGCTTTATGATATGTGATCTGATGAAAGGAGTTATTCGCTGGGCATTGAGATATAATACCGGTAGCTGGAGTCGTAGCCCCTGCTGATCGCGTGACTGCGCACACACATCAACTCCACCCTCCCTGATGGAAAGCCCTCTAGCTACACTCAAATATATATACACACACATGTGTGGAGTGGACTCCCACACTTGAGGCTGGGATATTATGCAAGCATTCGCCTTTACACTGCAGCCCCTACAACACCTCCTGTCAGTTCGTTTATAACGGCTCTATAACTCCCCAAGCGACACCACCACTCATATCTCATTAGTTGCCATTGTAATGCTTCGAAGAAAAAAAAAAAACTGAAACAGGATTCGTCAGACGTTCATGGTTAAAGTCACTTAATAAAACCTTTCCCCGACATATCATTATTCAACGCTCGCCCAATATGTTTCGTGGCCTATCTACCTCCTCAGGGGCCATCTCCTTCGCTGTCTCAAATCCGCAAGTTAAAACAAGAAATTATGCTTTTGGAACATATCTACTGTCGAGAGACCTTCATGATTTCATGATTAATAAATCATAATTAATATAAAATCGCTTTATTGTTTAACCCTCCGTTAGGCGCGGGTCATTTCCAAACGACTCTAGGCGCGGGTCACCTATGAGGTGACGATGAAGAAATATGTTGGTAAAACTGCTTCTTAGGGCAAAAATAGAGCTAAACAAATATAATTACTTATCTGAACAAATAGTAAAACTATTTTATTTCAAAAATTAGCAAAGTAACACATGAATATGTCTTACAACTATCAAAAATATTAATTCATTTCAGGTAACATTAAGCAATTTATGAAGAATGAATTCTTTAGGTACTACTTACTTAGCTACTAGAAAATATATATAAAAAAAGTACAATTAGATTAGTTTAGAACTACTTAATCATTTAATTTCTACAGGAATAACAAATACAAGAAAACATTTAAGATAGAAAAGGAAATTAAAACGTTTCACGTTGAATCTTTTAGTGCCATCTAGTTCTACTCAGGTGAGTTTCTTGCCCAACATGTTTACATAAAGTTTTCTAAATTCATTCTCACTCCTCTGTATGTGCCAGCTAAGTAAAGAAGGCCTATATAGGCTTTTATTTCTGTGAAATCTGTCTCTTTGGCATCTCTCTGCCTAGAAAATTCTGGCTCAACGATTTTTATGAATTCGTTTGTGCAGTGGCACAATACTACTAATAATCGTCTCATCAAAGAGACAGAACCAGCAGTCAAGTTCATGAGTAGCCTCCTTTGCCGCCCCTTTCACTCCCGGAAGGTGTGTCAATACATTTTGTTTTCCTATTTTACTATTCTATTAAAAGGGGTTTTCCTCCACTCATAACGGTCAACGATCTTTCTGTCCACACTTCTCAATGCAACATATTTTTCGTGTGACTGCTCATCCTCCCCATCACTTTCCGATTCCACGTCACTTTGTTACATCTCTGAGTCAATACTCGGTTCTTCCAAGCCGTCTTCAAATTCCGAATGTGTGTCGTTCTGTGTGTTATCGTCTTCTTCAAAAGGATCCTGTAATGTCTGGTGGAGTCTAGTAATGTCATTTTGATTACTCAAGTCAAAAAATACGTATTTCCTACTCCATTTTTTCTGAATAATGTTTTAAAAATGCATTGTTAGTCGCGGTCACCTAAGAGGTGAATTCCCTTTTTTGTAGATATTTTAACTATTCAAAAATAATCAAGGCACTACAAACGACAAATGATAAATATGTCTAAGATAAATAGATTAAATATATAAATAAAAGAAATTGAAATAATTACAATTTTGGTCGTGGTGCACCTGTGGGGTGGGTTTAGCACAAGGAACGCACTGTGTAAAAACTTCGAAGGTCAAATCTATACTGTTTTGAGAAGGAAGGGAAGCTAGAAGCATTACTGGAGGTGTAAGTCGTTGGGTCCACTCAATTGGAAGCTATTGGAAAAACACCTCAAAGATGCACCTGTCAGGATGCCGCGACTAAAGGAGGGTTAAAGTAATATTTCTAGAATTTATAAATAACAAAATGGTTAATGGGAGGCCACTAGTTATTTACACATATAATATATACTGGTTCAAAACTACTTATCTCTATTCGCCGTTATTGCTATAAACTATTCATACTTGACTAGGTTATATTAGTTATTCTGTTTCTTTTGTTATCAGAAAATGAGTGATTGTTTATTAACACCACTTGGTCATCGTTTATTATTACACCACTTGTACAGCTGCCTAGCAGAGTTGATGTGGCAGACGGCGGCCGGGGACGACCGCTTTATGCAGCTAGTCGCCCCATATTTCAATATTCCCAAAAGTGCATATGCATGTTTGATAGACAGGCTAAACACTCATTCAGTTTTTTAAAATATTGTAATATATGGTTTTTCAATATCTTGAGTATTAACGAGATATTTGAATTTTTTTTTTTTTTTTTTTCAATCTTCAGCAAACCCCCCTTCAGAGTTATCGTAAAATAAGAATACACCTATATATCACGTAACGTCTTCTTTAAAGCCTAAATACCAAGTATTGTGTTCAACATCACAATTAGCCTCAGTTGCAAAAAGTGGACGTTAATAAATAATTGGGTTCAACAAATCTTTTCTAGGTGAGATAAATGCAAATACGTTCTCATGACCTACCCTCCGCCGTTTTTTCTTTCTTGGATTACTCAAATTGGGGTGATTGAGATAAAAATTATTCTGGTTCATTATAAATTTACAGCACCAGATATAGTAAATAGTTTTCAATAAAATTAATATATTCTGATATATTATAGTAATTGTTTTTCTTGCCGGTCAAGAATATTTTTATGTTTCAGATCTGAGTGATTGGATGACCTTTTTGCTTACGATACAGGCGCTTTCCGGTGTGGAATTAAAATTTTATTAAAATGTGAATTGACTGAATGATTATCCATTGTCATTTATATTTGCCAACTTAATATTCACGGTGGTGTTAAATGTAAAAGTGTGTAGGTTTATCTATTGTAAAACTTCACGTGAAAAGTCTGCTTAGTTTACTCAGCCCTTGAGCGACGGACTTTACTTATTTATATAAATTTCAAATGTATTATAGTATAATTTTATTAAAGGGAGCCTGAAGGTATAGAAATGGTTCATATGGCTGTATATGACTGCAAGTGAAAGGTTATTAAACGCTGTGAAGGGCTCCGAAGCCAGAACGTCAATCGAGCCTCTGCTACAATGGAGTGACAGTTGCCCCAGACACACAATGTCTGCCCAGTGACAGCTGATGCAGGATCATGACAGCTGATGCTTACAATAGTGGAACATCATCTCAGCCCATCCCATACACACACCATGTCAACAATGGCCTCTCCCGTTTGTAATTTTATCTATAGCGATCCCTCTCGCAGGCTATATCTGCTGATTGGGTCAAAATGTCCTTTAACCCGATTGATTTGCCTGATAATTTGATTTTTATAAAGCTGTCAAAATGCGGATATCTATTTAATCAATCTTCTTGAACTCCGATTACTCTTTGCTTTTTAGCAGTTTAAGCGAAATCCGCTAGTCAGGTGATCAACCCATGACTCGATTGTCGAATAATTTCTTCAAATGTCCATCGATGGCAAAAATAAGTTAATGCGTCGGCTTTAATCTATCATGGTAAACCTAGAGTGGCGATTTCGATTCTCACCTTGGAAAAAAAATTAAATTATTTATTAACCTCCACTTTTTGCAACTAAGGCTAATTGGGACGGGTTATCTACAGGTTACCACCCTTTTCTAGCCAGGGTGGGACTAAGGTAAAATCATTTTTAATTAATGAACTCCGTCACCAAATCAATCCCTATTGCCCAGGCGGGAATCAAACACCACTCTTGGTTTACCATGTGAGCTTGGACTATAGGAACTTAGTTAGTGACGAGGACATTAAATAAAATCCTTAGCCTCACACAGGGTAGAAAAGGGTGGTAACCTGAAGATAACGTCAATAAAAAATAATAATAATCTATCAGACGTAATTTTCTGCAGATTTCCCCTGAGGGAAATTATTTATCAAATTTCCCCTAAAGAAAATCAGCTATAGGGGTCGAGGCGATTTTAGAAAAATTACTTAAAATGTCCATCGATCCTACCCAGAAGATGACGAAAATGAGATACGTTCAAAACCGTATATATATATATATATATATATATACTTACACAGCGGTCTCAATTTCAGTTTGATCGTTAACAAACTCGATATTTATACGTTTTACGTAAAACTGAAGATCAAGTTCGTTAATGGGTGAACTTCGACCGAGGGGGAGAGGGGGGGTTTAGAGGGCGAAATTTCGGATCGAAAATTTGTATATATCTTATTACAAATATAATGTTCTGTGAATGTTGTTATGTAGGTGATTTTTTTCACTTTCTTGATTATTAACTCCTTCACACGTCATATTAACAAAAATCTGTTATTTTTGAAACACTTTATTTGAAGCCCAAATAATGTTCTCATTGAACATTTAATTTTTGAGATAAATGCAAAAAAAAAGGCTCGTGAGAAATCTGCTTAGTTATCACAGCAGCAGCGTGACGGACTTTTACTTACTATATCTAGAATGCACACGCTCACGGGATAGAATTGACGGATAAAATTTTCTCTTCGAGCGCAGCGATAGTATCGAGGCAGGAGAATATTGACAGGAATAAAATGATAAGAGTTATCAGGAGAGTAGGAGTGTGCGTCACGAAACTATCGCCTATAGCTAGAGATGAATGGAGCTGCCAGTGAATGGGAAGGGTATAGCTGGGCCGCCAAGATAAAGCAGCCAGCGCTCTCTACAGCCAGATTGCGGTATTTTTCTATACACAGCCCCTCCCAGTCGCTCTAAAACCGTGAATGAAACAATTTCACGCGTCGCCAAGTTCGCAGATTACATTTTCAACTGGAAACAGTCCGTCCGTTCTACCCACGCTTTATTCAGTTTTATGAAGACGTCCAAACAGCTCAAGGGTTTTAGAAAAAAAAATAAAATGAAATAAATGAGTGAGGTCTTTCCAAATTAATTTAGTAAGGGATCTATTTAAAAGATTTTTTTTTCTACTGTTCCCTGGACTTTTATAAGACAATAAATTCTGAATGGTCAAAACGAAATTCAAAACGTTATCTGAAATAATATGTAATTTTTACTAAGTTATTTAGTTCAAACAGTTAAATAAATATTCAAACAGCCACCTCAGCAGTATCAAAAGTACAATTAAGGAGTTACCATCGAGCCATAGGAGTACTAGACGGGAGGAAATTGTTCTTGCCAGAATCAGGACCGGTCACACATAGACACAAAGGCAGACAACCCTATATGCAAATACTGCAACAAACACCTAACGATAAAACACATACTGACAGACTGCATCCAACGAAAAAAAACCTTCACATACCCCACAATATGACAGAACTATTAACTGACAGCAGCCAATATATTCCGCAATTGCTAACATATCTAAATCGTACAAAATAGATATAGAATAAAATACAATAAGTCTACAGCATACTTAAAAAGATTTAAAAGGGATAACATTTATTATATTCATATAGAAAAAGTACGGATATGAGAAACAGTCAGATATTTCATATTTTCCATTCTATTTAAATGAGGAACAACCAAGGTGTACATGAAGGAATACATATACTATTCTAACTACCCTCTAAACAGAAATCTTGCCAATCATCATCGATGTGGGGCATAAACCAAATAATTTAAATAAGCAGTAAATTATAAATGTAACAATGTTTTCTAAATATATATATATATATATATATATATATATATATATATATATATATATATATATATATAACTTATCATTCCAAGAGAGAGTTCATAATTGAAGAGTTTGATGGGAGTAAAGACAAAAAAAAATTTATTAATTATATGTACCATAGTCATAGGACAACATTTATAGGATATTCACTTTGCAACAAGATTGATATTTTATATATATATTATCCCTTAAGGGAAATCTCTGCTCTCATTGAGCGATTTTCAAAAAATGTCCATCGATATTACCAAGGGGATAAAGAAAATGAAAACCGTTCAAAACATATATATAAACAAAAGCTCTAGCGGTCGTAATTTTTGTTTAATGGTTACCAAACTCCATATTTAAACATTTTATGTCAAATTAAAGATCAAGTTCATTAATGGCGGAAATCCAACCTGTGGTAGTGGGGGGGGGAGTTTAAAAGGGGAATCTCTAAAATTCAAAATATCTCCAATATTATGCATAGGGCCGAACAACTGCATAGAATCAATATTATCGTAAATATAATGCATGTTTCTGTTTTCTGCTTACAGTAACCCACCCCTCCCCTTCTAATCGAAAGTTTTTTACATTTAAATAGAGAATACGTGGTGAGATGTGATCACAAGCGCGTTACATCAGCACTTGAGAAATCTGCTTAGTTTACAGCAAGAACAATAACCAAGCTAAAACATTTAAAGTCTAGGACTTTTAGATTGAATTTAGTTGACAAATTACCAGATTGGTTAAGGCTTAACATCTTAAATATTAATTCTCCAGTTAGGTTATTATGTATATATTGTCTTAGGAGAACAATTTTAAACCTGTCTTCGAAAATGCGCGAGAGTTTTGGTGACCTTTAAATACCTCTTTATTGTATTAAATACTTGGAGTCTCAGGAAGAATTTGGTGCAAAAATTATTCAATGTCTCAAATACTTCATCTCTAGCCGTAGAAAAAGTGAACATAATCCGAAACTGAAGGATCAAAGACGAAGAGATGTCGAGATTTAAGGGCCAAACGACAGGAGTATCTGGGAGAGGAGTTCCCACGTTGAGATGGTATCACAGGCTTAGATGAAAGGAGCAGATAGTATCTTCTTGGACAGTTGCTCCGTGGCTGGAGGCAGTGTGACGTCACTAGGCTATCCCTCTCCGCTTTCTTCCTCACTCCTGCCCTTCACCCGGGGTTCCCGATGCTAATTGCTCTGTCCTAATCTACCTTTAATGAAGGACACCTCACTCTTTAGGTCATTAAAGCGCTTTTCTTCATGACTTCTTGAGTGCTAGTTTCTACTACACGAAAGTGTCTCGAATGCAACAGTCTAAAACTCTACTAAGAAAAGTCCGTCACCCAGGAGCTGCGTAAACAAAGCATATTTCCCTAGTGAAGTTTAACAATAGATAAATCTACATTCTGGTAACACAACGCCACCGTGAAGATTAAGTGAATAAATACAAACGGTAATAAAAAATCGTACAATCAATTTTAAGAACATCCCGTCGGGTTGCGGAATTGATTTTCTTTCCCCACGGAAAGAAAAACAATTACTGAAATATATCAGAATATAACATATCAATTTTATTGAAAACTACTTACTGTATGTAATAATGTAATATACAATGAATCAGAATAATATTTATCTCATTTAACCAAATTTTAGTAGTGCAAGAACTTAAAACGGGTGGGGGGCAACAGAACTTATTTGACTGTATTTCGTATAATAAAGGTCTCTTGTAAAAAATATTTGGTATTTAAGCTTCAAATAAAGTAGTTCATTATATAACAGAGCATTGTTTCTGTGGCATGAGTAGAGTGGGGGTTTGCTGATCACTGAAAACTGAAAATGCAAATATCCCGGTTAATATTCAAGTTACGGAATAAATATATTAACAATATTTATAGTAAATTTAATTTTCAATAATGTTGGTTTTATACAAATATTTCATCCGATTTATAGATATTATAATAATAATTATAAAGAAGAAATTTCGAAAATCCTCCCTCACTCATCCCATTTAAGCCATTAATGAACTCGATCTTCCTTTTTACATAAAACGATTAAATATTGAGTTACTTAACGATCAAACAAAAATTGCGACCGCTAGAGTGTTAACAGACAAATATATATATATATATATATATATATATATATATATATATATATATATATATATATATATTTGAACGGACATCATGTTCACCATATCATGGGTGGATTGATAGAGAAGAATGTTTGAGAAATTTTTCGAAAATCGCGTCATGAGTACGACCTCAATAGCTGATTTCCCTTGAGGGAAATCGGCTAAAAATGCAAATATCTCAGCGCATATTAGAGTGCCAAAAATAAAACGTAGCGAACTTTACTTTGACATAAAACGCTTAAATATTGATTTTGGTTACGATCTGACAAAAATTGCGACAACTAGAGCATTATCAGACAAATATATATATATATATATATATATATATATATATATATATATATATGTGTGTGTGTGTGTGGACGTGAGCGTGTGTGCAGTTTTGAACGGACCTCATTTTCGTCATAAATATATATTTTTTTAGGGACATCGTCATCTCCTAGTTGATGAATATGAAGAGACTTTCCGAAAATCGCGTCATGAGTGCAACCTCAATAGCTGATTTCCCTTAAGGGAGGTCGTTGCTAAAATAAAGAAATATATCACGAAGGGAAGGACTTTTAGTTGGAGAACATGCGATCATTTACTAATTAGAATTTATTGAGCAAGGATCTCATAAAAGACCGAAGTCTTTCTTTGTCAGGGGACATGCGAGCTATATTAGAATATTAGAACTTATTATACTCACTTGGCGTAAGGAATTTTCCAAGTTAAAAAACGAAGCTTTTGACATTTAAAACGTAAGGTCGGCATTCCAATCTCATGAAATAATTAGACTAAATGCTCAAAGCAGTTGCAACCGCACGCAACGTTTAACGCCACTTTGTACTACCCCCTCTACTGGAATGAACTATAATTTATTTAATCTTTTATTATCAATCATCCTTCATTACCCCTCAGTCTTAAGAGGCAAATTACATGGTTTAATAAGGCAATAAAGATTTATATACGAGTCAATCGAAAGTAATAAAAATCAGTCACGCAGGGGTAGCATAGCCTCAGTAGGTATCCCAACTGCAAATAAGATAATATACAGGTGTTGTTTCTGGCATATCTCCAGCGTTGTCAGCAATGTGGAGGTCCACGATATTTCGCCGGACTTCCATCCGGCTTCTTCTGGTGGTCATATTCTTGTCGTGCTTGTGGCAGCTCTTAATGAAATAATATATATGTGATAATATACATGTATATAAACTACAGAGGGTTCTGCTTAACGTATTTTTCAACGTATCAATTTATTTTTAATTACACTTGACTTAGGTTAATTTTGCATCTGATTCATGGATCTGTTTATGAACATATATCCGACTTATGTTACTAAATATCTTAATTTGGATGTAGGTGTAACAACAGATCTGTGTTAATATTTTCTCAACCCTATGTGCCTTGTTCTCCAGAGGGGAAGTAATAAAATACCTTTAAACACCCCCGGCCTTTCATTAAATTCATGCACCTAATTATTAAAATTAATTTATTCTCTTAACTAACCACCGCTTACATTATTATTAAATATTCAATATATACTGCCACGTTTACACACTACAAGTTAAATTAACAACATGTTTTTCAAATTATTTTATTTATTAACGTCCGATTTGTGCTACTGGGACTAGCTGGGGCGGGATATTTGTAGGTTACCATTCTTTTCTAACTAGGGTGGGACTAAAGGACTTTATGTAATTACTTTGTTATTGAATAAATTCCTATTGCTCAGGTGAGAATCGAACTCACGACTTTGTTTGGCAAGTGAGATTTAGACGCCTTAACTCACATGGCTAACCTGAGTCCACATTTTTTTCAGATTCAGTTTGACATTCGTAGGTTTATCGGCATATTGTGTTATTTTAACTCTGAGAAGTGAACTATTGTCTTATATAAATGGAAACATGTATGGACCAGACGAAAAAGTAGTAATCAAATTCACATAAAGAATTTCTTGAATAATGTTTGTTTATTAAGTCAATGTCTGGTTTGAAAAATATGACGTTTTGATAATTCCAATATACAGTTTTCCCTGAACCATTTTTCATCCTACTGATATTTTCCTCCTCTACTTCAAATGGAACAAACACTTCCTGTAAGGAAAAGCGTTCTGAAAAATATAGATTGGATCAAAAATTCTCCTTAGGAAGTGGACCGTGGTACTTTGGCACGAATACCTTAATAACAGATATATTACACGAACATTCGCACTGACATTTATTAATACAGGCGAATAAAACTCATCCGCATAGTGACTCTTCAATAGTCTACATCTCTTCATAAACCATTTATGGTGGCCCGAAACATCCATAAGCTCTACTTCGCTACATCAAAGCATCAGCCAGCCAACTAGCTGCCACTTATCCTTGAACCCTTCAAGATAATCGTAAGTATATATTTGGGATGTCTACCTGAACCCAGTAGTTTTGAATTGCCCTCAATGTCTCTCTTTTGCAGCAAATGCTTTCTCAACTATTGAGGTTTTACGCACCTCACATAAATATCACATTAGCCGGCGCAGTTTTAGCATATTTCCCTTAAGGAATATAAGCTATTGAGGTTCTACTTATAAGAAAAAGTTTCTACAAATCTCCATCGATTCCACCTAGAAGATTCATACGAAAATAAGGTCCTTTCAAAACTATGTATATACTTATACGTTGGTAGCAATTTTTGCATGATCGTTGCCAAAATCGATGTATAAACATTTCGTGGAAAACTAAAGATCAAGTTCGTTGACGGCTGAATATGGACCTGGGGGGGGGGTCGATCGAGGAGGGAAAAATGAAAAATTGAAAATATATATCTTATTTTTAGAGTTAGCTCGAAAAATCCTCTTCATTATTGAGTTCTCAGTCTTCTGTAAAACCCCACTCCTACACATATCATGAACTACTTTATTCCAGGGTTAAGTACAAAATGTTGTTTTCATTGAACTTTTACTGTGCGAGATAATTGCAAATACGTGGTGTGACGTCATCATTTAAGATTTTACATTCTTAACTCGTAAATGTCTATTTTATCTATACCATAGTTGATATTTTGCTATTTAAGTTAACACTAAAGATCATATTTGTTCTTGGCTGAAGTACGACCTGGAATAACAGGTGCTTAGAGAGGGTAATTCAAAATATCTCCTTTAAGTTGTGATTGAAAAAATCGTATTAAACTATTGGTTCTCTACAATAGTTGTCCTATGCATTTTTTCTCAATTCAAGTATTAAGCTTGTTTTTATCCTTCTGTACCCCCCCCCCTCCCTCACTCATTAGTTTTTTTACATAGAAATAGAGAGATTAAATCAAAAGTGTGTTATACCATCAAAAATGTATGTGGGAAATCTGCTTAGCTTGTCGGAATTTTTACATCACTTCTCTCCCTGACGTATAGTCACATAAGGTCTTGACAGGTCTAAATGGGTTGGTATTCTGGCAGGTGGTGACTGGCCAGCCCAGCTCCAAGGGCCAATTATTTCATCCTACCTACATTAGGTCTAAATGGTGCTGTACATACTAGAAGCGTAGGGCATCCTAAAAGTCGCCGAAATAATATTTAACAATGAATTTTGTTTTCATAAATCCCAATTCAGTGTTCACTACCATCAGAACAAAATCAGGAAAAATGTCAAAGGATTTTACTTTTAAGAGTATTTAAAGAATGCTTTACAATTACGTATTATAAGATAAGATTACGTATTGTAAGATTTCTAAGTTGGCCACATTGGTTTAGTTTTACAATAAAGTATGTATACAATAGTTTGCTCGATAATATATTTTTTAGCAGATTTCCCTTAAGGTTATAGTAAATAGTTCTCAATAAAATTAATATGTTATATTCTGATATATTTCAGTAATTGTTTTTCTTTCCGGAGTGAGGCGGGCAGACCACATTACATTGTTTACATTTCTAAAGCTTCTTCTCGGTAGGTTATTGAAATTGGATGTAACATTTCTTATTTCCGTTTGTATTTATTCACGGTGGTGTTGTGTTACCAGTATGTAGATTTATCTATTACTAAATTTCACGAGGGAAATCTGCTTAGTTTACGCAGCCCCTGGGTGACGGATTTTTTTCCAGTTACAATGCTAATTTATGTTATTTAGGGTCTAATTTTGTTTATTGTCCTATTTAAGTATTTCGTTATTTGTATTCAAGGATATTGTGAAGTTTATTGAACGAGGAAAAGGGTTATATACATCATTGGTTTTAGCAGATTTCCCTTAAGGGAAATCAGCTATTGAGGTCGTACTCATGACGCGATTTTCGAAAATTTTCTTCAAATGTCCATCGATCCTACCCAGGAGATGACGAAAATGAGGTCCGTTCAAAATTATATATATATATCTATATATATATATATATATATATATATATATATATATATATATATATATATCTATATATATATATATATTTGTCTGTTAACGCTCTAGCGGTCGCAATTTTTGTTTGATCGTTACCAAACTCGGAATTTAATCGTTTTATGTAAAAAGGAAGATCAAGTTCGTTAATGGCTGAAATCGGTCCAGTGGGAGGGGGGGGTTTAGAGGGGGGATTTTCGGAAAATTCGAATTATCTCCGCTATTATGCGTCGGATCGAAAAACTGTATAGAATCAATCTTATTGCAAATTAAATTTACTATAAATATTATTCTATACATTTATTCCCTATCTTGAATATTAACCGAGATATTTGCATTTTTATTAAATTTGGGCCGATAACGGATTTTTGAATTTCCCGCCAAAACCTAGTTCGGCCCTTTGCCTTAACTGTTGGGCTCTTGTATGGAGATTTCTCTATTGTATTACTTCACGTGGGAAATCTGCTTAGTTTACGCAGCCCCTGCGTGACGGACTTTTATATTAACAGTTGATTCAGAGGAGATCAATTCAATGACTAAGAGATGATTTCAGTTTAAAATTAGACATTATGCTGGGTAATATTTGTTCATTCTTGTCATTTCTACAAGAAAGAGAAATCGAAGTGTGGTTTCCTTGACTACTAATGGTATTATGGCATACTACGTTCATTATCTGACTCACCTTCCCTGCAATGCATGCACTCTCATAGATTTATTTGTGTGTAATCGGTCAGATGTAGCTGATCAGTTCGTGATGTAATTATAATAAAACATTATATAATTATAGGAATACGTATTCGCTATTGACGTCATCAGTACACTTTTTCGATAACACGTATAATAACGGAGATATTCTAAATTTTTGAAATTCCCCTCTCTACCTCCCCCCCCCCTACTACTCCCACTGTCCGATTTCAGCCGTTAACGATCGTGATCGATTTCTTTCTTGATTTTTTTTTTTTTTTTTTTTTTTTTTTTAATAAAGCGTTTAAATATCCAGTTTGGTAACGATTTAACAAAAACTACGACCTCTAGAGCGTTAACAGAAATATATAATATATTTAGCGTTGACCTTATTCTCACATGGTAAACCTAGAGTGGCGAGTTCGATTCTCGCCTGGGCAAAGGAAATTATTTAGTGACGGAATTCATTGAATAACATCCTAAGTCCAACCCTGGCTGGAAAAGGGCGACCTGTAGATAACCCGTCCTAATTAGCCTTAGTTGCAAAAAGTGGACGTTAATAAACAATAATAATAATTAAATATTGAACGGACCTCATTTTCGTTATCTTCTAAGTAGGATCGATAGACAATTGTGGAAAATTTTAAAAACTCGCGTCATGAGTACGACCTCAATATGGGGAGTAAGCTAAAAATAGGAAATGTTATTTATTAACGTCCACTTTGTGCTCTACAAGTTACCACCCTTTTCTGACCAGGGATGATCTAAGGATTTTATTTAATGAGTTTGTCACTAAATAAATTCCTATTCCCACAGTGGGAATAGAACTCACGACTCTAGTGAGTTACCGAGTAAGATAAAAGACGAACGCCTTGGCTGACATGGCTAACCTGAGCCCTCAATAAAAATATATATTATAATTTATTTAAGTCACTTTTTGTTACTGTGTCTAATTGGTACGGGTTATCTACAGGTTGCCACTCCTTTCAAGCCAGGTTCGGACTAACGATTTGATTTAATGAGTTTGTCACTAAATAAATAACCAATGGTTACCAGTAATCAAAACAAAAGCATATCCTGGCTACCCAAGAGACTAATGCACAAACCAGTAAAATAGGAAAGTAAGAAGAAATACCTTTATAAATAAATTAAATAAGATTTTTTTTTATTTATTACCATAAGAGATTAATTATCAAATACGTTAGCGCAAGAATAAATTTGACTTTTTTATTTATTGACCAATTGCTCTTCGGCAGTTCAAACCAATTCGAATAACATTAATCCAATAGTTATGGGATTTAAATTTTCTCAGTTGACGATTTGTATAGTAAAAGGTCATGATAATGATCCTAGAATAAAAACTGACTAAGGACTATTGAATGGGTGGACAGAGCTGGCGCTAACACGACCATAAAATGCCACAGCCGACCGTTTTATGGTTTGTGGCTTTGTTTTCCTTTTTTCCTCACCGCCCTTCCCTTGACTCGGCATCGTTATTTTTTTATTGCCCCTAGTCCCCGTGTTCTTATATATATCGCCGGCATAATAAAAATGTCCCCCCCTGTTCCCAGATCTCATAATTAAGACAGGTAACTCGGCCCGACGGTTCTAGAGTCTCGTCATTGAATCATCTCTACCGTTCGTTCAGAGAAAAACGTTTCTTCATGTCTTGTCCACAATGTAAGTCATTTGAAAAGATTTTTTTTTTCTGTCACGCCTGTTTTATATCCTTGCATTTCTCTGTTGTCCCATCCGCCATAGCTTCTTCCGTCCGATTAAATCCCCAGTAGTTATAGCCTTAACGATTAGGGGTTAATATCAGATTGAACAATCAAGATAGATGTTTATCGAATTATAATTTTAAACGCAAGCAATGGGAAAATTTCTGTTTTTCTCTGAACTCAGGTAACTCAAGAAGTCCATCAAGCAGGGCTCAGTAAGCTAACCAGATTTCCAATATGATAGTATGGCACAATACTAATCTCATCTCATCTTATATTCTCTATTGCTAAGTAAAAAGTATTTAGTATTTAATAATAAACTTTTTCAAGTTTTTGAAGGCTGGACGCTAATATCTCAGTTAATATTGAAGATAGAGTATAAATGTATATAACGATATTTATAGTAAATTTAATTTGCAATATGGTTGGTTCTGTACAAGTTTTTGATCCGACATATAATAAAGGAGATATTTGGAAATTCCGATACTCCTCAACCTTAAAACTCCCCCTTCCACGGGCCTGGTTTCAGACGTTAAAGATCTTGACCTAGAGATTTGCTTGAAACAAGACAAAAATAGGGTTCTAGGTAGGATCCATGGACATTTGAAGAAATTTTTCGAAAGTATTAGTATACGAATCATGAGTACAGCCTCATTAATGGGAATGTGCTACTACCCGATGATTTGAAGTGGGGTTTACTGAAGGAAGAAACAAGAAAGTACGAATGACTCCCCTAATATTTGAGCTACGAAAAAAGTATAGTGTAATTTGTATTTTTAGCAGATTTCTCTTATAATCCTTTATAGGGCAAGGGCTGCTAGCTCAGAATAAGAAGCACTTTATTTGGAGCTTAATTACCAAATGTTCTCATTGAAATTTTACATTGTTAGATAAATGTAAATACGTTGTGTGATGACATCATCAAGTATGATTTAACTTCTTTACTCGATAATGTTTATTTGATCTTTGCCATAATTGATATTTAACCAATTTAATTTAACACTAAAGTTCATATCGTTAGTGGCTGGAATCAGACCAGGAAGGGGTTTAGAGGGGGAATTTAGAAAAGTCAAAATATCTCGATTATTATAGGTCTTATCAAAACATGTTATAGAATCAATTGAATGTGAGTTAAGGCGATGGTTTTAATCTTATGTGGTAGGCCTAGAGTGGCGGGTTCGAATATCGCCCTGGGCAGTAGAAATTTATTTATTAACGGCCTCATTAAATAAATTTCTTACTCCCACCCTGGCTAGAAAAGGGTGGTCCCTGTAGATAACCCGTCCCGATTAGCCAAAATAGTGGACGTAAATAAATAAATAAAAAAATGTATAGCACAACTGCATAGGATCAATAGTTAATAAGATTCTTTCTATATATATTTTCGATCCCACTCACAATTACGTAAATATTTCGAATTTTCCAAATTCTCCCCCTCTAAAATCCCCTTCCTTCCACTCTTCAGTGTCGTGGTGAGTTCGATTCTTTCCCTGGGCAATAGGAATTTATTTAGTGACGGACTCATTAAATATATTCCTTGATCCCACCTTGGCTAGAAAAGGGTGGTAACCTGTAAATAGCCCGTCCCAATTAGCTATAGTAGCATAAAGTGAACGAAAATAGTATATATCCAGTTTCGTAACGATTTCACATAGGGGGAATCAGCTAAAACATTAAGAGCATCGCTTTCAAAAAGATGGCCATTAATTATATTATTATTGCAAAACAAGTATTAAAAGTTGTGAAAATTAACAATCCCCATCCAGAGGACACAGAACACAGGTACAGCAGCCATATATTCCGAGAAATATGTATTAAAGCTGAGAAGATTACAGCATTTTATCCGCAGACATATGCAAATTATGAATAGGGGTTTAATTAGAACCTGACCACCATATATCCCGGACAAGGTTGTAATAACCTACCCCTTCTCAAATTCTCACTATTTATTGCTTCATTAGCTTAATCTCTTTGGTGTGAGAGTGGGATTATGGTTGCCATAATGAAAGTAAGGTTTTTTTCTTAAACTAGTCTTAATGTACAAAAACCCTCTCACTCAGAGGCTGCCTAAACTAAGCAGATTTACCTCGTGAAGTTTTGGAATAGATAAACCTACATACTGGTAGCAGTTAACACCACCGTGAATATTTAGAGAATAAATACAAACGGTAATGAGAAATATTTCAGTCAATTTTAATAACCTCTAAACGGAATGATTTGAATTGATAACAAATAGGACTGCCACCAGTCAGAGCAGAACTGATAGATAGAAATATTTTTTACTAGAAAGAAAAACAGTTACCGAAATATATCTGAATATATCATATTAATTATATTGACAACTATTCATTATATCTAGTACTGTAGTTTATAATAAAGCAGAACGCATTTGCACATATATCACAAAGATGAAGCTTACACAAATCTCTACACCAATTTCACGAGAACCGAACAGTTACGGATACGGCCGAGCTAATATTCACGGGGATTGCATGAACAGAACCGACAATAGCCGAATATGAAAATTGCAAATATCTCGGTTAATATTCAAGATGAGAATAAATGTGTATAACAATATTTACAGTACAATTAATTTGCAATAAGATTGTTTCTATATAGAAGTTTTGGATCGGACGAATAGTAACATAGATATTTCGAATTAGTTTCCAAAATCCCCGCCACTCAAGCCCCCCTCCCACTTGTCCGATTTCAGCCATTAACGAAATTGATCTTTATTTTTGCATAAAACGATTAAATATCGAGTTTGGTAACGATCAAACAAAAATTACGACCAGTAGAGCGTTAACAGACAAATATATATATATATATATATATATATATATATATATATATATAATTTAAAAGGGATCGCATAGTCGTCATCTCCTGGGTAGGAGGACAACTGAAGACACTTTTGGGAAATCGCAACAACAATTGAAGATGATCAATAATCGAGTTCATAATATTTTATATTTTGAAATTTCGAATTCCACCCCTTCTATACCCTCCCCCTGTGGGAACTGGAACGTTTAAATTTCGAGTATGGTATAGATCAAAACAAACATTTTCTGGTCAAGATCACAAACTCTTAATTGGTGACAACGAATTTGCATATATCTCGCATAATAAAAGTCTCATCAAAACAATATTTAATATTTAGGGTTAGAATAAACAGGTGCATGAGATAACAGCTTATTGTAATTATGAGTAGGAATGGGGGATTAACAAATAGAACGGTTAAATTAATTAAGGATGATTATAAAAAATAGATCATTAGTTTCACCTGAATGAAAATATGAAATTTCGAGTTTAAAAATTGTGCTACTAGCTGGTAAACACAATGTATACATACAGTCGCGCATATAACACACACACACACACACACAAGGCACTGGCCTTCATGGGTGTTGATGCCAAAGATTTTTATAATTATGATGACATTAATTAGAACACGGACTTATATTTGCTTTCTAATTATATTTAATTTCACCCCTTGAGTTTGTATAGTATTATTCAGAACCATCCGTATTTATTCATTATGCTTATTGCAGCCTAGGATTAAACTCACCGTTAATATGAAATATTGCGGTACAGTCTTTCATTTTTATTATAATTGAAATACAATAAAGTAATATCCATTATTCGCAATGTTTAATTGAAGTCTAATTTAACCGAATTATATCTAATCGGGTTTCTGTAAACCTAAACTCTTTTTTTAATCAAGTAGACATTTTATTTTATCTTAAGTAGGAAATATTCCTGAGCATCTAATCATTTTACATAATAGAGCTAACTGAATGTTTAATATCAAAGAATGACCAGACAAAACATTCTGTTTTCTAAATCATCGTCATTTTTACAATGCTGTTTTCATCATTTCCCTATGCGATGGTTATCATACATCAAATTTATCAGAAAGAGAAAACTTTATTTTATAAACATTCTATTCAGTATACGTGTTTTGGCAGATTTCCCTCAAGGGATTCAGCTTTGTGATCATACTCATGATTTTTGAAAATTTTCCTCAAATGTCTATCGATCCTACCAAGAAGATGACTAAAAGAGGTCCAATATTATATATATATATATATATATATATATATATATATATACATATAAAACACACACTTGCCTGTTACAGCTCTAGCGGACGCAATTCTTATTTGACCGTAAGCAAACTTGATATATAAGCGTTTTATATAAAACTAAGGGTCAAGTTCGTTAATGGCTGAAATGGAAATAGTGGGGGGGGGCTTCAGAGGAACAGAATTTCGAAATTTCAAAATTTGTCGGTTACTATACGCGGAATCGAAAAATTGTATATAATCAATCTTTGTACTATAAATATTGTTATATTCATTTATCATTTATCTTTAGTATTCAGGGAGATATTTTCATATTTTAGTTTTCGGCCTTCAGAAACTCATGTGATATTAACAAATACAAAATAATGTTCTTATTCAACTCTTACGTTTTGAGATAAATGCAAATACGTGACACTCGTGGGAAATCTGCAGCCGCTTCATGACCGACTTTTTAAAATCTTTAGCCTATTGAGGATGTACCTAACTTTCAAAATATTTCGTCATATTTCCATCGATCCTACCTAAGAGATAATGATAACATATAAATTCATATGTATTATGACTCTACCGCTCTAGAAGTTGCAACTGATTTTTGTTATGTGAAATATATCATGTACACATTGTATTCGTCAGAGAACAAGAGAAGTGGGGGTTTACAGAAGGGGTAAAAATAATAAAGAAATCCAATATCTGCTTTATTGTGACTCGGAGGGGAAAATCGTATGCGCCCAATCCTGTAGGTAGTATAATGTGATTTATTTGTTTCTGTGAACATTTTCTCTGTTAAGATATTTATACTTTTCAGCCATTTTTTCCACACCCCACTCCTACTCATAAAATTTTCAATTAAAGCAACTGTATGAATAAAGATGTCATCTTTTGAGCATAAATTTCAAACTCTGTTTACGTACGATTATGAGAGAACCAGAGAATGGATTGTGGAATAACGTGAACAATTTGTATACCAGCGGCTGGAAAATATTCTGAGTTTACACAGCTGATGTGTGGCGGACTTTATATTTTAGGTGTCATTTAAGGGCGTGAAACATTTAGAAATAAATTTAAAACAGATTAATTTTATCATCTTTTGAATTTACGAGGTTTCAATGCCAGCCAAGGGGTTGTTTTTAATCTCAAATGGTAACTCACTAGAGCCGTGAATTCGATTCCTACTGTGGGAATAGAAATTTATTTAACGACAAGTTCATTACATAAAATCCTTAATCCTTCCCTGGCTAAAAAGAGGCGGAAACCTGTAGAACACAAAGTGGATTTTAATAAATAACATATCCTTTTTTTAGCAGATTCCCATTTTTGGGATCGCACTGATGTCGCGATTTTCAAAACATTTCCTCAAATGTCCGCCTACTTAGGTGAGGAAAATGAGGCCTGTTCAAAATTATATATATATATACACACGTATATATATATATATATATATATATATATATATATATATGTGTGTGTGTGTGTGTGTGTGTGTGTGTGTCTGTAAATGCTCTAGCTGTCGTAAATTTTGTTTGATCGTTACAAAACTAAATATTCAAACGTTTTATGAAAATATAAAAATCAACTTCGTTAACACCTGAAATCGGACAGTGAGGAGGGGAAGGGTGTTTATAGGGAATTTCAAAACTTCAGAATATATCCGTTATGTGTAAAGAACAAATCTTATTCTATAAAATTTTCAATAAATGTTGTTATATACGTTTTTTCACTATCTTGATTTTTAACCGAGGGGGCTCAGGTTAGCCATGCGAGTTAAAGCGTTGACCTTTATCTCACATGGTAAACCAAGAGTGGCGAGTTCGATTCTCGCCTGGGCAAAGGAAATTGTTTAGTGACGAAATTCATTAAATAACATCCTAAAATCCCACCCTGTCTAGAAAAGGGTGGTAACCTATAGATAACCCGGCCCGATTAGCCTAAGTTGCAAAAAGTCGACGTTAATAAATAAAAAAAATATTAACCAAGGTATTTGATTTTTTTTTAGTTTTTGGCCTTCAGTAAACCCCCACTTGTACTAATTTCATATAAACAATAAGCTGTTGTATCATGAAGCACTTCATTATAAGCTTAAATACCAAATATTGTTCTCATTGAACTTACTTTTGTTAGATAAATGCAAATAAGTGGCGCAAGTGGGAAATCTGCTTAGTTTACGCAGCCCCTACGTGACTGACTTTTATTGGATTACAATATGGAAATTGTTCTGAAAAAAATGTTTCTAAATAAATTTTGATGGAAGATATGACTGGGAATAAGTTTGTTAATTGTATTACACTACTTTTAGACAACCCTTCCCCATTAGTTGAAGAAGTGAACGTGAGTAAATAATAATAATAAAGAATTATGTTAAGTTTACGCTACCCAATGTAAGTTCTATAATTTAAATTTAATCTCAGATCGTTGTGAAGTATCAATAAAAGCCCGTCACGCAGGGGCTGTTTACAATAGATAAATATACATACTAGTGACACATAACACCATCGTGAATATTAAATGATTAACCACAAACGGTAATGAGAAATCTTTCAGTCAATTTACATTATAATAACCTCAGAAAGCGTCAGAATTGATAGAAATATTCTTGACAGGAAAGAAAGAAAAAAAACAAATAATGAAATATATCTGAATATAATACATTAATTTTATTGAATACTATTTGCTATACCTAGTACAGCAATTTATAATGAATCAGTATAATTTTTATCTCCGTCACATTAATTTTAGTAATCCAAGAACAAACAACTGGAGCTGAAATGACGAAAAGAACGTAATTGCATTTATCTAGTATAATAAAAGTCTTCTGAAAACAATATTTGGTATTTAACTTTAGAATGAAGTGGTTCATGGCATAAATTATTGTTAATATGACGAGTAGGAGTGGGGGTTTATTGTATGGCGAAAACTAAAGTATGGATATATCTCGGCTAATATTCAATATAGAGAAAATATGTATATAACAATATTTATAGAACATTAAATTTGCAATAAAATTGATCCTATATCTCGGGAGTTGGCTAGCTGGTGGAGATCCATCATCAACGGAAGGATAAGAAGGTCAAAACACCTCCATTCTTAAATATTAATATTAAGCATGGAGTTGTTTTGACATTGTTATCCTTCCGTTGGTTCTAAATAATTTTTTGATTTTACTTGTAATAACGGTAATATTTTAAATTTTTATAAATTCCCCTCTAAACCCCCCTCCCTCTGTCCGATTACTGTCGTTAACGATCATGGCCTTTATTTTCTACATAAAACGTTTAAATATCGAGTTCGGTAACTATTAAACAAACATTGCGACCGCTAGAGCGTTAAAAGGCAAATATATATATATATATATATATATATATATATATATATGAATATAGTTTTGAGTGGACCTCCTTTTCGTCACCTCCTGGGTGATTTTTTTAGGGGTCAATGCAGGAAAATTTTCGAAAAACGCATCATGAGTACAACCTCAATAGCTGATTTCCCTTGAGGGAAATGTGCTGAAATTACAAATAGAACATAACTAGTTAGTAACGACAAAGTAAGGTTGCCAAGTATGAAGGTTAAGGTGGGAGAGCTTGTCCCCAAGGCGGCATTAGATGAAAGGGTGAGCTAATCGTTGCTGATTGCATCATGATTTTGATAGTTGTTGCTTTTTTGTTATGAACCTCTGTGCAATCCGGGTAACTAACTACACCCACATTTACCTCTCATTTTTCACAAGAAGGATGAACTAGATCTTGCAAAAGAATGTACTTCCTTAAAGCTCTTTTGTATCGTGAAATAAATTCTTGTTGTCCTTTTTATCAGAATTTCCTTATGGCAAATGAGCTATTGAGGTTTCGCTCATGACGAGATTTCCTCAAATGTTCATCGACCCTACCTAGGAGATGCCGAAAATGTATATTATGCCCATGCGCGAACAGACGTACACACATCTGATGCATGGCCGCAAAATTATAAAGAGCCACACAACTTATCTTGTCACTATCTTGATTACTAACCAAGATATTTAGATTTTTTTAGTTTTCAGACCCACACTCTTACTCTCGTCATATTAACAATATCCTGTTATATTATCAACCACTTTATTCTAACCTTAAATATTTCAAATATTGTTTCGAAGTGTTCTTTATTATGTGAAATACATACAAATTCGTAGTGTGATACCATCATCATTTAAGACTTCACGTTATTGTTTATTTCATATACACCATACTCGTCATTTAACCGTTTCAGTGAGCACTAAAGATCATTTTTGTTATTGGCATATTCCGGACACGGAATAGTGAGGGTATAAAGTGGAGAAATTAGAAAATTAAAAATATTTCCGTTATCAGGAGGAGGATAGTAAAATGTTATAAAATCAATCTTGTATAATATTGAAGGTCGACAATTGTTGTTCTATATGCTTTTTCGAAACTCAAGTATTCAGCGAGTTATTCTTACTTTCTTGTTTTCAGCCTTCCGACCCCCCCCCCCTTTCCTCTTCTAGTCATCTGTTATTTACATACAAATAGCGATTTTGAGAACAATAATACGTTGTGCTAGCACATGGGAAATCTGCTTAGTTTACGCAACCCTGTGTGACGGACTGTTTTCAGATCTTTTTGTATCTGCTTGTGTACTGATAAGAAGGCACGACCTGAACACAGACACACACACACACACACACACACATATATATATATATATATAATTCTAGCGTACGTGTGTATGTCACTGGACTCCTCCTAGACGGCTGGACCGATTTGAATGAAATTTTAAATACGCGTTTGGGTGACGCCCCGGATGGTTTAGCGCCGCCTCGGTTTCCGGTCGAAGGGCGAGGTTATTGGAAATGATGCGAAATGTTAATATGTGTATCTAAGTTTTTTTTTTTTTTTTTTTTTTTTTTTTATTTTTATCCGAGACCCAGCTTCTGTTCTTGTTTGGTGATAAGGTGGTGTGACCCACCGGGGGTGAGAATGGATAGTTCCCCTTCTGCTGAACTATAGTTCCATTTTAAGGGAGGTGGTATTTGTGTAATGGAACTGAAAAAGGTAGGTGACTCGGTAGCTAGTGATACTGGGTGGGTTGTATGGTCCTTTAAGTATGTCATCTAAATAAAGCTGCTTGCAGGAGCGAGTGGTTTTCACTTTCAGACACTGTTATTTATTATCCAGATTTATTTTATTCTGATTTGAAATTTCTATTTATGTATTTGCATTATTATTGTTGAGGGTTTTGATTTATTTCAATTATTTGTCTACAACTATTTGTTTTATAAAGACGTGTAGTGCGCATTCTACCAGATAATCATAGAACTAGAACGTCTTCTTTTATTTGTTTTTAGGTAAACGTGCACATAACAAATGGTGATTTTTGTGTTTATTATGTATTATGTTTAAAATAAAAGCTACTTTCAATAACAAAGTAGCTTTTATTTTAAACATAATATTATTAAATTTAATATCCTAATCGCTTCATATATCGTGCAGGACAACGTCTGCCGGGTTCGCTAGTATATATATATATATATACACACATACACACACACACACACACACACACACACAGTTTTGAACGGACCTCATTTTCGTTATCTCCTGAGTAAGATCGATGGACATTTGAGAAACGTTTTGGTAAATGGCGTCATGAGTACAACCTCAATAGCTGATTTCACATAAGGTAAATCTGCTAACAGTAAGTGATTATAACAAACTGATGGCCTGTTGATGATAAAATCAAAAAACTTATAGAAAATAAGTTAGTGGAATAACTATTATAGGGAAATTGTTTGTACACTATAAACAACAATGAATGATCTATATCCAAATTTTGTATAGTAACGTTCTTGTTTATATACAAATGTTACATTTACATACTCACACACAAATTAATTTATATATATATATATATATATATATAAAAGCTATTTTCTATTAATCTACAAATATATGAAATGTAGGTACTATATTTAAAAGGCCAAGTAGGAAATAAGCTTGGTCGATTGGTGAAATGAAATCATTCGCGTACACTCCAGTGCGTGGGAAATTGGCTTTGTATACGCATCACCTGCGTGACGGACTTATGTTCATGTGAAAGCCATTCCAACCATAAAAATAAACCGTTATAAACACTGAACTGCTGGAATGTAAATTCATTTTGCCAGCCTGGGCAGGAGCTGAAGGGAGCTCTCTCAGAAAGACCTTAATATTAAATGCAACGGCTTATCTCGTGATTCCCTCGGCGGCAGTATCTCCGACATCAATGAAACACACCAAAAAGCAGGCTACAAAAAGGGATTTTAATATTCCATAAACAGCTGTCCGTGTATAGAAGGACTAAATTAGCAGAAAGTTTCTCAATTCTTTATTAAAAAATTAATAAAAGGGGGTTCGTCTGTTTACCATCTCGCTCCATAAACTGCCTCGGTGGCCACTCTATAATAAGCAGAGGGTTGTCGGACATTTAAAATCACAAGAATACCCCAAGGCGTATAAGAACCCTAATCCATAACTTTAAATTGAAGAAATAACCAGAACACTCAAAACTGTCCTGCGGCAAAACTTTCTGCAGCTAATGAAACCACTCCGAAACTTTAATAACCCTTCAACTTTATTACCAGTTTCCTGGAAGTTCTTTAACAATTTCTCGGACAGAAAAATTCAGTATTAATAAAAGTAAGTAACAATTTTCTTTTGTATTTATTTACAACAGTCAATCCCAACCAAATCAAGTGAAACACATAATATTCTTAACAGACTATGAAAAGCCACTATTTTACCACTTTCATAGCGGTATCTTTCGAGATCTAAATATTTCTTTCAAAAGAAACCAGCTGTTTACATTTGAGATGGACAAAACTTACAACCACTATGTCATTCTGTACATAGTATCCTCCAAATAATTATTTGAACTCCATTAAAAAACAAAACAAAAAAAAAAATCATGGTGAGCATAGTTCGTGAATGATTAATAGGAATTGCATGGTTGAAAATGGTACTTTTCCTAATGTCGTAATGTTCTCCTTGAGGGTAGCTGTTGACATATGCATATATAAAAGTCCGTCATGCAGAAGCTGCGTAAACTAAGCAGGTTTCCCACGTGATGTTTAACAATAGATAAATCTACATACTAGTAACACAATAGCACCGTCAACATCAAGTGAATAAATACAAACGATAATAAGAAACCTCCAGACGGGAAGCACCTGAAAAGTAAACAAACAGGTGTGCCAACTTCTCACAGGAAAGAGAAACAATTACTGAAATATATCAGAATATAACATCTTAATTTTATTGAAAACTATTTACTATATCTAGTACTGTAATTTATAATGGATCAGAATAATTTGTATCTCAATCAATCAAATTTTAATAGTCCAATAATTGCGACACACCTAAATAAATAAATAAGGTAGTCCAGGAATATTAGAATTGGGGGGGGGGGTCACGATAACATATTTGCATTTATTTTGTATAATAAAGGTCTCTTGAAAACAATTTATGGTAAGGTTCGAATAATGTGTTTTATTACAAAACAGAGTATTGTTTATATAACATGAGTAGAAGTGGGGGATTGCTGAAGGCTGAAAACTGAAAAATACAAATTTCTAGGTTAATATTAAAGATAGAGAAAAAACGTATAAAACAATAATTATTGTATATTTAATTTGCAATAAGACTGAGTCTATACAATGTTATGATCCGACGCATAGTAACGGAGATGCCGAATTTTCGAAAATCCCCCTTCTAAACCTCCCCTCCCACTGGTCCGATTACATCCATTTACGAACATGATCTGTCGTTTTACATAAAACGTTTAAATAACGAATTTGGTAACGATAGAGTACGACCTCAATAGCTAATATCTCTAAGAGAAATCTGCTACATATTTGCATACGCACTCATATATGTGTCAATTAATGCATGATCACATGCGTTGGACCCCAGACTGGAGCCCTAGATTTGAGTTTTGATGAGTTCTTACAAGTCATAGAGGAATCCTGATGTTGTCATTTCCGGCATTGTGTCAGCATATGTCTTATCTTCAAGTGAATGTTATAAGTAGAGCATGTGGGCCTAACTGTGTTTGTCACTGAGTGTGTTAATTATGTGTGGCCGATTCTAAGCCTTGAGGGAACTACTCCTTCTGTCCTAGAGTTTCTGAAAGTCCGCTTTTGGATAAAGACTAGATGGCGAATCTATAAGGTTCCCTTACAAACAGCTGATGACCAAGGAAGGTTGAACAAACACAAAGGGCTTTAGTTTTTCTTTCTCGGGAGAAGGGACACCCTTACTGACTCCAGACATTGGACCATTCCAACCTTGTCCTAGGCTAATGCCGCCCTTCAGGGCTTCTGGGAGACACTGCTTTTTCCCATCCGCTCCTTGCTCACTCAGACGTATCCTGCCCTAGGCACAGCTCCCTAGGGAAGGAAAAACGATCTGCTTGAGCGATCGTGACCAATCACAAGATTTATCCTCCTATAATGGAGCATAGTTCGTTATATAAAAATATGATTTGTACAAAAGTAACTTAAGTTCAGTCTAAAATAAAATAAAATACAGTGGCTCAGGTTGGTCTTGCAATTTAAGGCATTGGTCTTAATCTCGCGTGGTAGACCTAGAATGGCGGGTTTGATTCCAGCCCTGGGAAGTAGAAATTTATTTAGTGACGGACTCATTAAATAAACCCCTTAGGCCCACCCTGGCTAGAAAAGGGTGGTAACCTGTAGATAACCCGCCCCGCTTAGCCATAGTAGCATAAAGTGGACGTAAATAATAATAAATTAAATAAAGGTGTATTTAATATATTTATACATGATTTACCTATCACCCAACAACTCTAATCTGACAGCACTTACAGGCAGTTTCTCCGTCGCGCAGGGCTTCGTAAACTATGAAGATTTGTCACGTGCTGATATGACAGACTACATCTTACCACATGTAGCTACCAAAATCTAGAAATTACGGATTACAAGCATAATATTTGGGTTAAGAAAAGAACATACATAAGCAATTGCAGAGAATTAATATTTAAACAAGATTGTTTCTATAACATTTTTCGATTCGACTCCTCCTAACGCAGATATTTTGAATGTTCAAATCCCATTCTCTAAGCCGGAAACGGTTAAATATCGAGTATGGATTAGAACCAATGAACATTTTTGTGACAAGAAAATAAACCTTAATTGATGCTGTCATCGCACGACGGATTTGTATGTATCGCGCACAATAAAGGTGAAACAATATTTGGTATTTAAGCTTAGAATCAATGAGTTCATGTTATAACAGCTTGTATGTTGTAACAATATGTTATGCCATGAATAGGACTGGGGATTTTCTGAAGGCTAAAAAGTAAAAATTATCCAAAAGTTTCGGTCAATATTCATAATAGAGAAAATATGTATATAACAACATTTATAGGTAATTAAATTTACAGTAAGATTGGTTCTATACTATATTTCGATCAGACTTATAATAACGGATACATTTCGAATTTGTCTTTGCTAATTAATTCCAGAGTGTTTGTGTACGTGAGTTGTTAAGCAGTAGATACATCAAAGGCCAAAGTTTGCTCTGTCTACATTCTGTAAGTATGTGTTCAACAGTGAGTGGAGTGTTGGAACAGCTTAAGGTTGATCATTAAGAAAGAGGGTATCTGCAGTGTATGTCCAATTCTCAGACTTGTCAGTCTTACCTTGTCTCGCCTTTTCACAAGAACTGAAGGCTTTATTTTGATCTAATGATTTGCAGAGGTTGTTCAATGTGACTGAAAATCATCAATAACGTGCAAGTATGAACAAACAGGAAAGTTTCTCTTGTAGGCCATTATATTATTTATGCTATATACAGACAGTATATTAAGAAAAGTTCGTCACGCAAGGGCTGCGTAAACTAAGCAGATTTCCCACGTGAAGTTATACAATAGAGAAATCTCCATACGAGAGCCGAACAGTTACGGCAAAGGGCCGAACTAGCTTTTGGCGGGAAACACAGTCGTCCGTTACGGCCCAAATATAATAAAAATGCAAATATCTCGGTTAATATTCAAGATAGAGAATAGATGTATAGAACAATATTTATAGTAAATTTAATTTGCAATAAGATTGGTTCTATACAATCTTTTGATCCGACGTATAGTAACGGAGATATTTAGAATTTTCAAAAAAACTCCCCTCTAAACCCCCCCTCCCCCTGGTCCGATTTCAGCCGTTAACGAACTTGATCTTTCTTTTTATATAAAACGTTTAAATATCGAGTTTGGTAACGATCAAACAAAAATTGCGACCGCTAGAGCGTTAACAGACATATATACAGGGTGTCCCCAAACCAAACGGCCAAACTTCAGGGATCGATAGAGGATCGAAAAACTAAGAAAAAAAGTCCTCTGGCATATGCCTCGTTTTCGCTTCGTTTTCGAGAAAATCACAAAAAACTAAAAATAGTTGTGCAAAAACTAGTTAAGGCCAATGGAAGAGCGGATTTTATTCCTTGAATGTCATCTCAATCTTCAATGAAACGATGTCTTGTCAAACAGAGTAAAGAGCTTCATGTTATAACAACTTATTGTTAATAAGAAATGAGTAGGAGTTGGGGTACACTGAGAGACGAAAACAAAAAAATGAAAACATCTCGGTTATTAATCAGTATAGTGAAAAAACTTATACATTAGATATTCATTGGTTCTATACACGTTTTCGGTCCGGCACATAAATAACGGAGATATTAAGAATTTTCGAAATTCCCTCCTCTAAACCCCCCCCCCCCACCCTTCCCCGGGCAGATTTCAGCCATCAACGAACTTGATCATTAGTGAAACTATGGACATTTGAGGAAATTTTTCGAAATGGCTTAGTGTTATTTGCCTTTTAAAGGTAGTTTCATAAAAGCAAGTAAGGTATAACATAGAACTTTCATTCACACGTGGCTACAGGGAAGCTCATATGACATTAGCCTTATTTGAGGTGAACATGAAGAATGTTAGAAACTTGAATGCTAGGTTTAGGAGACCAAATCAATTTTTGTTGTGATGATTACATTTTAAATTAAATGTGTGTGGGTGGAAATGAATTTTATTTTTAAAAAGGGTTTGTTAAATGAAAATAAACAAGCGGATAAGCCTTTTCTTCGCATTTTTATTCCTTTCGCGTCCGGTTGTTGGTTACGTAAATCACGCGAGAGAATCCCTTGTAGAACAGCTAAGAACAGAGCTCCTCATAAAGCAAATATGAGAGCTGGTGGGACAAGATAAAAATCGCTACAAGTCCCCCAGCCGTTCAGGCGTAGGTGGAAATAAAGAACGACCACGACAGGAGAGAGAGAGAGGATTGGAGGTACACAAAGGGTACATAGCCCGGAGTATTATGTGGTACAAGGTAAGTCCTCTGACAAGAGATAAGAGACATCCTCCAAGTCCGAAACATGTCGGCAACTTTCTGCATACTCGTCCCTTACATATTCATGAGAGGTGATAGGATAGATAAATATGGCGTCCGTGCGAAGGACCTCTTCGTGTTACCATATATCACTCTCTCAGTTCAGCCTGCAATTTGTCTCAGGCTTGAACTCTTTTCGGCCCGACTTGAAGAACTAATAAAATATTCACTCCGATATACAAGAGAGTGGGTTAGCTCAGGGAATTTTAACAAGGCCAGCCTCAGTTTTGAAACAACTAGCATTAATTTATAAAGGTTAAGTGCATAATTAGCTCTGTGTTTCAGAGCATTAGACAAAATTTGTTCAAGCTAAATTTTATAAAGTTTCGACTTCATTTCCACAATATTCGAGGGGATAATTTTAAACTTTAATGGAATGGACCTTAATGGAGTATTCTGTATTCCACGATTATTTATAATATTATGCAGTTATATTCTTGGATAAATAATTAATTCTATTGCATGAAAAAGTCTTTGAATAATATAATACTGGCTGATGCCAATCAGCATAATAACTAATTTTATTTCTTGAAAAGACCTTCTTTAAAATAATATTTGGCATCATGTCAGTTAAGGGGTTGGTCTTTATCACACAACAAGTGGTGCAACACGAATTTACTTAATGACAAACTAATTAAATTAAATCTTTAGCCCCACCCTGGCTAGAACAATTAGGTAGCCTGTAGATAGCATGTCCCAAATACCCACTGAAACACCGTGTTACTAATTAACATAATATGGTATATCAGCTTATTAATTAAGTTATTTGTAGGAAAACAGTTTTTGTAATATAAAACTGGTTGTAGTCAATTAGCATTATAATTAAGTTATTGCTTGAAAAAGGTTTTTTATAATAAAATACTGGCTGTTGGCAATTAGCTCTATAATTAAGCTATTGCTTGAAACTAACATTTTATTATAATGTTGGTTGTTGTCAATTAGCTTAATAATCAAATTATTACTTGAAAAAGACTTTTTATAATATAATATTGGCTGTTGTCAATTAGCTTTATAATTAAGTTATTGCTTGAAAAAGGTTTTTTATAATAAAATACTGGCTGTTGGCAATTAGCTCTATCATTAAGCTATTGCTTGAAACGAACTTTAAAATAATTTAAAATAATTTTTTATTATTATATTTAATATTTTTTTGGGAATTTAATATATTTTAAGAATACCAGTTACATTCCAAATGAATTATCCAAAGAACATATAGATTAATAAGAAATATAAAAGAATTTAATGCTTATAATGATTAATTAAAACTGAGTTCATAGGAATTACTACGCAAGCAGTCGGTACATATACATAAATAATAAATACATATTCATAAAACTAGATACAAGAATACGCTTCAAGCCCCCAACCACAAATATAAATATTTCGAGAAAAGCGTATCATTTTCAGGAGTAAAACTCTTTAACGCTCTGCCCGAATGTATCAAATCTACTAAAATTAATAATACTCTTTGTTTAAAAATAAATTAAAGAACTTAATGTACGACTGATGTTTTTATACACAAGATGAATACTTTCAAAAATATTCAATTATTAAATAAAGCTACTAAATATTTGTCATAAATATAGGTACAAAATAATTTGTGATCAGGTACATGGTCTCTTTAAGATGGGATAAGTTTCTCATTATTTATAAAGCTAGACTTTAATAAATTTGTATGTCAACAAATAAAAAAATGTATGTTTTAGAGTTGTAAAAATATGTACATTTTTAGAATTGTATTAAGATTGTTAATGAAATTAATTTATTGTTTATAATTATTTAAGTTGATTTTTATGTATGAATTTTATACTATGTATTCTTGAATTTGATCTAATTTTTTAACGAACATATTATATAAGTATAAATGTAAATCAATAACTTGTACACTTTATTTAAGCCTATTTAAATAAGAAAAATATAATATACAAACTTTTTTCTGGTCGTAAAGAGCTGTAATAGAAAGTTCAGGATTCCTTGATAAAATTGTAAGACTAACTTACTTGATAAAATTGTATGTGTGCACTTTTTAAACATTCACATACCAATGACATCAGGGAACAATTTCTTTCATTCGTGATTTTAAAATATCATTAAGTTTCCATTGCGAATTTATTATTAATACGCCTAGTCTAAGTTAACTGTTTCAAACTAGAAGTCATAACCTCAAAGGTTTATTACATTATTTGTATTATTAAATAATATTAAATATTAATTAAATTATATTAAATATTATTTATATATTATTATATTTATATATAATATTATATATTATTATACATTTGCTTAATTCTTTGGTAAAAATTCATAGCTGTTTTGCCATAAAAGTGGGAAATCAATGTACCCATATACATTATTTAAAAATAGAATACTTCGAAGTTTTAATAATGTATTGTGAATTATTATTCCATAGAATTTTCAAATTAATAGAGGAAAGGAATAATTATTTATTTCGGATAGCGCATGAATATTTAGCATGAAGTGCTTTTTTTTTTTTTGCTTTATTTGTGAAAAGCTTAATTTATTCTGCTCTATTGGATTTTTATTTATAACTTTATCCCATTTTATTTCTTTAGGTATGCATACTTCTAGAGTTCAAAGTAACTTATTTTATCTGCAATTCTGAAAGACTACATGATAGCCAAAACTATGTGGATGTCCAAATCATATTTGTGATTTTAAAATAACATTTCTATATAAAATCAGATTTTTTTTCTCATTTTAAGTAGAAATAATAATTCTATTATGTTGTAAATAGATGTTAAGTACTCACCGGCCCATGTGCTGGTTGCTGTTGGACTAGTTCTGTAATTTGTATGAACTGAAAGAAACAAAAACACACATTGTCATTACTGAGATAGTCAAAATTTACTTTTTTTAAATATATAAGACAAACAGAAAATATAGAAACACACCCAATCTCAACTTGTACACAATTAATCCATACAAGTAGTTCCGTTCTTAATGTCTTCACATTAAAATCGTCCGTCGCGCAGGGGCTGAGAAAACTAAGCAAATTCTCACAAGCTGGTATGGCTCACCACATATTCGTATTGAAAACCAGAAAGTACAAATTACTAGCTTGATATTTGAGTTACGGAAAAATTCATAGAACAACAATTGTAGAGCATCAATATTTTTACAAGATTGGTTCTACAACATTTTTCGATCCGACTTCAACAAATCCGGCAAAAGATCATAACTCAGATCTTTTGAATTTTCAAATCTCCTCCCCCATCTATAACCCACCCCTCTGTCAATAACAAATATGATTTTTACTGTTGACTGAAACGGTTAAATATCGAATATGGTACAGATTAAATAAACATTTTTGAGACGAGAATGTAAAATCATATTTGATGACGAATATGCATGTACCTCGCATAATGAAGGTCTCATGAACACAATATTTGGCATTTAAGCTATGATTAAAGAGGTTCATATTATAAGAGCTTATTGTTACTATGAAATGATTAGAAGTGGAGATTTAGTGATGGCTCAAAACTAAAAATACCCAATATCTCAGTTAATATTCGTATTAGAGAAAATACGTCTAGACAAAAAATTATAATAAGATTGATTCTATAAAATCTTTTGATCCAACGGTAATATTTAATAATATAATCTAAGTAACGGAGATATTACACATTTTTTAAACGCCCCCCTCTATACCTCCCCCTTCCATTGGTCCGATTTCTGCTATTAACGAACTTGACCTTTCTTTAGTATAAGGAAATCTGCTAAAGTGCTGATTAATAATTATTTCTGTTACATGTAGATTCCACATTTTTTTAAAGATCCAGTCTTTGAAGTAAATAAATTACTTTGGGGATGTAAAGGCTTCATACAATTCACTAGTTTTTACAGCAATCAAAGGTAAACAATTTTTTACATTTAAAACCAGTCAGTTGTGGTAGGTTTGCTATCCTAACTGAAATCACCAATTGAAGTCGTAAAATATATATATATATATATATATATATATATATAGATATATTTGCCTAATAATGTTCTAGTAGTCGAAATTTTTGTTTGATCGATATTTAAACGTTTTATGACAAATAAAAAATCAAGTTCGTTAATGGCTGAAATCCGACCAGGGAGAGGGGGGGCTTAGAGGAGGAATTTAGAAAATTCTTAATATCGCCGTTATTATGCGTCGGATCTAAAATTTGTGTCTCATTGCAAATGTAATGTATGTTAATATGTACGTTTTCCTATCTTGATTATTAACTTAGATATTTGCATTTTTTAGTTGTTATCTTAACAAAGAGCTGTTATGTTATGAAGCACTTTATTTGAGGCCTAATAAGAAATATTGTTCTCATTGAACTTTTACGTTTGGAGATAAATGCAAATATGTAGCGCACGTGGGAACTCTGCTTAGTTAACGCAGCCCCTGCTTGACGAACTGATTTAATATTAAAAATATATTATAGTTTAATTACCTATGGACATTCGATGACATTTTTTGAAAATCGTGTCATCAGTACAACCTCAATAGCTGATTTTCCTTAAGGGAAATCTGCTAAATGTGGAACGTTGCAATTATTATGGCATTGGAGCAGGTTGACGTTTCTGCTTAGTTAACGCGTCACTTTCGTAAAGGGGTTTTGGTTCCAATGTTAGAGTTTCCCGGTAGCCAGATCTGTCTTGACAAGATTTCCCGGAAGCTAATCCATCACTGATGGCTGGGAAATAGGATCCTCTCTGCTTCTGTAACGGGATAAGCAGCCATCACATCGTTATTCCCTTTGATTAGGCTCAAGGGATGGCCATTAAGGATTGAAGGTGGCCCGGCGGGCTGGCTCAATCAATGGGCCAAATGCATGTCAAGTCTCTGAGAAAGACTGTCACGCAGGTGATGCGTAAAACAAGCAGAGTTTCCTAGTGTAGGACACGCTACTGATGTGTTACCATCTGGTCTTCATATTTTCTATAATAAATATCAATTGTCCCCTTAAGGGAAATAAGCTATTGAGGTTTTACGCCAGACGCGATTTTCCTAAAAATTCTTGATAGCTCCGTCAATCCTACTTAGGATATGACGAAAATGAGGTACGTTAAAACTGTATGGATATATATATATATATATATATATATATATATATATATACACACACACACACACACACACACATCTATTAAAAAACTTTTGCTTGTGAATGTGTGAAATGTTTTAATGTGCTGTTATATAATTTTAGGAAAGATAGTATTTATTGTTTTATGACTGTGTTATCTATAACAACGTTTTGGGCTTATTTGGTTTCTTAAAATACTGTAATAGATAGTTTACATATTGTTTTTTTGGTGTTTCAAAAGGGCACTGATGATGCACTGCATCGAAAGCGCTCTGCCGCTTTAATAAATTGTTACTGGGGCCATTTCCCTGAACAACAGTTATAGGTAGTTAAATTTAAAATGAGATTGGTTCTATATAACTTTTCGATCCGACTTTTAATAACGAAAATATTTCAAAATTTTTAAATTACACTGCTCTAAACCCTCCACCCTCTCTCAAGGTCCTACTTCAGCCGAATACCTTGACGGGGTTAACGAACTTGATCTTTCGATCGGGATCAATAAAAAGGCCTTGTCCTCTACTAGTCTCGTGTGGAGGCGTTTTTATTGATCCTGATAAATTGGTTCCTCTAGCATCCAGCATTTTCGGGAGAAAACTTTATCATTAGTTTTGCATAAAACGCTTATTTATCGAGTTTGGCAACGATAAGACAAACCCCAATAGAGCGGTAACAGAAAAGTATATATATATATATATATATATATATATATATATATATATATATATATATAAAATTGCAAAAATGGCGTACTTGAAAAATTACGCCGAGTTAATCACGTATTTGAGAAGGACAAGGTAAATGAAAGCAACCGATGGCGCCAGGAATTTTTTGGAGATACCAGTTTGGGATCTAATCAAGTCTCAACCGTTTTTCATTACACCCGTCTATAAAAGCGGCCCAGCTCGCCCGACAGTTAGCTCTCAGTTGTCTTACTAGTGATTAACAGTGCTAGTTATAGTGGAAATTGCATTTTAGTTTCAGTGCGGCACAGTGTTTTATGTGAAGATCAGTGGAGTGCCGTGCTCTTTGTGAAAATCAGTGTTATTGTACTCTACAATAAGAAGTGAAGTAATCAGTGCATATTGTGAGCGGTAGTGAAGAGTAATTTACCCAATGTTTAGTCCATTGTCAAATAAATTGTGCAGTGATATAAACGCTTAAGTTTGTGTGTTTAATTTTGCAATCCAAAAGAACTCTAATAATCAAAGTTTATTATTTTTGTAACCAACGTAACAATATAAACTGCTCAAAAATGAATAGGGATATTTGCTGTTTTGTGGTATGTATGGGGCCTAGCACATTTTATTTTTTTTTATTAAAAATATCATTAATATTTATTAGAAATTATTGTCTTTTTCCCCTCATAAAAAAGAAATTTAATTAAGATCGATTTAATTAAAATTAATAGGATAAGAAAAAATAACCAATATCCCTATTCATTTTTGAGCAGCATATATATAATTTTGAACGGAGGATAGAATAATTTTCGTGGAAATGTTTCGCAAATGAATCCTTGAGGAAAACCTCAATAATAGGTTTCCCTTGAGGAAAATCTACTAATATATGCTTACCTGTTCTGAGTGTATAGACTAGAGCTGCAGTAGTGATGAGAACTATTATAGTTCCCAATAGCAGAGCTGCTGCTAACGTGGCCACCTTTGACTTGCGCAGGTTGGGGTTCTGAGGGAGGGGCTTAGCAGGAACTTCCGGAAGCCTCTCGATGGTGTACACTGTCTTCCGGGAGTCATCGTCGAAACAAGGGTTGTCCATCTGGGAAAAAAAAAAAATTAAAATTTTTAAATTAGTAATCAATGGCGAGATGTAAATTTTAGCTTATTTCCCTTTAGGGAAATCAGCTATTGAGGTCGTACTCATGATGCGATTTTCGAAATTTTTCTTCAAATGTCCATCGATCCTACCCAGGAGATGACGAAAATGAGGTCTGTTCAACACTGTATATATATATATATATATATATATATATATATATATATATATATATATATATAAATATATACACCGCCGAAATGCATGTGAAGCACTCGGTGAAAACCTGCCTCACGACACGCTCGTGTTTTTCATCGATGAAGCTCACTTTCTGGTTGTGTGAAAAAGAAAAATACATGCGTTATTGGAGTGCTAACAACCCACGCCAACTTCATCAGAAGCCACTCCATTCTGAACGCGTAACTGTGTGGTGTGCAATATCAAGAGTAGGGATAATCGGTCCTTACTTTTTTGAAGAAAACGAACGCACAGTTTCAGTGAATGCAGTTCGCTACAGGGAGATGATTACAACATTTTTTCTCCCTAAACTGCAAGAAATGAACATTGGTGATGTGTGGTTTCAACAAGATGGAGCCACGGCTCACACAGCGCGATGTTCAATTGAATTTTTTAGGGAGAGCTTCCCCAATCGACTGATCTCCTTGAGAGGCGATCTTCCTTGGCCTGCGCGCTCACCTGATTTGACTCCATGCGAGTCTACAATGGTCGCCCACGGACCCTAGTTCATCTAAAGGACAACATTCGGAAAGCCATCGCCGACATACCAATTGATATGCTCGAAAGAGTTCATCTGAACTTCAAGAAACGCATAGCTCAGTGTATTGACAATGGAGGCCGTCACTTGTTCGATGTTATTTTTAAAAAAGTGTAATAAATAAATTCAGAGAATGCAAGATAATATGTAAAACGAATTAAAACGTTATCTCTAATATTTTTGTTTTTAGTAACCTTTTAAATCAGCAAGTTTCTGTGCCGCACCCTGTATATATATATATATATATATATATATATATATATATATATATATATATATATATATATATGTATATATATACAGAAAATCCTTTATATCTCCGTTATTATGCATCTGATCGAAAAATTGTATGGAACCATTCTTATTGCAACTGTTATGTTTTATAAATGATGCCATTTACGGTTTTTTATTATCTTGATTATAAACTGAGATATTTGCATTTTTTAGTTTTCGGTCTTAAGTAAACCACCACTCCTACTCATCTCATATTAACAATATTCTATTATGTTATGAAAAATTTTATTTGAAACTGAAATACCAAATTTTGTTCTCATTGAGCTTTCAAGTTTTGACATAAATGCAACAACCTGACGGACGTGGGAAATCTGCTTAGTTAACGCAGCCCCTGCGTGATGGACTTTTAATAATATCAATAATAATCCTACTCAATTTAATATTAATAATATTTTGGATTAGTGAATTGACTAAGGGGTGTGGTTAGAAGTGACGGGAAAAAATAGCAACTTTCTCTCTAACAATTAATAAAGGTGGATAAAACTTGGGATGTGATTTTGGTAGCCAGACTTAAAAAAATCCCTTTCCCAAAGCGAGATTCGAACACACGAGGCTAACCTCAGACCCTCATTATTCTAATTAAAACAGTTTTAATTAGTGCATCATTCATATTTCTTTGACTGGGAGTGGGTAAGGATGCATGTACTTGGACTAATACACGCCAGTGTTAGTATACAGGAGTTAATAATAATTATTTCCCATTATTAACTTAGGTAATTAATGTAGTCGTTTTTGTGTGTGAAAATTGTTCAGAGCTATTCAGAGGGTCCATGTTGGTTGTCATTTGCATATATACATCACTTACAAGAAGACGCTGGAGGAGTATTACTTCTGGCGAAGGATAATTAACGCAAGCCTGGGCCATTAAGAATATGAGTTTTACAATTGACAATACTTTATAACTCATTTTATATAAACCTAAATATTGTTATATTTATTAACGTCCACTTTTGTACTACTATGGCTAACCAGGGTGGAACTAAGGATTTTATTTAATGAGTCCTTCAATAAATAAATTCCTATTGCGCAGGCGAGAATCGAACTCGCTACCCTAGGTGAGCACTTAAACCTAAATATGCAATGTGATAATGGAACAGGAACTCAAGCAAATGTCCGTTCACACGGGTGGTTCGGCCGATCCTAACAAGGAGATGTCGAAAAAAAGTCCGCCACGCAGGGGCAGCGTAAACTAAGCAGATTTCCCACGTGAAGTTTTACAATAGAGAAATGTCACGAGAGTCGAGCAGTTAAGGAAACGGTCGAACTAGCTTTTGGCGGGAAAGTCACTAGTCCGTTAGCCGCCCAGATTTAATAAAAATGCAAATATCTCGGTTAATATTCAAGATAGAGAATAAATGTATATAACAATATTTATAGTAAATTTAATTTGCAATAAGATTGATTCTGTACAATTTTTCGATCCGACGTATAGTAACGAAGATATTTCGAATTTTCGAAAATCCTCCCGTCTAAACCCCCCCTCCCACTGGTCCGATTTCAGCCGTTAACGAACTTGATCTTTCTTTTTACATAAAACGACTAAATATCAAGTTTGGTAACAAACAAACAAAAACTGCGACCACTAGAGCGGTAACATATATATATATATATATATATATATATATATATATATATATATATATATATATATATATATATATATATATACAGTTTTGAACGGACCTCATTTTCGTCATCTACTAGGTAGGATCGATGGACATTTGAAGAAAAATTTCGAAAATTCCGTCATGAGTACAACCTCAATAGCTGATTTCCCTTAAGGGAAATCTGCTAAAAAGTCCGTCACGCAGGGGTAGGGTAATCTAAGCAGATTTCCCACGGGAAGGTTAACAACAGATAAATCTACATACTGGTAACACCACCGTGAATGTTAAGGGAATAAATACAAACGGTAAGAAGATATCTTTCAGTCAATTTACAAGTTATTAATATCTACACCGGAAGCGTCTGAATTGTAAACAAACAGTTCAGCCAACATCGCAGCGCTGAATAGATAGAATATAGACCGAAAAGAAGAATAATTAATGAAAGATATCTGAAAATAATGTATTAATTTTATTGAAAACTATTTACTATAGCTAGTACTGTAAATTATAATGAATCGGAATAATTGTTATCTCAATCAATCAAATTTTAGTAGTACAAAATCCAGGGCAGGGGGGGGGTCACCAGAACATAAGTTTTTAAAAGCTCTCTTGAATACGATATTTGGTATTTAAGCTTCGAATAATGTGTTATATTATATAACAGAATATTGTTTATATAAAATGAGCAGAAGTGGGGGTTTGCTGATGACTGAAAACTGAAAAATGCAAATATCTCGGTTAAATTCAAGATAGAGAATAATTTTATATAACTACATTTATAGACCATTTAATTTGCAATAAGATTGATTCTATTCACTTTTTCGATCTGACTTATAGTGAAATTTCGAAATCCCCCCGTCTAAACTGCCACGTCCTCCACCTTGTCCGATTTCAGCCGTTAACGAACTTGATCATTTTTTTTTACATAAAACGAATAAATATCGAGTTTGGTAAAGCAATAATTGCGACCGCTAGAGCGAGCACAGACAAATATATAGTTAGTTAACGCAGATTGCGTGACGGACTTTTTTTGATATTGAAATTACTGCTGTTTCTTTTTAAAAGGAAATATGCTAAACTGAATCCCTAATGATTGATTATCATTAGCTCTCCGCTGCTCATTTTAATCAGTGGCATTGAAGTTATGTCATTATGTAGTCGATAAAAAGAGAAAAAGGAAACACGAATAAGGAGCGGACGTGCTTGCTATCATCCGTGCATATTGATGAAGCCATCATCAATGAAGGTATCAATATGACAGGCGACGCCTATCATTTTCGACAATCATATCTCTGCTCGCATTTTAAACTACATTTTTTTTTTTTTTTTTTGCATATTTAACTTAATCTAATGGGCAAACGTTGCATTACAAAATTGATTCGTATTTCGGTTCTGATTTATGATTGACCTGGAAAGACATCAGGGGCAATACTGCTCCGGTACATTTAATGGCATTAAAAAGCGGATTCAATAAACTGGACGTTGCACACACAAGTTTGCTATAAGACTAAAAATGCTACGGTAACTATTTATAGTGACCTCCAGGAACACTCTAATCTGGTGCCTGGCAATGGTTAATATTCAAGTTATAGAATAAATGTATATAACAACATTTATAGTAAATTTAATTTGCAATACAATTGACTCTATACACTTTTTCGATCCGACGTTTAGTAACGGAGAAATTTCGAATTTTCATAATTCCTCACATCTAACTAACCCCCTCCCCAGTCCAAATTCAGCCGTCAACGAACTCGATATTTAGTTTTACATAAAATGCTTATATATCAAGTTTGGTAACGATTAAACAAAAATTGCGACCGGTGGAGGCGAATATATATATATATATATATATACGTGTTTGTGTGTGTGTGTGTGTGTGTGTGTGTGTGTGCTAATGCTCTTATGGTTGCAATTTTTTTGTTTCATCCTTTCCAAAATCGACATTAAAACGTTTTATGTAAAACAAAAAATCAAGTTCGTTAATGGCTGAAATCCGACATGGGAAACGGGGGAGGTTAGAGTTGGGAATTCCGAATAAATATATAATTTGAACGGAACTCATTTTCGTCATCTGTTAAGCAGGATCGATGGGCATGTTACGAAATTTTTCGAAATTCATCAATCATAAGTACGACCTCAACAGCTGATTTCCCTTAAGGGAACTCTGCTAAAACAATAGCTACTATTATTTGACTACGAATGGTCGAGGCTATAAAAGTTAAATGTTGATCAATTGCAACTTTAGTAGGTTCAAGAGGAAGACATTGGGTGCAATAGGAGTTCCTTCTGAGTAGTTATGGGGAACGCTATCAAGTTTCCAGCTGATTGAAAAACTTGATCTAACATCTTGAAAACTTGGCACAGTTCCAGCACGCTTGGAAATTTGGCATCATCTAATTCCTAGCTTTTGGAACAAAGCTGTTGTAATAAAACTGCCTCCAGGAAAGAACATATTCGTAAAAATCCGGCACTCAGGGCCTGTGTAAACTAAGCAGATTTCTAACTAAAGCCAGCACTAGTGTTAGTCCAGTCGGTTTACTATACTAGAATCTGAATCAATAAATATATTATATTAACGACCATAGCTCTTTGAAATCTTTTTTAATGGCGTCATGAATACATACCCCAATAGTGGGGCGCAGGTTGGCCGTGCGAGTTAGAGCGTTGGTTCTAATCTAGCATGGCAGACCTAGAGTGGCGGGTTCGAATCCCGCCCTGGGCAGTAGAAATTTATTTAATGACGGCCTCATTAAATAAACTCCTTAGGCCCACCCTGGCTAGAAAAGGATGGTAACCTGTAGATACCCGTCCCGATTAGCCTAGTAGCATAAAGTGGACGTAAAATAAAAAAAAATAAAACCAATAGCCGATTGACCTTAAGGAAACTAATAACAATAATGGAAAGTAGAAATTTATTGTTCGAAAATATAAATGGTAAACAATTATTTGATTCAGTTTCCTGGTTTCAGAATTATGGGGAGTTTTAGAAACGAGCCAACATTAATTGAAAGACTGATTTAATAATATAATAAAATGAATGAGTTAATAATTGCTGAGTCTCTTCAATCAAGAAAGCCTCAATTGGGTAAACTCCAATCAGCGACTGGAATCCTCTTTTCTTTGACTTGGCAATATTTTATTAATTATATCTTATACCAGCCCGAATTGGACTGATCTGGTAATAATGCGCGTCACGCTGGGGCCACAGAAAACAAAGCAGATTTCTCACACGCTAAACCATAGACTGATGCCCTCATATAACTCATTTATTCTCTATTTCTAAGTAAAACTCCCATGAGTAGAAGTGGGGGTTAGTTGAATACTGAAAAATAAAACATGAATTAACTAGCTTAATATTTGAGTTACGAAAACAAGCATAGAGCAACAATTATTGATCATCAATAGTTTAACAAGATTAGTTCTATTATAATTGACGATCCGACTCACTATGAAAGAAATATTTGTGAATTTTCCAATACATTTTATTATGTGTCGGATCGTAAAATATTATAGGGCCAATCTTGTACAAATATTGATGCTCTACAATTGTTGTCCTGCGCATCTTTTCGCTACTTAAATATAAAAGTCCGTCACGCAGGGGCTGCGTAAACTAAGCAGATTTCCCACATGAAGATTTACAATAGAGAAATCTGCCTAATAATAACAGTAGTAGTAAGGAATCTCTAGACATGGGTCTAGAATAGTCACGAGGGATGAATAGTTACGGAAACGGCCGCACTAGCTCTCGGCGGAAAGTCCCAAACATGGCCGACTCCTGCCGACCATACACACAATACAAATGCAAATATCTCGGTTAGTATTCAAGATACTGAATAAATTTATAGGACATATATATATATATATATATATATATATATATATATATATATATATACCGCTCTAGCGGTCGCAATTATTGTTAGATCTTACCAAACTAGATATTTAGTCGTTTTCGAAAATTCGAAATATCTCTGTTACTATACGTGCGATCGAAAAATTGTATAGAAACAATCTTATTGCAAATTTAATATACTATAAATATTGTTCTTTATTATTGTTGCTGAATATTAACCGAGATATTTGGATTTTATAGTTATACTCTTTCAGTAAAAACCCCCTACTTCTACAAGTGCCATACTAATAATAAAGAGTTATATCATACAAGGTTATATACCAAATATTGTTTTCATGAAAGCTTTATTATGCGAGATATAAACAAATACGTTCTGTTGACCCCCCCCCCACTTCTTTTGTTTTTGGGTTACTAAAATCTGAGTGATTGAGATAGAAATTATTCTGATTCATTTGAAATTACTCCATTAACTACAGTAAACAGTTTTCAATAAAACTAATATGTTATATTCAGATATATGTCATTAATTGTTCATCTTTCCGGTCTAGAATAATTCTATCTATTCAGCGCTACGAAGCACTTTATTTGAACCCTAAATACCAAATATTGTTCTCATTGAACATTTAATTTTTGAGATGAATTCAAATATGTGACGTAAGCGGGAAACCTGCTTAGTTACGCAACTCCTGCGTGACGGACGTTTGTAAATATATTTTAATAAAGGTTTCATCAAATAGTCGTGTATAGCCAATATTATTGAATTATTTTCTGAAATTGTTTTTCTATACATTTTCTATAACTTGAATGGGCAATTGTTCTTTTCACGGTTCAGTAAGCCCCAAATCCCACTCAAGCGATGTATCGGGCCTGTTTGATCAAATATTTGTAGTCGTTTTTTTTTTAAATGCAGAAAAAAACGTATTTATTTTATTTTTACTCCCCCCCCCTCCCCAAATACGATATTTGTATTAAAGGAAAACAAATTGTCGATTATGAAATATAGGATGTATTTGTATTATAAAACACAAACCTTTATCCCGACCCTACATTTCCTGTTTTAAAGACCTTTGGGGGAAATGTTACCGGAAACATTTGAACTAAAACTCTTGTGAACAGAACCGATATTATTTTTGGGGATTAACCCCCCCCCCTATTTCTACAGGAAGGCAGCGATTAAAGGCCATTAAAAGGGATCAAGTAAACAAAATCCATTTATATTCAAAATTTCAATTATCTCTTAAAATTATGGATATATATGTACATGTACATACACACTAAAGTCTATCACGAAGGGGCTGCATTAACTAAGCATATGCCCCCGGGTGCGTTACGTATATGCATTTACCTCAAAACGTAAAAGCTCAATGACAACAATATTTAGTATTTAGGCTTCAAATAAAATGAGTCATAATACAGCAGCTTATTGTTAATATGACATGAGTAGGAATGGAGGTTTACTGAAGGCTCAAACCTTAAAAAAAGTCCGTCACGCAGGGGCTGCGTAAACTAAGCAGATTTCCCACGTGAAGTTTTACAATAGAGAAATCTGCCTAATAACTACTGTAGTAGTAAGAAACCTCTAAACCTATTCACGAAGGACTAATAGAATACACGGAGAATACAAATGCAAATATCTCGGTTAATATTCAAGATACGGAATAAATGTATAGAACAATATTTATAGCAAATTTAATTTGCAATAAGGTTTATTCTATACAATGTTTCGACCCGACGCATAATAACGGAGATATTTCGACTTTTCGAAAACTCCTCTAACCCCCCCCTCCCACTGGTCCGATTTCAGCCATTAACGAACTTGACCTTTCTTTTTACATAAAACAATTAAATTCCGAGTTTGGTAACGATCAAACAAAAAAAAATGCGACCGCTAGAGCGGTAACAGACAGATATATATATATATATATATATATATATATATATATATATATATATATATATATATATATATATATATATATATACAGTTTTGAACGGACCTCATTTTCGTCATCTACTAGGTAGGATCGATGGACATTTGAAGAAAAAATTCGAAAATTCCGTCATGAGTACAACCTCAATCGCTGATTTCCCTTAAGGGAAATCTGCTAAAATGTAAATATCTCGGACACTAGTGATCATCTCCCAACAGATTCTGAATGCAAACCAGAATGTACGAATTACTCGCTTAATTTTTCAGTTGCGTAAAAATTGGTAGAACCTCAATTGTAGAGCAACAATGTTTTAACAAGATTGTTTCTGTAACATTTATCGATCCGATTCACTATAACGAGATATTTTGCATTTTCGAATCCACCACCACCTCTAAACTCCCCCATTCCTGGAGCGATTTTGCTTATAACACATATGATCTATAGTATTAACTGAAAAAGTTAAATTTCGAGTATGCTATAGATCAAATAAGCATTTTAGAGACAAGATAAAATCTTAATTGATTGCGTCATCGCTCAATGATTTTGCACACATCTGCCTTACTCAAGGTCTCATGAAAATAATATTTAGTATTAAAGTAAGTTTAGAATGAAGAGGTTCACGTTATAACAGCTTATTTTTATTAGTTTACTGAAGGCAAAAACTATATAATCCAAAAATCTAGGTTAATATAGATATTAGAGAAAACATGTATAAAAAACGTATATAGACAATTACATTTACTATAAGATTAATTCAATAAATAGTTTTGATCATATGTATAATAACGGAGACATTTGAAGTTTTCGAAATTACACTCCTCCAACCCCTCCATCCCCCGATTTTAGCCGTTAACGAACCTGATGTTTAGTTTTGCATGAAACGCTTATGTGTATACTTTCATAAAGATGAAATAAAAATTTCGACCGGATGGAGCTGTAATAGACAAGCATATAACATTTTGATCGGACACAATTTTTGTCATCTAGATAGGATCGATGGACATTTGACATTGGATCGATTTTTCGAAAGTCTTGGCATGAGTGTAACAGCTGATTTCCCTCAAGGAAAATCTGCTAATATGAAAAACGAAATACCAAAATTATCCTTTCGTGCCATCCATGCAACTTATTTATCTTAAATTGCCATAATTATTTTTCCTGTAGCCCTCGTGCGTGTTAATATAAAACTCATACTCCCTAATTTTACCAGCAATTAAAAATTTCCAAAAAGAAGTGGATAGATCGTAATACAATGGAATCTGAACCATAAGTAGGGCAAAGCACTAATCGAGTATACAATTAATAAATTATATTTACATCAGAAAAAGATTAATATAAAAATAAATTAATGTGAATTTAATACTTAATAAATGCAAGGCGAAGCTTGGAATTTTCTTTACACATGCAACACTGGGCGAATAATTAAATTATGCATTGTTCCGCTTGGAGTTCCGTATTTTTAATTAAATTGTATTTAAAAATTCATAAATGCTCGAAAACAGAAGAGGAATAATAAATTATTTAAGGCGTATTCTACGGTAAAGTGAACACAATTTAAAAATGTCTAACTGAAAAATAAACCAAAAAAGTGGGTTTTAATTCAGTATGGTTGGTGTCTCAATTTGTATAAAAAAAAGTGATTAAATTATTAAACTCCGCTGTTAATATAATACATACACATAAAAATATAATTCAATGATTAGTACATTAAATATTTCACATGTTACAGATTAATTCTGTTTTATAAGTAACATTTTGTTAGACAGAAGCAATGAGTTATGTACCAGGGCGTCCTCTGATAACTGATTTAACTTCTATTGGTTCGGTTATATTTAGTTTTAAAATTACATTCCTGATTTTGATAATTTAATGACAGTTTCCCTTTTTTCTGTAAAGTCTTTAAAATAAATAGTTTAATAGAAAGAGGTTTTTATGTCCACTTTCGTAGATTTCATCAATTAAATGTGTAGATAGAAATTTGACTTTAACTAAATTTTATGTATAAAAATGTTTGTCTGTTAACGTAAAAGTGGCTTCAATTATCATTTGATCGCTACCGAACTCAATGTAAGAACTTTTACTCTATAACTAAAAAGTCCTTCACGCAGGGGCTGCTGTAACTAAGCATATTTCACACGTGCGTCACGTATTTGAATTTATTTCAAAACGTAAAAGTTCAACGAGAACAATATTTGGTATTTAGTATTCAAATAAAGTGCTTTATAACAGCTTTTTGTTAAGATGACTTGGACACACACAAATATATATATATATATATATATATATATATATATATATATATATATATCGAAAATCGGAGCATAAGTACGGCCTAAATGGCTGATTTCCCATACGAAATCTGTTAAAATCAAGTTCGTTAATGACCCTACCTAAACCAGACGGGAAGAGCAGATTAATTTATGTCCACTTTGTGCTATTACGGCTAATTGGGACGGGTTATCTGTAGGTTACCATCCTTTTCTAGTCGTCATCATTTTATGTCCTCGCCACTAAGTAAATTGCTATTGGAAAGGCGTACGGTTTACGATTGGACTAACCTAGATGAAGAAAACTAGCCAATGAGGAAATCGGAATTGCCACTCTAGGTATAACCATTTCAGATTAAGACTAATGCCTCAACTCACACAGATAGCCTGAGCCACAGAGCAGATGTATAGAAAAATCTAAATTCGTAAGTACCATAAGTTCTAGCAATTTTTCCCTGGGGCTCAGGTTAGCCATGCGAGTTAAAGCGTTGACCTTTATGTACATGGTATAATACAATGCCTACAATTCTTCGTGCAATTTTCTCCCTAAAGGATTATATTTCTTAACATCTCATGTCCTGTTTCACGCCTAAGTCTTACCATCTGTGTGCATTCCTTTGAATGGAAAATCTGTTTAGTTTAAAGGGAATATTGTCATTTATTTCGACAGTTTTCATTATTATCCGCCAACATGGGTCTTGTGAAGGAGCATTCATGTGTGTCTAAAATCTTGCACGATAGTAAATTATAAGAGATCTCACAAAAAGGTATGTAGTAAATGAGAATGTGAAGCGCAATTTGTTAACTCACTGGCTGTAAGTTTGTTTTTCTTTCTTCCGTTTTTCAAAAAGGAGGAAATGTAAATCCGAGACTTTTATTCATAAATTATAAACTACAACAAAAAAAAACAAACAAAAAAATAAAAATAAAATAGTTCTTTAGAAGCAGACTTATAAGGAAAAATGTAGATCGCGACAAGAGACCATTAGAGGCACTTTAGCCGGGTAAAAGTTTCGTCTTCCTCCAGACAGAGACGGTTCTCAAAACTTTAATGGGCTCTAATAAGGTCTCCTAAGCGTGAAAGCGAAAATTATGAGAAACGTGAAACTCCAGGTTTTTCTTGCTCTCTCACTCTCTCTCTCTCTCTCTCTCTCTCTCTCTCTCTCTCTCTCTCTCTCTCTCTCTCTCACCTCTCTCTCTATCTACTTGTGAAGGAATATCCTTCTTTTGAAAGTCTAGAATACTATTTCACTCCCTGGAACGTTCTGTCTCCAGGGAATGGAATCCCATCCCGGCACGCGACGTCCGTTAACGTTGAGCAGCTGTCAGTTTGGCCGCTTTATGGCGACAAGCAGTGGAATCCAATGCCGATGGAAAGGAATCGAAATGATATTACTCATTTAATAATAAAATATATAAAGTTCGTCACGCAGGGGCTGCGTAAACTAAAGAGATTTCCTTCGTGAAGTTTCACAATAGATAAATCTACTTAGTGGTAACACAATAGCACCGTCAATATCAAGCGAATAAATACAAACGATAATAAGAAACCTCCCGACGGGAAGCACCTGAAACGTAAACAAACAGGTGTCCCTGTTTCAATTTATAATTGATCAGAATAATTTTTATCTCAATCAATCAATTTTTTGTAGTCGAAGAACTTATGACATGGAGGGGGGACACAAGAACATTTACATTTATCTAATATAATAAAGGTCTCCTGTAAACAATATATGGTATTTAAGCTTCGAATGATCTGGTTTATTACAGAACAGAGTGTTGTTTATTTAACATAAATAGAACTGGGGGTTTGCTGAAGGCTGATATCTGAAAAATGCAAATACTTCGGTAAATATACAAGTTAGAGGATAAATCTATATATCTATATAACAAAATTTATAGAGCATTACATTCGAAATAAGATTGGTTCTATACAATGTAGTAAAGGAGATAGTATTTCGAATTTTCGAAAATCCCCCTCCCAGTGGTCCGATTTCACCGTTAACAAACTTGATCTTTCTATTTACATAAAACGATTAAATATCGAGTTTGGCAACGATCAAACAAAATTGCACCCACTAGAGGGTTAACAGACAAATATATATATGTATATATATATATATATATATATTTTTTTTTTTTAAACACATGGAATTTTTGGCACGATGGAGCTGGTGCTATGAAAGTGGACTTTGTCGTTAATAAGTTTTTGTTCATCCTTCCTGATGGGTTACTGTACCACCCAGAACCCCTGAAAGATCTCCAGCATCAGAGAGTCATCTCGAAAAAAATAACGAACCACTTTTAGTAATAAGCCCCACCAAATAATCGTCCACAAGAAAAGCGTTGGTGCTAAGATATAATAGGAAAATCTCCGGCAGAAGGACTTCCTTCGGAGAATTCCCCTTGGCCCTTTTAATTATTCAATGACTTAGGAAAATTAAAGTGAGGCGCAGAGCCATTTTCATAGCGGAATATTTTAAAGGTTCATAACGAAACTGATGAGATTCTAAATATTAAATTAGAGGCTGTCTTCTCACCTTTCACAGGCCTCTCCATTTATTTCAGAATGAAATTTTACTTTGATAACAAAAATTGTCTCACCTAATTTAACGCTCTCGAGGAATATCTAAAGCCTTTAATGCAACAGTTTTTTTAAGTAAAATATATATATATTTTTTTTGAGGGGGGATATTAGCAGGCTTATTTCCGTAGGCATCAAATCGCAGTGAACATAACTCATTACTGAAGTCAATTTGAATTATTGGAATTTATGTCGTCGTATTATGTATTTATTTCAAGTATCTTATTTTTTTGAATCAGCTTAATACATTATATATAATTTTTTCCTCACAAAAACAATTAAACCTATTGAGGCTGTAATAATAACGAAATTATCAGGAAAAGTTCATCAATTGCCTATCGATCCTTCCTACAAGATCTCGAAAATGATATATATATGTATACCCATTCAAAATTATATATATATATATATATATATATATGTATATTGCATGCAATGGGAAATCTGCTGACTTAATACAGCCACTGCTAGACGGATTTTTATATAGGGAACCCCGTTACCCATTTTAATGGTTAAACCACGTTGTAGATGGTAAAGAATGAATATATATATATATATATAAGTGTGAGTGCATGCGCGTGCGTGTGTGTGTGTGAGTGATGCATTTCAGTTATTATCATATACACTAATACCCACCCCTTATCAGACAATCTATAAATTATCAGGCAAAAATAAATTTCTTTTACGTAAAAGCGATCGAGTGTCCAATTTCAAAATAAATGATCTGAGTGGACGAGTTAAAAGTGATTGACATTGCACGCTTGTCAGTTTTATTAGGTGTTTTACAGTTACAAATTTAATGATGTCCTCTTTTACAAAGAAACAGGACAATTCAGTTTATCTCCAAAACATGACATTTCCAGGGCAGATAAATATAAAGTAAATAAAAAATAAATAAATAAATAAATATCAATAATTCGTCGATTTTTTTTTTTTTTTTTTTACGATTTTCTTTGTTTTTACCAGATTTACCCTAAAAGGAAATCAGCTACTGAGGTTGAACACATAACTCGATTTTCGAAAAACGTCCTCTAATGCCCATCGACCCAGGGAATCCAGATCTCTTACCTAGGAGATTCAGGTCCCTTCAAAATGATATATATATATATATATATATATATATATATATATATATATATATATATATATATATATATATATTGTCTGTTGAAGCTCTAGCGGTCCTAATTTTTTTTTATCGTTACCAAACTGAATATATTATGTAAAAATAAAAATCATGCTCGTAAACTGCTGAAATCGGACCAGCGTGAGGGGGGAGAGGGTTCGGAGGGGGGAATTTCGAAACATAGCTAACAAATTGTAGAAAACAGTCTTTGAATTAGAAAAACATCTTAGTCAATAACGAAGGCCCGAAAATCGAAAAAAATGTTTCGACCCGACGCTTAACAACGGAGATATTAAGAATTTTCGAAATTCCTCCTTTCTAACCCCCCCCCCCCCAACTAGTCGAATTTCAGCTATTAACGAACTTGATTTTTTATTTTTTTTTACATAAAACGATTAAATATCGAGTTTCGTAACGATTAAACCAGAATTAGGGTTTTAATTTTTTAAACTTTTTCAAAATTGAAGCTGTGTTTTCTGGAGTTAGCATGATCCGCCAAGGCAGTTTTATTTTCATTATTCTCAATAATTTTTAAGTGTTGCTTTAACCTTTTATTCAGCAGCTGCGAGGATTCACCAATATAAGTTCCATTGCAGGTGTTACAGCTAATTTCATATATATTATATTTAGATTTTGATTCAGTTACTTAATCTTTAATTCTACTAATTTTTTTTTTGTATTTTATTGTTATAGTTCCAGACTATATTATACAACACGTAATAAGTATAGACAATAATAAAAACAAAATTGCTTTGACGGATCATTCTATCTCCAGGAAACACACGTTCAATTTTGAAAAAGTTCAAATAATTCATAAAGAAAGGAATAATACTAAACGGAAAATAAAAGAGAACATTCACATAATGAAATCGAAAAAGGGCAGTAAACAAAAAAAAAACAGAAATCAAATACCTCAATCATATATTCTATAACATTTTACCTTAAATTAATCGACATTACATTATAACGCGAAATAATCGAGTTCATGATTGACTTGTAAATAATCGATTTTTAGTCAGCTGACTACCTACCTCGGGAACCTCTCAGTATCATATGCCTCCTCTGTGAGGACAGTCGCAACGTAATATAAAAGGTAAACGAGCACTTCAGAAATGTAAGTAGCAATTTATAATTATATTTAATAAATATATCATAGATGTAGGCACCTACTAATACAATATATAGCAAAAGAATTATTAAGGGATGTGTTAAATTAATGTTATTAATAATTTTGTATATATTTTTCTTTTAAAAGGGATAGCCCCTGAAGAGGTGGCAAATAAGCCACGAAACATGTAGGGCAGTTTCAATAAAGTTTGCACCGAAAAAAATGTTATTTATTGGAGAACCTTGGCATAAAATTTGAAGAATATATAAATAATATTGGGTTCAGACTAAGAAGAATATATATATAATACATAAAATTCCGAACGGACCTCATTTTCGTCTTCGACGAACGCGTCTTGAGTACAACCTCAATAGCTGATTTCCCTTAAGGGAAATCTGCTAAAACATTGTAACATTGAACTATTTGAATTAAAAACAGCCAAGTAATAACGCCGTTGTTATGCGTCGCGTCGAAACATTGTATATAATCAATCGTATTGCGTATGTAACGTTCTATAAATGATGTTTTATAAGTTTTTTCAGTATCTTGATTGACTAGGCTGTTTTTTTCTAATTCAATGACTGTTAGCCACACACTCCTACAAGTGTTTTCTCCACTTTGAATGTTATTATTAGTGCTTTTGCTATGTCAGCAGGCACTGATGATGGAGCTTGATATCTGCAAGTGCACTTTGCATATTAAAGAACTGTAATAATACAAGGCTTATTATTGATCCTGGTTGATGGTCAAATAGTTCATGTTGTCACAATATAGAATTCAAAATATTTTTTTTTAAATATAGGTTCCTAAAGGATGTTAGTTAAGTTTGTAGGAGGATGCGTGGGTAGAGAGGCACATCAAAGTAGAGCCGGGCAAACACTCATTTCCTTTGAGGTGTGAGCAAAGACCGCGTAATCATCAAGTACATCTCCCGAATATTCGTTCCTCGAACCTTCCAAGCAGTAGATCATTCAGGCAGAACACATACTGAATGAGGCTGAAATCGTAAATTAGAAATATATTCGTTAATGAGAAAGTATAATAGAAAAAGAAAGAATATAAGCAAGAGGAGGATAAAAGAGGATATGCACATCTTAAAAAATAGAAAAAGTCCGTCACGCAGAAACTATGCAGATTACCCACTTGTGCCACGTATTTGCATTTATCTCAAAAAGTAAAAGTTCAATAAGAACAATATTTGGTATTTATGCTTCAAATGATGAGCTTCATAATATAAAAGCTTATTGTTCATATGAAATGAGTAGGAAGGGGGGAAGGGTTACTGCAGGACGAAAACTATAAAATGCAAGTATCTTGGTTAATAAACAATAGAGCGATAAGATGAACATAACATTATTTATAGAATATTACAGTTGTAATAAGATTGGTTCTATACAATTTTTCGATCCGACGCAAAAAACGGAGATAAGAAGAATTTTCAAAATTCTTCCACTCTAACCCCCCTCCCTTACACTGGTCGGATTTCAGCCATTAACGAACTTGATATTTCTTTTTACATAAAACTCTTATATATCGAGTTTGGTAACGATAAGACAAAAGTTGCGAGCGGTAACAGACATTTGTGTATATATATACATATATATATATATATATATATATATATATATATATATATATATAGATAGATAGATAGATTGATATATGTATATACAATTTTGAACGGACCTCATTTTCGTCATCTGCTAGAAGGGATCGATAGATATTTGAAGACATTTTTCGAAAATCGCGTCATGAGAACAACCTCAATAGCTGATTTCCCTTAGAGGAAATCTGCTAAAAGCGGATCAATAACAAAACTGAGATACAACATGTGAATTATATATATTTTACACGTCAATTATACATTTTCCATTTACGATTTAGACTACACTTCATTAGGGATAATCGATATATTTTGATTCCTTGATGTATCGATATAAATCAGCTGACTTGACCCGCAACACTTTTTTAGCCATTCACAGCCTGGGGACGGCCAGTTGAAGGCCATAGAGAAAGATGTTGTCATTGGTTTAGTTTAGTTTGTGTGATAGAATTTCTCCTGATGAGGTGCCATATGGACGCGAAACTAGTAGATAATTAAAAATGATTTTAATATTCATTTGAAGTTTTCATTCTTTTGTTGACCTTCCACCATAGATCAGTTAAGTAAATTTTTGTGACCTATTACATTATTTTGAACTCAAACTGTTGTTCAAGCATTTGACGCATTTGAATTGCTGGTCTTACATTCAGAACAATGCCAAATTAACATATTATAAACGAATATAACAACCTTATATTTATGTCATCCATACCAGTATGTCATATCAATGGAATAGTTATTAATTATTGTCAACGCAATAGGCACAGTTTCGAGGTAGAAATGTTCCAATTAATCTGTATAAACATTAGAGCTGTGTTTAATGTTTTCTTTATGATTTTCAGAATAATTTGGGTAATTATTATGCTATCATTTGAATCAATTTCATACTGAAGCCCCCGGTAATATTTAATATATAAATTCCTGACTCGCTTTATGTTCAGTGATATTACCCTGATTGCAGGTTCATCATATTAACTTTAAACCAGAGAATTCCACTGATCACAGATTAATTACGGATTTTAGCAAACCGACGCTGTTTAAACTGTTTCGCAGAACAAATATTTAACAAAGGAATTATGTATAAATTAATGTTTATTAATAAACAGTAACATTTTTTATTTGCTCATTTTTTGACGTTAATTTTTTTATCTGCTTTTAGCAGATTTCTCTTAGGGGTCGTGCTCATGACGGGAATTTTGGACATTTTTCCTCAAATGTCCATCGATCCTACCTAGGAGATGACGGAAATGAGGTCCGTTCAAAACTGTGTCCCCATAATAAATATATATATATGTGTGTGTGTGTGTGTGTGTGTATATATATATATATATATATATATATATATATATATATACATATTTATATTTGTCTGTTACCGCTCTAGTGATCGCAATTATTGTTTAATCGTTACCAAACTCGATATTTAGTTGTTTTATGTAAAGAGAAAGATGAAGTTCGTTAACGGCTGAAATCGGACCAGGGAGGGCGACAGGAGGTTTAGAGGGGAGGAATTTCGAAATATCTCTGTTACTATACGTCGGATCGAAAACTTGCATAGAAACAATCTTATTGCAACTTAAATTTACTATAAATATTGTCCCAGTATTTTCCGACCAGTAAGATTGGTTCTATACAATTATTCGATCCGACGCATAATAACGGAGATATTAAGAATTTTCGAAATTCCTCCCCTCTAAACCACCACTCCTCTTGAATGATCTTTCCTTTTACATAAAACACTTGAATGTCGAGTTTCGTAACGATTAAACAAAAATCCCTAGAGTGGTAAAAGACAAATATATGTATATGTATAAATATATATATATATATATATATATATATATATATATCTAATATATAAAACTTCCATGTCGCAATGTTAGTTAGCGTACTCCTCCGAAACGGCTTTACCGATTTTTACCAAATTTTATATGCATATTCAGTTGGTCTGAGAATCGGCTACTATTTATTTTTCATACCCCTAATTGTTCACCCTTAACATTTTTTTTTTAATTTTTGGAAGAAATTTTTTGTTTTTTTTTTTTTTTTATAATGTGGCATTAAAAAATACATACAACCCTAAATTTTTACTTTTTTATCACCAACCCCTATTTTTTTATAGCCATTTTAATAATTTAATCATTATCATCCCGCTCGATAACTGATCAATTATAGTGTTTTTAACTGTACTTCGATTAAAATTTCAATTTGCAATGACAATCAACAAATCCCAAGGCCAAACGATGTCTATTTGTGGCTTAGATTTGAGTACACCATGTTTTTCACACGGGCAATTGTACGTAGCATGCTCTGGAGTGGGTAAACCATCAAGTTTGTTTGTGCTCGCTAAAGATGGGCTAACCAAAATATTGTTCACGCTATAGCATTAAAAGATTGATGTTGTTTGTTAGTGTTACTGTCGTAATTAATATGTGATATGTAATTTTAAGAAATAAACTATAATAACTTAAAAATAATATTGTTTGGGGTTTGTTATTTTTATATTCCCTTATCGTTCATAGCGCTTCATGCCTATCTCATGCATATACCACATACACACTTATAATAAGTAAGTTACTTTTTGTCTACACTAGAATTTATCTAGAAACTAGAAATAATTTATATGGCAAAACAACGTTTGCCGGGTTATCTAGTATTTATATATATACACAATTTTGAACGCACCTCATTTTCGTTATGTACTAAGTAGGATCGATGGAAAATCGCGCATGAGTACTAACTAAATAGCTGATTTGCCTTAAGGGAAATCTGTTAATAAGTGTCATATCTATAGAGAAGTTCTGAATACTCTAATCAAGTAATAAAATCTATCTCGTTGGAATACAGCAGAGGAGGCGTTCTCGAATGCGAACATTCACGCGAATACGCCCAAAGGTCGAAGTGACACAAATTGAACCTGAAGTGTTTCAGACCGGCGAAGACATAGGCTATCAATTATGCGCTGTCCCCGTACAACGTGGATTGATTCGGACGGTCTCGCGTGTCCACTTAAACCGTTCAACAATCCCCACAGATTTGACTGTCTGTCAGCTCTACCAATATCAACACGGCTTTGAAATTCACCAATTGCTCTTCAAATTAATTGCTTAAATTAACCTGAATAATTTACCCGTGAGTTGCTTGCCCATAGACAAATTAATTAATTAAAAGGTTATTAAAGAGCTCCGGCGTTATCGGCTGACACATCGTTTTCCTCCAAAACCCCAGAAAAAAGTGGATTTACATAGTCTGACAACAGACATAGATAAATTAAAAGATAAATACTTGATTAATTATTAACAGGCCTAAATTATCCTGGAGGATAAAGCATTAAGAAGAAAAGTAATAATTATGTACTATTATGAATCCCATTCATCACTGTAGAACTTAAATAGTCATTAAAATGCAATAAATCGAGATAATATCGTGGAAAAATCTGGATTTCTGATGATGTAGGTTATTACTTGCTATTAATTACCTACATTTTTCAAAGTAATCATTGTTATTTCAAAAAAGGCGTTACGCAGGGGCCGCGCAAACTATGAAGATTTCTCAGGTGCTGAGAACGTGAAATCGCACTAACTTTCTCTATTTGTATGTGAAAAACAAATGATTAGAACATGGTAGGGTTACTGAAGGCTCTGATAACAAGAAAGCGTGAATAACTGGTTTAAGACTCAAGTTACAAAAAAATGTATAGAAAAATAATTGTAGAATATCTATAGCTTAACAATATGGGTTGTACAACATTTTACAATCCTACTCAAAACAGAAATACTTTGAATTTACCAATAGCAAATACTATATTTAGTGTTGAGAATAAATATGGAGTATAATATATATATAAATATAAAATAAACATTTCAGAGTAAAGAACGAGACCTCTTAACTGTTGACGTCATTACCCCGTACATTACAACATATTTGAATATATCTCCCATAGTAAAAGTTCAATGAAAACCATATTTGATATTTAACCTTACAAAGAAGTCGTTAACAGTCGTTCCACTTCAAAAACTAAACAATCTATATAACTCCGTTAATATTCATGATTCAGAAAATATTATAGAACAACATTTATAGAAAATCAAATTCGCAATAAGATTAGTTATATACACTTATTCGATCTGGCGGATAATAACGGAGATATTTCGAATTTTCGAAATCTCCCCCTCTAAACCCCCCCCCCCCCTCTCACTTGTCCGATTTCTGCAATTAACACGTTCGCTGCTGCAGTCTATATGTGATATACTCCACCACCATCTGCACTGGTCCCCGGCGTCCGATGCCTCTCCTAACGTTAAAATCTGTATTGTACCCCGGGGACCGATGTAGTTTTCGAAGGTAACGCTATCTCTTGACAATTCTAGTGAACTAAATGAATGAATTAGCAGAGCCATCAGTCCTTCAACCCAAGAACTAGCACTAGCAAAGCCAGGAGTGGTCCCCGGCGTCCGATGTCGTCTACAACTAATGTACATGTTTTATCACATTGTCAGCTGTTATTTTCAATAAGCACTCTAAAATTGTAAGCTCTTCTAGGTCAGTAGTTGAACTAGAACATGAGGGCAAATAGTTCTTGTCTGCAAAACTACCGTCACTTGCAAAATCACTCTCACTTTCATTGCTGTCTGGCATGAGTTAGAGATAGTGCTTACTCTACTAATTTCCGACCACAATACATATTTTGTCCATCACAACGGTAAATGAGCAAAGGAGGGCCATGGAAAGTAAAACAGATTCAAGTCAGTTCATGTTTGATCAAGTTGTGACTGGAATTAGCATCGGGCGCCCGGAGGGTGGTGCCCTACCCAATTCGAGTTTCTCTATTTCTAGGCGGTTACGGTCCCCGGCGTCCTATAGTATTTTTCTAGATTAACTAAACCTACAGGTTCTAGGAATAAATTACATCCAATCCCCGTTTAAATATCTCTCATAATAAGCTTGCTACAGCCTTCGTTTTTTAGAGTAGACTGAAGGAGAGGGGACCCGTCCTGATAGACTTGATGACAATCGGACCCCGGGGACCGATACAACAGAGAACGTGTTAACGAACTTGATCTTTCTTTTTACATAAAACGATTAAATATCGAGTTTGGTAACGATTAAACAAAAATTGCAACCACTAGATCGTTGACCAACACACATATATATGGTCGCTCCGGAAACCATGACTGTGTTGCTAGGGGAATCTGAATAATGATAGTAATTTTTTTTGGCTTTACTATTCACAATATTTTTACACTTGCCATATGAAGTTTTTATCTTTCTATTTATCCTAGTAATTTTAGCTAACTGATAGAATTTCTTAGTCTCAAAGAATAAAAAAAATGTTGATCAATTTCTCTCCACTATTCAAAATTCTGTTTACAATATAAATCATAACCATGGGTAGTAATCATTCAAGCACATGAGCTTGAATCCAAACTATTCAAGCTTGGAATAAGACTTATAATGATATATTCACTCATTGTTAATGTGCTATAACTAAAAGTAGGCGATTACTGAAGGAAGAAAATTAAATTAATGCAAAAATTTCGATTAATATTCAAGATAGAGAAAAAAATGTATAGAACAACATTTATAGACATTTAAATGTACAAAAAAATTGGTTCTATGCAATCATCCGATCCGACTCGTTGAATCAGTGATATTTTGAAGTTTCAAATTATCTACCTCTAAACCTTAGTTTTACATGAAATGCTTATAATATAGTTTGGTAATGGTCGAACAAAAATTGCCTCATTACTGTCATCTGGGTAGAATCGACGAACTTTTGAAGAAAGTTTTAGGAAATCATCATGAGTACGACCTCAATAACTGATTTTCCTGAAGGGAAATATGGTAAAATCGAGTAATGGAGCAATGTCGTTTAAAGACAAATTTGCTAATAGCCGATCAGAGGGAGACCGAAATTCCCGGGTCTTGGAGAATTTTATTTCCACCCCAATAGATATATAACGGTGAATACTCTTGGCTAGCTGTTGGATATCCATCTTGTGAAGATGGCTGGAGTTGCCGCGGGCATCCCTCAGCTATTGGCGGCAATAATCCTATGCAGAGGCCGGATAGTGATCACCTTATACCCGGCTCTGGGGGCTTTATACTCCACACTAATTGCATCACAAGAGGCTTAAGTCTTCCTCCAGGACCTTCAGCAGATACGGCTCGGTGCATCGCCCATTAATGCAGCCCGAGTCGCTAGCTCACTCACAAAGGTACGGCTATTAGCAGATCTCCTTTGAGAAAGTTCAGCTATTGAGGTTGCAAACATGACGCAATTTTTGAAAACGTTCCTCTAATGCCCACCGATCCAATCTAGTAGATGGTGAAAAGTACCAGACGGAAAAATAAAATACGACGGGATAACCAGAATAGATGTCTATAATAAATAAATGATATATTTTTCATATCTTCTTGGCAAAGTCACCAATGAAAACACATTTTTCGCGTACTTCATTGATACTGCCCTACATATTTCGTGGCCAATATAACACCTCTTCAGGGACTCTCTCTTTTCAAAAAAATGATACCATTAATTTAAAAAAAATAAACAAATTAAAAACATTAATTTAGCATAGCCTTATGATATTCTTTATTAGATAGAGTCTTAATAAGTGCCTACTTACGTTAATATTTACTAAATCTAAATACAGATTGCTACGTACATTTCTGAAGTGCTCGTTTCCCTCTTACGTTCGTTGCAAACTGAGGTTCCCGAAGTAGGTTAAGTCAGCTGATCACAGACGGATCATTTAAACGTCAACCTTGAACTCGATTACTTCGCTTTTCAAAATTTAAAATCGATTATTTTATTTTAAGATAAGATGTTATAGAATATATGATTGAGGCATTTATTTTATATTATCATGTTTACCGCGTTTTTTTTTTTTACTATTATTTGAATATTCTCTTTTATTTTTCATTTAGTGTTATTTATTTATCGTTTAGTGTTCGTTCTTTCTATTCTTTATCAATTATTTGAACTTTTTCAAAATTGAAGGTGTGTTTCTTGGAGATAGAATGATCCGCCAAGGCAGTTTTATTTTCATTATTCTCAATCATTTTTAAGTGTTCCTTTAACCTTTTATTCACCAGCTGCGAGAATTCACCAATATAAGTTCCATTGCAGGTGTTACAGCTTATTTCGTGTATATAATATTTAGATTTTGATCATATTACTTTATCTTTAGTTCTCGTAAATTTGTTTTTGGATTTTTTTGGATTGGGTCAAAATTAAGGGAGCAGTAGAAAATTAAGCTTATAAATAACAATATATACTATTGTCATACCTTTCTGTGGAGACTGACGTCACTGGCTGATGGTTGAGTACAGCTGGCATTGTGCTATAGATGCAAAGGCATCATCTTCAAGCCTGTCGATAGTTGAACTCAATCGAAAGGGCTTGCCAGCGGTACTCAACCATCAGCCAGTGACGACGGTCTTCTCCGAGAGGTATGACAATAGTATCATTTATATTGGCGGTTCTAACCCTTTATTTGAATTGCCAACAAATTATAGGACGTAAACAGCATAAAACCACTTATATAAATTATAAAATACTAATAATAAATTACTTTTATAAAGAGGAAAGTGCATTATTTAATTTATCAATGCTGTTCATATTTAAAGTATATTCTAAAAAAAAGTTACATCCTTGTTTCCAAATGCTTGGGGGTATTGTTTAGAATGTAGTATTTAGACAACTTCGGGGATAATGGATATTTGTTACATTTTTATTCATCTATATTAATCAGCTGGCTCTCCTCCAATGAATCCAATGAATTTTTGAGCGGGTTGTAGTTAATTTATTTCTACTGATTATGAGTCCTTGTTAAGAGGTGGTCTAGATATTTATACCCGAATAATGGCTGTATATCAAGAGTGTGATCAGCAACTCCTTGTGTCAAAAAAATGATGAATCCTTATTTTTTGCATATTTACGTTAATTGTAGTGTTATTGATGTTCTATTTCAGGGCCATATTCAAAATTATTTTATATTATTCGCCTTTACATTGAAATAATTGAAAGAAATATATCAATATTTTCATTTACTGAATGATTTAATCGGTATTTTAAGCCTCCTGTAAAAGTAATTTTTTGTTGACATACGAGTTTGCTGATCAACACTGTCGAAGTCAGTAGGATGTTCTTCATTTAGCATTGCCCAGCGACATACGTCTAAGACATTATATACATGTATTTAGGAATTACTCATTTTAAACTAAAAACTCTGGTCCTAAATTAAAGACAATTCAATTTCCGCTGAAAGGACACTCAATTTAAAAGAAGAGTGAAACGGAACGACGCTAGTGACTCGGTCTGTTGAGCAGTTGGTTTTTTTACTGGTTTTTTGTTTCTCTGTTTCATTGGAAAACGTCCAAGCCTATTTTCCTATTGCTTCAATTGACAAAGTACTGACACTTATTAGCTCAGTAATTGTTACTATGAGTGGGAAATCTGCTTAGATTACGTATCCCTCACGAACGTGTTTACTATTATTTCAGCAGATTTCCCCTAAGGGAAATCAGCTATTGAGGTCGTACTCATGACGCTATTTTCGACAAATGTCCTACCCAGAAGATGATGAAAATGATGTTCGTTCAAAACTGTATATATAAATATATATATACACACACCCTGTTAAAGCTGATCGTTACCAAACTCGTTAATCAATCGTTTTATGCTAAACTTCGTTAACGCCTGAAATCGGATCAGGTGTGTTTAAGGGGGAATTTCGGAAATTTGAAATATCTCTGTTATTATAGGTCATATCCAAGAATATATAATATAAGTATAGAACCAATATTATTGCAAATGTAATGTTCTATAAACGATGTTATATACATGTTTTCTCTATCTTCAATATTAACCTAGGGCATTTTTTTAGATTTCAGCATTTAGTAAACTCCATTTTCAGACAAACGCATTTTAAAAATAAGAGAACATACCATAAAGCATTAATACCAAATATTGTTTTCAACGAACCATTATTCTGCGAGATACGTGCCAATAGTTAGAGTGATGGCGTCATCAATTTAGATTTTATTGACCTCCCACTTCTCGCATACTCATCGGATTTTTTAAGGTACTATATGCTGAGATGAGATCAGTAGTGTGTAATTCCAACATGTGGGAAGTCTGCTTAGTTTAAGCGGTCTCTGCATAACGGATTATTTAGAGAGGAAATCGGATGATGGCGGCTTTAGAGGAGAATTTCGAAAATTCTTAATATCTCCGTTATTACGAGTCAAATTGATAAATTATATAGAACCAATCATATTGCAAATATAATGTTCTATAAATGTTCTTATGTTCCTTTTTGCACCTCTTGATTATTAACCGAGATATTTGCATTTTTTAGTTTTCGTCCTTCAGTAAACCCCCACGCCTACCCATCTCATATTAACAATAAGCGTTATATTATGAAGCTTAAATAGCAAATATTGTTCTCATTGGACTTTTACCTTTTGAGATAAATGCAAATACGTAACGCACGTGGGAAATCTGCTTCGGTAACGCAGACCCTGCGTGACGGACTTTTTTTTTTTACAGTACTTAACATTCTCACCTGTCGCAAGACAACTACAATGTTTTTGAAACCGACTCGAATTAATTTATGGAAAATATCTAAAAGTTAATTTCTTTCAGTCTTCTTCCGACCCCGGGATTTCAGGAGGCACTCTTTATTGCCGATGTTAAAGAGGTCCTTTTTTTAATAACACTCGCTATAAAAAAAAAATAAAAAAAAGTAGAAGGGGTGCTATTCAAGGCAAACGTTTTAAAGGCAAAGAGAAGGATAAAGCGGTGATATTGAACTTTAAAACTCGCAAGTTAATAAGGAAGATAAACAGTGCTTTCATAACAAAGTCGGAGAGACTTAAGGCAAGATAAACAATTGTAAATTGTAGACCGTATTTTCCACAGCCTTAGGGATCTGAATTGTAATGTCTTTGACAGCACTTTTTGAATTAGAATCAGATGTTCCCTTAAGATTTATTTAAAGAGAGAAATAAGTGGTTTCACCGCATAAATTACCAGGATTTCAACTGGAATTCTTTTGTCTTTCTATAGCTTTCGCTATCGCTAGAAGGTTAAGAATGTATTTAATAGGAATTTCTTTTATGAGGCAGTGGCATAGTTTATTTAAAATAGGTGTGTTACCTTTCAAAAATGCTGTTATCATCCATAGAATGAAAGCCCAATCTATATAAAAATGAACTTTAATTTATACACAAAATGTTTATACTTATTTTTTTTTTTGTCAGGTCACTAAATCAAAATATAAATTCATGTGAGGTTGACCGTCCGTTCATTTGTTACGAAATCACTTAAAAACAGCCCGATGTAGTATCCATGTTTCAATGTCAGTAGCCCCAAGGTACAACATATAATAGGCGACTCAAGAAATTGATTTTCCAAGGAGAAAGGATAGTGTAGTACGTAAAATAATTGCCTAAATGGTGTTATACTAATTCTTTGACATTACAATAATTTCAAAGAATTAGAAGACAGCTGATTACCTGGGTGGACAAAATAGGAAATAATATACTAAAATGGAAGGAAACCAAGCTTTCATTCAGAAAGCATACTCCATCAAGTGAACGTTCACAGATAACGATCTACAGTTTTTCATCAACATCCATCATACAATTAGAAGAGTATATTATATATATATATCTTAGTTCGTGTGACAAAAACGATAAAAATGGTAAAAGTCAATGATGTAAGGGGAAACAATATTAAAATAACAAAATTCTTAGACAATATGGTATATTAATATAGTTCCGTTATAATAACAAAGTGTTCAGGATTTTTTTATTTTATTTTTTTTAAAAAAGGCAGAAATAACATCCGTACATTGTCGGGAATTTATAACTAAGAATTAAAATGGTGGACGACAATAAAGTCTTATACATTTTTAGGCAACAATAAATCCTAATTTAATTTCAAGATACTTATTTCAGTGGCTATTAATAACTTTTTGAAATTAAAATCACCACAATTATATTTGGGCTCACCCGGTTTGCACATGATTTTTTTAAGAATTAACAATGAATGTGTAAATTATTATTTTCAGGATTTTTATTATTATTTATTAACGTCCATTTTTGGCTTCTATGGCTAATTGTGCCGAGTTATCAAAAAGCTACCCCCTCTTTTTCTAGCCAGAGAGGTGGTAAGGATTTTATTCAATGTGTCCGTTACTGAATAAAGTCCTATTGCCCAGGCGGTAATCGAACTCGCCACACTAGGTTTACCAAATGAGATTAAGGCAAACGCTTTAACTCACATGGCTAATCTAAGCCCCACAGAATTTTTAATTTTCCTAATTTCCCAAAGTACAATGTCCCTTACTACCCAAGGTGCTATATATATGTTATTAACACACTGCTTTTTAGCTAATTCCCCTTAAGATATATATATATATATATATATATATATATATATATATATATATATATATATATATATATTTGTCTGTTAACGTTCTAGTGGTAGTAATACTCGTATTTGTTTGATCTTTAGGAAACTCCATATTTAAATATTTTATGTAAAAAGAAAGATCAAGTTCGTTAAGGGCAATCTGACCACTGGGGGGGGGGTTTAGGGGGGAATTACAAAAAAAGGACCTAATATCTCCTTTATTATGCGTCTGATCAAAAAATTGTATAGAACCAATATTATTGAAAATGTAATGTTCTAAACATGTTTTAGGTACGTTTTTTTACTATCTTGATCACTAACGGAGATATTTGCATTTTTTAGTTTTCGGCTTTCAGTTAACCCCCAATCCTACTCATGCCATATTGCCATACAATAAGCGTTCTATTATGAGGCACGTTATTTGAAGCTTAAATAGCAAATATTGTTCTCATTGAACTTTTACGTTTTGAAGTAAATGCAAATACATGGGATTTCTGCTTACAGTTAACACAACCCCAACGTGACGGACTTGGTGAGGATGAATTACTACCATCCCCTTCAACCTGAACCGATGCTTATTTTTAAAGGACTACTGAATTTATTTATATTTTAATTTTTTTTAAATATCTTCATAATGCAAACAAATACAAAATAAAGTAAGCATTTTCCTTTCTTACATATTCATTTCAAAAAATCAGCATTTCAGAGTGCTTTATTAAAAGGAAAAGAGTTATACAAATTGTACTATAAACATTGTTTGATGTGGAAAATATGGCCGGAAAGGGTGATGGGGCGTTTGATACAGTAACAAGCTTCAATTTGCTAATTGGATTATTTCAGTTCGCTCAGGTCTTAATTACAGGAACCCATTAATAATTTCTATCTTGAAATCATAACACAATCTCACGGCTTTTTGCTTGGCTAGCTTTTTATTTGACTTTTATGAGTACTACTTACTTTAGATATCTTATTAAAACGTTTCTTTTCCTTTCCTTTCCTCATTATTATTATAGTTATTATTTATTAACGTCCACTTTTAGCAGATTTCCAGGAAATCAGCTATTGAGGTCGTACTCATGACGCGATTTTCGAAAATTTTCTTCAAATGTCCATCGATCCTACCCAGGAGATGACGAAAATGATGGCCGTTCAAAATTATATATATATATATATATATATATATATATATATATATATATATATATATATTTGTCTGTTTGTCTGTTAACGCTCTAGCGGTAGCAATTTTTGTTTGATCGTTATCAAACTCGATATTTAAACGTTTTATGCAAAAAGGCAGATCAAGTTCGTTAATGGCTAAAATCGGACCAGTGGGAGGGAGGGTTTAGAGGGGGATTTTCGAAATATCTCCGTTACCATACGTCGGATCAAAAAATTGTATAGACCAGTCTTATTGTAAATTACATGTACTATAAATATTGTTCTATACATTTATACTCTATCTTGAATATTAACCGAGATATTTTCATTTTTATTAAATTTGGGCAGATAACGGATGACTAAGTTTCTCGCCAAAAGCTAGTTCGGCCCTTTGCCGTAACTGTTCGGCTCTCGTATGGAGATTTCTCTGTAACTTCACGTACGAAATTTGTTTAGTTTACGCAGACCCTGCGTGATGGACGTTTATTAATAAATTAGGACGGGTTATCTACAGATTACCGTCTTTATGTAGCCAGAGTCGGACCGAGGATTTAATTGAATGAGTTCGTCACTAAGTAAATTCCTATTGTTCAGGCGGTAATCGAACTCGCCACTCGAGAGTTTTCTATCTAGATTTTCCTCAGTAGGTAATGATCTAAAGACAATTGATCGACCAACGGAAAGTTGACGTTAGTTATATTATTGTTGTTAAAGCGTTGGACATAATCTCACCTAGTAAACCTCTCATGAGTACTCATCTGGGAATAGGAATCTACAGTATTAACGGAAACGCTCAAATGTCAATTGTGTTATAGACCAAATAATTATTTTTCAAACAAGTACGTAAAATCTTGATTGGTGACGTTATCGGACAACAAACTTGCATGTAATAAAGGTCTCTTGAAAACAATATTTGGTATTTAAGCTCAGAATAAAGTGGTTCATGATTTTCAGCTTTTTGTTAATGTCGCTTAAGTAGGAGTGGGGTTTTTACTGAAGGCAAAAACTAAAAAAATGCAAATATCTCGGTTAGTATTCGAGATACAGAATAAATGTAAATAACTACATTTATAGACAATTAAATGTGCAATAATATTGCTTCTAGACAGGTTTTCAAATGCGAATCATAATATAATTTGAATTTTCCAAATTCCCTCACTAAATAGATCGGATTTGAGCCAATAAATCCAATTTCACGAGAGCCGAACAGTCGAAACGGCCGAACTATCTTTCAGTGGAATCGCCAGAACAGAACCGACAATTGCTGAATATAAAAAATACAAATATCTCGGTTAATATTCAAGATAGAGAATAAATGTACATAACAAAATTTATAGTACGTTTAATTTGCAATAGGATTGTTTCTATAAAGGTTTTCAATCCGACGTATAGTAACAGAGATATTTCGAATATTCGAAATCGGGTCCTATTTCAGCCATTAACGGACTTGATCTTTCTTTTTTCATTAAACGATTAAATATCGAATTTGGTAACGACCAAACAATTATTAGACCGATAGAGCGTTAACAGACAAATACATATATACGTCTATATATTTCATATATATGTATATATATTACACACACACACACACACACACACACACACCCACACACATATATATATATATATATATATATATATATATATATATATTTATATATCGAACGAACCTCATTTTCGTCATCTCCTGTATAGGATCGATGGACACTTTTGAAGAACTTTATCGAAAATCGCGTCATGAGCACGATCTCAATAGTTGATTTCCCTTCAGGGAAATCTGCTAAAATCAATGTTCCGATTCTGTATGGAGATGAAACAGTTATGAGCCGACAGTTATATAGATGGGTGAGTTGAAAGGACGAGTGGACAGTAATTGGAGGACATTTGGTGTCTGTGGATGAGCAGTAGTGAGAGAGGGCGTGCGTGACACGGTGGCCCAGATGGGGTCATATTTTAATAGGCCCTATGTGGGATAGTGCCACGACCGACTTCACCAGCCAATGGCAGATCTTATAGAACACCTTGTCTATACTCTTCTCCCAATTACCATAGCGGCCTCTTCAGACACACTGCCCCATTTTCGGTGTCGCAGATCAAATAAGCAACTATGGAGCATGATTTGAGCAGGAGACGCAGCTTCTAGTGAGTAAAACCGCATCACGGCGGGGACCGCATAATCTAGATTCCCCTCATTTGAGAATAGATGCGAACTAGTCTCAAATTTTTAACAGATTCCCCTAAGAGAAATCAGCAGTTGAGGATATACTCACTCGATGTCCATATTTCTTCAAATCTCCAACGATCCTACCCCGGATATTACCAAAATTATGTCCGTTTATAATTATAAATATATATAAATAAATAAGGGAAGACAGCTATTAAGGTTGTATTCATTTTATATATATATCAGTTAACACTCTACCGGTCGTAAATTTTGTTTAATCGTAACCAAACTCGATATTTAATCGTTTTATGTAAAAAAAAAAAAAAAGATCAAGTTCCTCAATGGCAGAAATCGGACAAGAGGACGGGAAGGGGATTAGAGGGGATATTTCAAAGATTCAAGATATACCCGCTATTATATTTCGGATCGAAAAATCGTACATAACCAATCTTATAGGAAATTAAAATACCTATAAATGTTGTTACGTACATTCATTCTCTATCTCAAATGTTAACCAAGATGTATGCATTTTTTTTCATTTTTCAGATTTCAAACCCCCTTCTTTGTCATCGCACGTTTTGAATAAGCCAACATATCATGAACAGTCTTATTTCAAGCTAAAATACAAAATATTGCGTTGAAAGAATATTTTCTAGATGAGATAGCAAATACCTTTTGATGACTTCCCCCCTTTCCCCCCTGGATTTTGTGCTTTTTTTTACTAAAATTACATTGATTGAGGTGAAAATTGTTCTGATTCATTATAAATTGTATATTAGACCTAATAATAGTTTTCAATAAAATATATTTATTATATTTCAGTTATTTGTTTTTCTTTCCGGCCAAGCATAGTTCTAACTTTCTAGTCAGCTTTATGAGGTTGGCTCACCTGTTTGTCATAGTTTTTTGTATTTGTTATCAGCGGTGTGAAGTGTAAAAGTATGTAGATTTATCTATGGCGAACCTTCACGTGGGTAATCTGCTTAGTTTACGCCGACCCTGCGTGACGGACTTATTATTTAGAATAGAAAATATGTAGTAAGATGAGACCAGCCCTTGGCCTTGGAGTAACCTAGATCAGTTGATACCGCGCTTTCTTCTCGGTTCCTCGAATCTCAAGATCAAGGAAATTTGAACTAGCATTGAAACTAAGGGAACCCTATTATCTAACTTTGGCTGATGAGAGGGTGTGAGATTAGTGTACAATACACATATACAACAGAAACTAAGAGGAAGAAGCAATCAATCATTAGTATTCGGTATGTGTTCATCTGGAGTAGACAGACTATTACAAAAGACTAGTCATTCCCTTTTAACAGATTTTCCTTATGAGAAAACAGCTATTGCGGTTGTACTCATGGCACGATTTTCGAAATCTTTCTTCAAGCGTCCATCGATCCTCCCTAGGATGACGAAAATGAGGTGCGTTCAAAACTGTATATATATATATATATATATATATATATATATATATATATATATATATATATATATATACACGTCTGTTACCACTCTAGCGGTCGCTATTTTTGTTTGATCACTTCCAAAGTCAATATTTAATCGTTTTATGTAAAAAGAAAGATCAAGTTCGTTAGTGGCTGAGGGTTTAGAGAGGAGGATTTTCGAAAATCGAAATATCTCGGTAACTATACGTCGGATCGAAAACTTCTATAGAACCAATCTTATTGAAATTTACTATAAATATTGTTATATACATTTATTCTCTACCTTGAATATTAACTGAGATATTTGTATTTTTATTTATTTGTTATTAAATTTATATGTGTGTGGGGATAACAGACGAGATGAGATCGGCTATTGTCGGTTTCTGAGATTTCGCCGAAAATTAATTCGGCTGTTTCCGTAATTGTTCGGCTCTCGTGAAATTGGTTTAGGGACTCGTATAAGTTTTTACTTTATGAGATATATGCAAATACGCTCTGTTGACCACCCCTTCTTTAGTTCTTGGATTACTAAAATGTGAGTTATTGAAATATAAATTACTCTGATTCATTATAAATTGTGGTACTAGATATAATAAATAGTTTACAATAAAGTTAATCTGTTATATTCACACACACACATATATATATATATATATCAGTTATTGTTTTTTTTCCGGTAAAGAATATTTCTTTCTATCAGTTCAGCTTTGAGGGGTTGGCAGACCTATTTGTTTATAATGCGGAAGCCATTGCCGTTGGGAGCTTATTAAAATTAACTGAAAGATTTCTCATTACCGTTTGTATTTACTCACGGTGGTGTTAAGTGTTACCAGTATGCAGATTTCTCTATTGCCCCTGCGCGACTGACTTTTTTTTTATTCAGTTTGCTCTAATTAAAGGAATATTGGTGATTCAGGGAACTATTCTTTGATCCTGACACAAATTTAAAAGCTTGGGGAAGGCGGTATAGAGAAGGGTTTTTAAATTAAAGAAAGGATCCACCTTGATGGAGGCGGAAGACATCGGATGGAGGGGGGGGGTTTGAAGGGGGGGGGGGGGCATAAAAACCTCTAATTAATGAGACACAGGTAATAGGAGCAGCCTCAGGTCGATCCCTTTTAATTAAAATCTAAGGGATACTAGAGATGCAAAGGTTGTCTAAACTGCTTCTCTAGTTAAGGGGAAATTTAGAGCTGAATTAATTATGTGCAAGTACGACAATTAGCCCCACAATTAGTGATGGCGAGTTAAATTTTAATAAGTTCTCAGAAATTGAATTCGGCTCTGCAGAAGTTAAAGTGGGTACGGGGGTTCGAATTTGACATTACAAACAAGCAAATATTGCGAATAAATCAGATATCACAAACAGGAAGAGCGTCAACACTTTCCTCAACTAACCTTATTACACACTATACATGTTTGAAGTATCTCAAGTAAACCAATCTTCAGGAGTATATAAGTCTGAAAACGTAAATTGCAACCAGTCTAGGGCTCTAAACAGATTTTCCAAGTGACGTTTTACAATAGATAAATATATATACTTGTAACAGCTCCGTGAATGTTAAGAGAACCAATGCACATGTGAAATCTTCTATCAATTAACATTTCCATAACCTCCGCAACAGAAAACATTTGAACCATTGTGTTCTATCGGAACCAGCTCTCTTCATATTACTATGCTCACCGAAACCCATAAGATGCATGATGTCTTCCAAATAGGATTTTCTAGGCCTCCCTCTTCCAATATGCCCAAGAAACCTATTTCCAAATATATTTGTCAATTTGTGCCTTGTGTTACAAAAAGTTCGTCACGTAGGAGCTGCGTAAACTAAGCAGATTTCCCTCCTTAAGGTTTGCAATAGATAATTCTACCTACTGACAACACTTAACACCGCCATGAATATAAAGTACATAAATACAAACGGTAATGAGATATCTGAATGTCTGAGTTGTAAATATACAGGTCTGCCAACTTCTCAGAGTTTAGATAGATAGAAATATTCTTGCCCAGTAAGAAAAACAATTACTAAAATATATCTGAATATAATATATTAATTTTATTGAAAACTATTTACTATATATATTACTGTAATTTATAATGAACCACATTAACTTATATCTTAATCTAAATTTTAGTAATTCAAGAGCAAAATCAGAACGAATTTCAAGTAAATATCAGTTGAAAACAGTATTTGATTCTTCTAATAAAGTGCTTCATTACATAACGGAGTAGTATTTATATAACATGAAAAGATAATTCTCATAACGGTTAATATGCAAGATTGAGAATAAATATGTATAACAATTTTTATAGTACATTTAATTTGAAATAAGATTGATTCTATAAAATTTTTCAATCCGACATATAATAACGGAGAAATTTTGAGTTTTCGAAATTCCCCACTTTAAACCCCCTCGCCGCCTGGTACGGTTTCGGCCATTAACTAACTTGAACTTTAGTTTTGCAAGAAAAGCTTCTCATATTGAATTTGGTAACAAAAATTGAGAGGAAACAGACAATTATATATACATTTATATAATTTTCAACGGACCTCATTTTCTTCATCTACTAAGTAGATCCATGGACATTCGAGGGTTGTTTTTTTTAATACGCGCCATGAGCACGGGAAATCTGCTAATTTCAATTTACATACCTTTTGAAATTCATTAATAATACTAGCATTAGAATGCCATGATTTACTATTCAAAGCTCACTGTTAGCTATAGAATGGATTTCTTTGTATCATTTTGAGAGAAGACACCTTGACAAAAAGTCTCAGGTCATCCTGGCGTATCGCCGGCTCTTACAATTGCCGGATGTGGTCTCTGAACCTTATGCTTCTCTTTTCTTAATGCTCACTTAAATAATGAAAAAAAATGTACCTTGGAACGTAGACAATTTAAATGATTTGATCATCCTATTACTTAGTTCTCGATTGGAGAATTAGCTAAGCAGCATAATATTTGTATATATGTATGGTATGCACAGATACACACACACACATAAACATAAATGTGTGTGTGTCAAAGGTTTGAATTGGTGTATGAAATTATTAAACATTGAAAATAATGGTGCACCCATGTATAAAAAATAATCAATGAATATGAATATTAATTTTTCAAGCCCCTGTGAATATCAATATTAAAATCATTCGCGACTGTAAAATCAATTTAATTTTAAAGGACTATTGAAGTCATGGCGTACTACTGGTGGTTTACTCATCTCTGAATACCAAAAATTCTAAATATCTCGTTTAATATTCTTACTCGAGAAAATGTATATATCACAATATTCATAGACAATTAAATTTACAATAAGATTGCTTCTATACAATATTTCGATCCGACTTATGACAACGGAGATATTTCGTGTTTTCGAAATCCTCCCCCTCTAAACTTACTCCTCCGCCAGTCCGATTTTAGCCGTTAACGAAATGGATGTTTAGTTTTCTATGAAACGCTTATATAACGAGTTTGTTAACGATGTATATATATATATATATATATATATATATATATATATATATCTGGTATATAAGCTTAGAAAAAGTGGTTCATTCTTTAACAGCTAATAGTGAATATGACATGAGTAAGAATGTGGGCTTACTTAAAGCTCAAAAGTAAAGGTTTAAATATCTCGGTTAATATTTATGATAGAGAAAATGTGTATACATCAACATTTTTTTAATATGTAATTTAATTCGCAATACGATAGGTTATGTCTTTTTATTTCGGTCCAACTTATAATAACGGGAATATTTCAAATAGATCCTTCTTTTCCATAAAACGATTAAATATTGAGTTTAGTAGCGATCGAACAAATATTCTGACCGGCAGAGCGTTAGCTGTCAAATCTTTCTCTCTCTCTCTCTCTCTCTCTCTCTCTCTCTCTCTCTCTCTCTCTCTCTCATATATATATATATATATATATATATATATATATATATATATACTTTTGAACGGACCGCATTTTCGTCAACTACTGGGAAGGATCGATGGACATATGAGGCAAATTTATCGAAAACCGCTTCATGAGTACAACCTCAATAGCTGAATTCCCTTAAGGAAAATCTACAAATATTTAATTGGCAGCAAAAGTCGGGGCTTCTTGAAATCACGAAACCCGGCCGAGCGCCCACTCAGCTTTATTGTAATGAAATTACAGCCAAGTCTAAGCGCTCCCGAACAGAATTCAGTGTTGCATGTCGTGACACCGCCTTCCTCAACACTAATCCATGAGTGCAGTCAGTTAGTCTGCATTCCTAAGGACCTATTTCACTGAGTTTTTATGGCCCTATGTCACGAAACCCCCCTCTCTACATTACATTATTAAATTTTAGCCTTGTCCTCTTGTATCACTAATTATTTTTGCGAGAAACATTGTAGACCAACTAAGGACAGAAGTTTTAGTGGACTTCCCTCAATTGAAATCAGTTATTGAGTTTGTACTCATGCCGGGATTTTCGAAAAATTTCTACTCATGTACATCGATCCTACCCAGGATATGACGAATTTAAATATACATTTGTCTGTTAACGCTCTAGCGGTCGCAATTTTTGTTTGGTCGTTACCAAACTCGAAATCTAATCGTTTTATTTAAAAAAAAAAAAAAAGATCTAGTTCGTTAATGGCATAAATCGGACCCGTGGGAGAGGGGGCTCAGAATGGAATAGAATAATAATAGAATATATATTTATTTGTTAAAGATTTATATCTTGTACAAATTAAATAAACAAATAACAATTCTGTCTTTTAAATAAATAAATTAAATCCAAATTCTTGAGTTCAATAATAATATGGCAATAAAAAAAGAATAAACGAAAAAAAAAAAGCAATATAGTGTAAACAGTAAATATAATACATAAAGATAACTAATAGCATTCTATAATTATATAAATTCGTCTTATTATAACATTTAACTGGAGTGTGGTCCATCAGCACTTATATATTCCAGAGTATTGCATGCTGAAGTGATGAAGTAGTAAATGTTGTGTAGTTTTTCGAGGCTATCGATACTAAGTATCTCTTCAATTTTATGTACATCACTGACTGCTGAGGAAAGTGTTCGTAGATATTTATTTCTATCTTCAATGAGATTTTCACAGTAGAGAAGTATATGTGACAGGCTATTAGGGATGAATTGGTTAGAAAAATTGCAAGGTTCCAGAGCTTTGAATGAAAAAGTTTTGTTTCGTGATTGAAGTTTTGTGTACTCTGAGCTTGATACTCTTAATTGGCCAACAGATCTTAGCTTTTTTATGTTTGTTTTAAACGTCAGGTAGTTCTCCGGGCTGGATATATTGAAGCTGGATATAGTTCTATAGATGGGGTTACTTTTGGAATTTGTAGCTCGGTGGATATCAACTGAAAGGTTGTGGTTTTTTAACTCTTCTAAAATTTCATTTTTGTGTTTCAGTATTTCGTTCTGACGAACTCAGAACGGAGAATTTTTAAAATTCAAAACACCTATCCCCGTTATTATACGTCCGATCGAAAAATTGTATAGAACCAATATCGTTGAAAATTAAATGTACTATATATTGTTATATACATTTATTCTCTATTGTCAATGTTAACCGCGATATTTGGATTTTTGTTTAGCGTTCAATTAACCCCCACTCCGACTCATGTCAAACAGAAAAACGCTGTTATATTGTAATCCACATCATTTTATGGTTAGATGCCAAGTATCAAAAGGGAGTAGGGATTTCGAAGATTTTAATATCTCCGTTACTATACGTCGGATCCAAAAATTGTATAGAGGCAGAATTATTGGAAATTTAATGTTCTGTAAATGTTGATATATAAGTGTTTCTTCAATCTTCAATGTTAATCGAGATATTAACATGTTTTAGACTTCAGCTTTCAGTCATCGCATCTTAGAAGAATAAACCAATATATCATGAACCATCTTATTTCAAGCTGAAATTGTATTCAAGAACCTTTTCTAGATGGGAAAAATGCAAATACGTTCTGATGACCCCCCCCCCCGTCTTTTGTACTTGGATTACTAAAATTAGTGTGTGTTAAGATTATTCTGTTTCATTTTTAATTACAGTACTAGTTATAGTAAATGGTTTTCAATAAAATGAATATATTATATTCAGATATATTTCTGTAATTACTTTTCTTTCCTATCAAGAATATTTCTATTTATCTATTAAGACAGTTTGGCTAACCTGTTTGTTCACAATTCAGACGCTTCCTGTTGTGGATGTTAGCAAAATGTAAATGGAATTAATCATTTCTCATTATCATTTGTATTTATTTATTCACTAAATATTCACGGTGTTGTTAAGTGTTACCAGAATGTAGATCTCTGCGTGACGGGCTTTTATTTAACTTCAATAGATTTCCTTTCCATTTTATATGACCATAGTTATTGCACATTTGATTGCCTATAAAAGGTGTTATATACATGTTTTCTCTAATATGAATATTCACCGAGATATTTGTTAGTTTTCATCCTTCAATAAACCACCATTCCTAAACGTCATTATAACAAAACTGATATAGCACGGGCCTCTTTATTTTAAGATTTAATAACAATTATGTTTCCATGCTTTTATTACACGCAAGATTGTACATTCATGTCTCCAAGATTATTATTCGTCTATACCATACTCGATATTTAACCGTTTTAGTCAACACTAAACATCGTGTTGGCAGAAATTTAAATTTTGTTTTGAATATATCTCTCTCTACGTGAAGTATATTTGTGAGAAATCTTGCAATGGCAGTATTTATAGAAAAACGATTTACATAAAAATTAAAAACGAAAATAGTGTATTTTAGTATATAATTAATTAAGAAGAAAAATAATATTTTCCCATTGAAAATATATGGTGGTTTAGTTATTTATTAAAAAAACAAACAATGAAAACCAACCCTTGGTTCTGGTAAAATAAATAAACAGAAACATTTTATTGATTTTCAATAAACTTCCAACATTTTTTTATACTGGGAAACGAAAATTTCTGTGAGTATGAGGGTATATAAAATTTGTATTGCAAAGTTATAAGTTATTCGAAGAAGTTTTGGGAAATTAATTCGTTCAAGATTGAAGAATAAATTGCGAATTATTCTTTCAAACGAGGTCGTTTACACTCTCCCTCACTTAGTTTAGCCTCTTCCAAGAAAATCATTAAAGCTTGAATTTTTCATATTAATTAACCCCAGGCCGTTTAATATATTTCCAAACTTCGAGAATATTTCAGCGTATCGAAATAAAAATAATCAATAATAAAAAAAAGTTATTAAATCTCAAAATCTATTTATACGAGTTTGGAATACTCAAAGCGAATATTACACGAAGAAAACCCCTCTGACTTCATACAAATGAACGATCAATAACAAGTATAACGAGGAATAAAATTAATTTGTATATCTAAACAACATTACAGAAAATTCAAATAATTTGCAAAAGAAAAATAACAGTGATAACTTAAATGAAAGATTCATTTAATAAATAATGAAATAAATTTCAAGCATTCCGAAGAAATATTCTTAATTATAATATTCTTGAAGGGATGTTTTAAACCTGGTTCTGAGGGAAGGAGCTGGGCTGAGTAATACATTTGCTCGGAAGGTACAACAATAGATCAAGCTGACGCGAATAAAATACTTCCGGTCCGCCTGGGATTTGAGAGTATCACCAATGGGTTCTGTGGCCAATTCAAAACCTTCCCAGTCCTACTACACCTCATTTACAAAAGAAAACGTCCGAACGCAAGGACAGCGTAAACTAAGCTAAGATTTCCTAAGTGCAGGTATATCTCACTTGTGATCTCATTCTTTATTTCTTTGTAAAAGAAAACGACGAATAAAAGGGCTGGGGGTAACTGGAGACAGAAAACTAGAAAGTAGAAATAAATCGCATAATACTGGAGGTACGAAAAAATGTATAGAACAAGAATTATAGAGCATCAATAGTTTAACAATATTGGCTCTATAACATTTTGCTATACGACTCATAATAACGGTGGTATTTTGAATTTTAAAAATTCCCCTCTCTAACCCCCCCCCCCCCAATTCAGCCATTAACCTCAAAATCTTAATTTATGACTTCATCGCTCTACGAATTTGCAAGTATCTCACACGTTAAACGTTCAATGAAAACAGTATTTGGAATTTAAGCTTGGAGTAAAGTAGTTCATGATATAACAGCTTATTGCTAATATGACTTGAGTCAAAGTGGGGGTTTACTGAAGGCTGAAAACTAAACACTCCAAATATCCATTGGTTAATATTCATTTTAGAGAAAATTTGTAAATAACAACATTCACATATATAGATGATAAACTTATATATATATACATTTATATACATTATAATTTTGAATGGACCTTATTTTCGAGGTCTACTATATAGGAATTTGAGGAAATTTAGTTAATCGCGTCATGAGTATGACGTATATATATATATATATATATATATATATATATATATATATATGTATGTATGTATGTATGTATTAGTGAGGCCATTCTGAAATAACGAAACTTCAGCCATTAATAACTACTTACTTTATATCCAACCTTTTCATGACTGACTTAATACTACAAATTCAGATTGTAAATACACACAGACATACGTTTTTTTTAGGATTTGCGAATATAGAAATCGAAGTATCAGTGATTGTCTTCTAGGAAAAAATTTAATGATGTCGTGTATATATATATAATTTTCCCACAGAAGTTGACAATTGAATTAATAAATGTGGACTCATTTTAACTCGGATATGTGTTGATTATTATGTCCTTCACGGTAGCTGTTTATATTTATATTAACATTTACATACACACATACACGTGTAAATGTCATTTAATGCATATAATTTGATATTTAGTAGTACTCAACAGACCTAATTTGTATGTTAAACTTTGTGAAATGTTTATATTTTTACACTGAAGATGGAAATTTTGACTGGAAGCATTAGTAATTCCCTAATGAAAGATGTTCCTTCAATATTTTATCATCGTACGCTCTCAAAAAGTAATATCAACAACGTGGAAGGCAGTAAATTAAATAGGAAATTTTAATTAAAATATCTAAAGTACATAAACCATTACATCTTTAAAATGCATTACTGAGTAAACATAATTTCTGAAATAACTGTTTTTAAATAGTTAATACTTTAATTTATTTATAGGCTAGTAGATTTTGTGTTGTATTTGCTGAAGGATTAACATTTGTACTAGGAATGTATGAATTCCTAGACAATCTAATTAATAATTGTAGATACAATTTTGATACAATGCAGCAGAGCAAAACTTGTATCTATGGATACCGCTGAATATTAATATTTCGCTCCAGTTGAAGCTGTGACAGCGAATCACGGGATTAGTCGTTAATAATTCGTCATTCTATCGGCCCGATATCATCCTGAATTGGTTTGAAGGGAGTTAATAATAGAGTTCGGGCAAATAAACAGCAAGTAAAATGTATCTCAGAAGGGCTGTGATTTTGAATTATCATTAAAATAATTACGTTCTCAGTATTCATGAGACCAAGTGCTAATTACGCTGGAATTTAATTTAATAACTGAAGAATTTATTATATTCAAAGAATTTCGTAAATCATTTATTTTTGTTTTCTGCTGTTGGTGAGGGTGATGAATCAGGTTATTCAGAACACAGTTTTGTGGCTCCTCACAATTTATTTGTAATAAAAAGGAGTTACGACTAAAACTGATTTAAACATTTGTTTAAAAACGCAATAAACAATGAGTTAGGTCTAAAACTGATTTAAACATTTGTTTAAAAACGCAATAAACAATGAGTTAGGTCTAAAACTGATTTAAAAGCTTGTTTAAAACACAATAAATATGGAGATAGGTCTAAAACTATTTTAAAAACTTGTTGAAAACACAATAAATAACGTGTTAAGTCAAAAACTACTTTAAAAACTTGTTCAAGTCACAATAAATTAGGAGTTAGGTCTAAAACTATTTTAAAAACTTGTTGAAAACACAATAAATAACGAGTTATGTCAAAAACTATTTTCAAAAGTTGTTTAAAACACAATAAATAAGGAGTTAGGACTAAAAATATTTTAAAAACTTGTTTAAAACACAATAAATAAAGAGTTAGGCCTAAAACCATTTTAAAGAATTGGTCAAATCACAATAAATATGTAGTTAGGTCAGAAACTATTATAAAACTTGTTCAAATCACAATAAATAAGGAGTTAGGTTTAAAACTATTTTAAAAACTTGTTCAAGTCACAATAAATAAGGAGTTAGGTCTAAAACTATTTTAAAAATCTGTTCAAAACACAATAAATAAGGAGTTAGGTCTAAAACTACTTTAAAAACTTGTTTGAAACACAATAAATAAGGAGTTAGGTCTAAAACATTTTTTTAAAAAAAAACTTGTTTGAAACACAATAAATAAGGAGTTAGGTCTAATTTTTTTTTTTTAAAAAAGATTTTAATTATATACATTTTTAAAAAAAAGGTTTTAAAATAGTTTTGACCTAACTCCTTATTTACTGTGTTTTATTGTTTATAGCTCTGATGATAGGAATGTAAATTTCCGAAAGTAATAAGTGGTTTTAATAAAGATAAATTCTGAGGAGCCACGAAACTGTGTTCTCAACATCCTAAATTTATAAATACATGATTAATCTTAAAACGCGCTGGAACATTTCAGCTTGATTAGTTTTCACTCGTCTTGTAATTGTTCTAAAAAGCAGTGTCAAAGCCTACACTAGTGTGATGTACTCTAGCATAGTGAAGCAATCAATATGAGGTCTTAGTGAGCCAGTAGTTTGGACTATAAGCAAACTTGTATGTCACCTTCATCAAGGGTTGTAACTCACAGGCTTGTGGCCTAAAGTTCACTAAAGGCTTAGAGGATGCCGCCTCTCTGAATAGCAAGTTGCTATATAGTACATGAGATACACCAAAGATCTGCTGCATCTAAACGATGTGATATAGCCATGTTCCTGAGAGCAGGAAAGTAAAGGATTCACACACCAGCTTAACACTAGCAAACAAAGAGGAATTAGGAAGATATGCTTGATATTAAAATTTAAAACACCTATCTAAAGTTTTAGCAGATTTTCCTTAAGGGAAATGAGCTATTGATGTGGTACTCATGACGCAATTTTCGAAAGATTTCTTCAAATGTCCATCGGTCCTACCTAGTAGATGACGAAAATGAGGTCGGTTCAAAATTGTATATATATTTGTGATATATTGGGGGGGGGCTTAGAGAGTAGAATTATCGAACATACGAAATTACTGTAAGTTGGATCGAAAAATGTCTGTTACCGCTCTAGCGGTCGCAATTATTGTTTAATCGTTACCAAGCTCGATATTTAGTCGTTTTAAGTAAAAAGAAAGATCAAGTTCGTTGATGGCTTAAATCGAACCAGGAAGAGGGGGAGAGGTTAGAGGAGAGGATTTTCTCGATTTTTATTATTCGATTTTATTTTAATTCGAAATATCTCCGTTACTATACGTCGGATCGAAAAATTGTGTAGAGCCAATCTTATTTAAAATTAAATGTACTATAATTATTGTCATATACATTTATTCACTATCTCGAATATTAACCGAGATATTTGTATTTTTCAGTTTTCAGCCTTCAGCAAACTGCCACTTCTACTCATGTTACATAAACAATACTCTGCTACATAATAAATCACATTATTCGAAGCTTAAATACCAAATATTTTATTCAAGAGACCTTTATTATACGAGATACATGCAAATATGTCCTGGTGACCCCTCCCCCCCCAGTCTTAAGGTTTTGGACAAATGAAATTTGATTGATTGGGACAACAATAATTCTGATTCATTATTAATTACAGTACTAGAAATAGTAAATAGTTCTCAATAAAATTAATGTGTTATATTCTGATATATTTCAGTAATTGTTTTTCTTTCCGGTGTGAGGCTGGCAGACCTGTTTGTTTACATTTCTAACGCTTCCTGTCGGCAGGTTATTGAAATTGGCTGAAACATTTCTTATTACCGATTGTATTTATACACTTAATATTCACGGTGCTGTTATGTTACCAGTATGTAGATTTATCTATTACTAAACTACACGTGGGAAATCTGCTTAGTTTACGCAGCCCCTGCTCCTTCAGTTTTCAGCACGCAGCAAACCCCACTTCTACTCATATTACATGAACAATACTCTGTTTTGTAGGTAGGAAAGAATTGGCTACGCTTCCACTAAAACAATTTATTAAAACGGCAGAGCGCTTTCGATGCAGTGCATCATCGTGAGTGCCCTGTTGACACACAAAAACAATAATTATTATCTCTATTAAAATATTTTAGATAAGAGGTAAAATCGATAACATATAACAATAAATAAAAGTCCGTCGCGCAGGGGCTGCGTAAACTAAGCAGATTACCCACGTGAAGCTATACAATAGAGAAATTTCACGAGAGTCCAGCAGTTAAGGAAACGGCAGAACTAGCTTTTGGCGGGGAAGTCACCCGTCCGTTAGCCACCCAGATTTAATAAAAATGCAAATATCTCGGTCAATATTCAAGATAGAGAATAAATGTATATAACTATATTTATAGTAAATTTAATTTGCTATAAGATTGATTCTGTACAATATTTCTATACGACGTATAGCAACATAGATATTTTGAAGTTTCGAAATTCCTCCCCTCTAAAAGCCCCTTCCACTGGTCCGATTTCAGCCGTTAATGAACTTGATCTTTCTTTTTACATAAAACGACTAAATATCGAGTTTGGTAACGATCAAACAAAATTTGCGACCGCAAGAGCAATATATATATAAATATATATATATATATATATATATATATATATATATATATATATATATATATATAAAATTTTGAACGGACCTCATTTTCGTCATCTACTAGGTAGGATCGATGGATATTTGAAGAAAACTTTCGAAAATTCCGTCATGAGTACAACCTCAATAGCTGATTTCCCTTCAGGTCGTGTCGATGATGCACTCCATCGAAAGAGCTCTGCCGTTTTAATAAATTGTTATAGCGGATGCGTAGCCAATTCTCTTATCCTACCTATATTAGAAGTCACTTCCACCTGCCAGAATACCAACACAGAATACTCTGTTTATATAATAAACGACTTTATTCGAAGAATAAATTAGCACTCTAGTGCATTTTCACAGTTTTCCTCGAAAACCCGAATATATTAGTGCTAAACCCAAAGAGGATTACGACTCTAGACGTGAGAGTGAGGGTCCCAACCCGACCCCATTGACTTCCCTGACAGGTATGTAAGTCGGAATAGAAAAGCCAGCCTATGGGCCGGACAAAGGCCTAGTTAGGACAAAGGTCTGTACTACACTGGCTCATCTCGTACAAGGTTTGTCACCTGCCGTCACTTTCCGCTACTCTCTCCTCTCTCAGTCCCTTACTCGCTACAAATTGAGACACAAATATGCCATATACGAGAAATCTGAAATGTTTTTTTTTTTAGAAAAATCAACGGAAACCCCGTATTTACATTTTAAACTGCAAAAAAAACAACAAATTGTAAGCACGACTAACTTCATTTATTTGCGAATTTTCTAAATTATATTCGCTTTTAATGAGGACGAGTTTGATTCTCGCCTGGGCATTAGGAATTTATTCAGCAACGAGCTCATTAAATAAAAGCCTTAGTCCCAACCTCGGTAGAAAAGGATGGTAACCTGTATATAACCCGTTCGAATCAGCCATAGTAGCAGAAGTGGACTTAAATTTTTATTAATATCGATCACTTGACTAAATTACAATAAAATCATCTGTAAAAAAAAACACTAAGATTTGTATGAATTTCTATTTAAATGAATGGACTATTTTTGTCGTTTTCTTTTCTAATTTCAGATCATTTTAAGAACAATGACATCACGATCGAAAATCTTGCATGTCTTCCTGACCGCCCGTGTGTTAATCAATCACTCAGAAACGGCACAGAACATTTGTGAGCCATATAGATATATAATTGTACAGATGTTTTCGACCACCAGGTTATTATTATAAATGGTGAGGGTGTTTGTTGAGACTTGTGGTGAAAGTTAACGGAAGAAGCTTTAGTCAATATTTCGAGAACGTTTTTTTCCTTCCCAGGTACTAGGTTGTACATATTGTACACTACTATTGTTAAATACTAGTGTTAGAGTGTGGTGAATGCTGTTTGCTCTTACCAAAACTTAAGTGACTTAAATAGTAATGTACATTTGTTATTCATTGCACTTGTGGTTACACAAAGCAAACTGGTTGCAATCTTACTTAAGGTTATGCACACTGCCTGGGTGGTCAGAGCCCTTATATGTATCGGTTAAATTTCTATATATCTATAATTACTAAGGACTGCACATTTACTGATAGTTACAAGGCATTTGGGTTACGTGATGAATATGACGGTATGATTTCAGACGTAGGTTAATCCCCCGTAATACAACGTAGGTTATATTCCCTAGCCAACAAATTTTTATTCCAGCCCGTCAAATTAAATAAATTAAGCTTAAGTAAATTAGTGACAAAAATAAGATTTTTATAATTTTATAGTGGAGTAACTATCTATATTTTTATCTCCTAGCTTTCCAGGGGCTGCAGGTTTTTTAAATGAAATAATAGTTATATTTAGGCGTTTAATTTAAAATAGAAGGTTATTTCGTTAATGTCCAGAATTTGTCTAGGAGAAATAGGTGTTGTAGGGTTGAAGACGAGCCATATCAAAATTTCAAAACATTTTGAAGAAAAAAAAGAATGTAAAAGCACTGATCGTAAGAAAATAAAATTTGTTGAACTTTTGATACAATAATGGTTGGTTATATCAAGGAGTTTCATGGGGCCAATGTAGTAAAAATACGTTCTTAATTTTTAACACGTATTATAAAACTATAACTTTTAAAGCCACTGGTTTTAATAATAAAGCGAAAATCATAACACAAAAACAAATATTTATGATATAAACCTTTGACGTCATCTTTTGCCAGGAATACCCCGCCATTGGTGGCCACGAAAAAATGAATGGATCATTTTGAATTAAAATTAAATAATTCAATCTTAATCGAAATTTTAAGCAATTTATGTCTTATACAATTCTCGATTATTATTATTATTATTTATTAACGTCCACTTTTTGCAACTTAGGCTAATCGGGACGGGTTATCTACAGGTTACCACCCTTTTCTAGCCAGGGTGGGATTTTAGGACGTTATTTAATGAATTTCGTCACTAAATAATTTCCTTTGCCCAGGCAAGAATCGAACTCGCCACTCTAGGTTTACCATGTGAGATATAGGTCAACGCTTTAACTCGCATGGCTAACCTGAGCCCCAAATTCTCGATTAGAATTTGACTTTGAAAAGTAATAAAATGCGTACATCAGGTAGAGGGTTAATTTTAGAAGGTTTCACTTAAGAAACGAAGAAATCGAGGTCCGGTAATTCAAATAAAGGGTTAGAACCGCCAATATAAATAATACTGTTGTCATACCTTTCAGTGGAGACCGTCGTCACTGGCTGGTCGCCAAACCCCACATTTAAATGTTTTGTGCAAATTTAAGGATCAAGTCCGTTAATGGTGATACTCGTACTAGTAGAAACGCTTAGAGAGGATGAGATAAAAATAATCCAAATACCTCCTTTATTACAACACATTCAATGTCGTCTTTACGTTGATTTATTATTAGGGTAGAAAGAACATAAAATTTGAGATGACAGTATGTCATTCCAGCACGTGCGAAATCTTCTTAGTTCCTGCGTGACGGACATTTTTTTATTATTATTACACATTCTGGTTGTTCATGTCTTAAAACGAGAAAGGACAAGTTTGAGGTGGAGTTTAGAAAAATGCAAATAGATATCTTATGCAGAAAGTCATAAACTGAAATGTGGTGTTATGCATTCAACTCACGTGTAGCAATACGAATTCAGCGCTCTCCCATCGTGCAACATTTTTCCTCTCAATTCAATAAGTATTTTTTTTATAAGTACATAGATTATGAATTTAACGTAAATCATGTTTTTTACAAATAATAATGCCATGTACTATTTTAATTACGGGCAAGAAAGGATTTTTATCTTGTATAAACGACTATCTTAAATAATTCAGCAGCTGACATTTTAGCAGATTTCTCTTAGGGAAATCTACTGCTGAGGTTGTTTTTCATAAAATTTTCCTCGAATGTTCATCAATACTACCTAGGAGATGACGAAAATTAGGTTCGTTCAAATTTGTATATATATATATATATATATATATATATATATATATATATATATATATGTGTGTGTGTGTGTGTGTGTGTTTGTGTGTGTGTGTGTGTGTGTGTGTGTGTGTGTGTGTGTGTGTGTGTGTACGTATATATTCTTGTCTGTTATAGCTATAGTGGTCGCAATTTCGGTTTGATCGTTACGGAACTCAATATATAAGCGTTTCAAGTAAAACTAAAGATCAAGCTCGTCATCTGATGAAATCAGACTTAAAAGAGATGGGTTAGAGGGGAGAAATTTAAAACTTTGAAATATCTCCGTTATTATAAGTCGGATCGAAACATTTTATTTAAACAATGTTATTGAAAATTAAATCACCTATAAATTTTATATACATTATTTCCCTATGTTGAGTATTAATGGAGATATCAGGATTTTTGATTTTCAGCCTTCTGTAAACCCCCCACATCTACTTATGTCATATTAACAATAAGCTGTTATATCATGAACAACTTTATTCTAAGCCAAGTACCAAATATTGTTTACAAGAGACTTTTATTATACGAGAGACATGCGAATTCGTAATATATCTCGCAAATGGTAATTTGATTTATACCACTCTTGAGATTATAGCCGTTACTGGTTGGGGAAGGATGGCTAGAGGGGGAGGGATTCGAATATGAAAAATATCTCCGTTACAATAAGTTGGATTGTAAAATGTTATAGAACCAATCTTGTTAAACTATTGATGGTGTACAATTTTTGTTCTGTGAGTTTTTTGATAACTCAAGTATTAAGCGAGTTATTCGTATTTTCTTGTTTTCAGCCATCAGCCTCCCCCTCTTCCATTTCGTTTTTTTTTTACATAGAAATAGAGATAATGAGGTGAGTTGAGATCAAAAGTATGTTATATCAGTACGTGGGAAATATGTATAGTTTACTCAGCCCCTGGGTGACGGACGTTTTTAAAAATTTCTTTCTCTCTCACTATTCATGCCCGTGAAAATGATCACCATTTTTGACAGAAAACATTATTCACCAACGGGAAAACCTCTAGATCTTCTATAAATATAAGGAAAAATGGAGCCATTGAGTTCGAAATTTAACGGCAGAAAGGAAACAGGCTTATCAAAAAGAAAATAAACCTCGTCAAAATGAAGCATTTTCATAGAAAAGCTTGGCACAGAGATGGTTTTTATTTATAACTCATCTAAAATGGAAATTCACCCCTAAACAGTGCTCCCATGACGTATTTTACACGTTTCATTCCTTCCCTTGAATTCAGACGTTAAGTCTTCAAATTACGCTACATTAGCCTGAAGCGAATTCCAAGGAATTTAAAATTTTCCTCTTCAACATTATCTTTTTTTTTTCGCTCGCTTCCATCCCCGCGAGTTTCTTTTTTTTAAAAACTCACATTGAATGAAATTTCCCTTCCAAGAATGAATCAAATATTAATTACGAATTTTATAGTAAACACTCCAATGCCTACATTATTGTGCCTCTTTATCGTTAAAGGTATACTCTTTTTCAGATTGGACCTAAAAATAGGCCTGTTTAATTAGCCCAATTGAATACTTATTAATTTTTAATAGCTCTAATGGGGAAGTACATCACAAATATTTTTAGACAATATATATATATATATATATATATATATATATATATATATATATATGTTACGATCATATTAAATTTTATAATTTCAGTAAATCATCCTCATCGGAAATTATCTCTTGAAATTGTTCTGATGATAACATTCAGAAAAGTTCTTTAAATATCCATAACATAAATTGGGTCCGTTAAAATTTAGTTTTATATTCGTCTACAACCAATCAAGCCATAGTATTTTTACCAAACTCGATAATAAAGCTGAAAAATCTGATCATAGTGAGATCGGACCAAGGGAAGGGGGTTGCAGAGTGGTAAAATAATATATCGAAATTTATTCATTAAGTTTACAAAAAATAATTTATAACTAATGTTATTACAAATTTGATTTTCTACAAAAATTAAATATACTCTTAGACTTGTCGATATTATAATCGGGGGCTTCGGGTACTGACAGTGCTTTCATTTTTCTGGCCGAAGTTTCGTAACGATTTATGAAGATCAAGTTCATGAACGGTTAAAACGGGATCAATGGAAGGGGGGAGGTTAGAGGAAGGGAATTTCGAAAATTCGAAATATCACAGTTATTATGCGTCGGATCGAAATTTTGTATAGAATCAATTTTATTGAAAATGGGAATGTCCTATAAATGTTGTTATGTACACTTTTTCATTATAATGATTATTAACCGAGATATTTGCATTGTTTTGTTTTCGGTTTTCAGTAAACTCCAACTCCTACTTACGTCATATTTAAAATAAGCTGTTAAAGTATGAAGCATATCTTTTGAAGCCTAAATACCAAATATTGTTCTCATTGAACTTTTATGTTTTGAGATAAATACAAATACGTGACGCATGTGGGAAATCTGCTTAGTTAACGCAGCCCCTGCGTGGCGAACCTTTTATTTATAAAGCCCACATTGTGCTACTAAGGTTACGTGGGGTAGTTGGGGGAATGGTTACCACTGTTTTTCAGCGCGGACAGGTTTAAGTTATCTATTTGATGAGTTCGTCACAAATTAAGGAGAGAATCGATCTCACGACTCTAAGTTTATCTTTTTTATCAGTTATTTTTTAGTTTATCAATTAGTTTAAATCGTCTAAACTAAACTCTTGGTCCCGAAAATCCAGATAAAACATTTCACGAACATGTGTGTAGAATAACAAATGAATGGGTCACGTCTAGCTGGGATTGGTATCGAATTACTAATAGAGAGATCGAAAATTCCTCTCTCTCTCTCTCTCTCTCTCTCTCTCTATCTCTCTCTCTCTCTCTCTCTCTCTCTCAACAGTACGGACTCGATAATTACCAAGCCAATGGAAAGGTAATGATGAGTCAAGAGTTGGGGTGCAAGTCTAGCTAGGCCAATTTGCTTCTCGCACACATTATCGTTCCTGGGATCTCCATAGTCCACAACCATTACAGAGAAAAGCATGCACATATCTTCTTATTTTCCCATAAAGAAAAACCTATGAAGCGAACATGATATCTTCTTTTAACCTTTAACGTTCCAGACAATTGAATTGGAGTACACAATAAAAAAAATCTGCTAAAATCTTAATTCATGAAGTCATTACACAATGAATCTGCATGTTTCTCGCATAATGATGGTCGCTTGAAAACAATATTTGGTATATAAGCTTAGAGATTAAGTGGTTCACGACATAACAGCTTATTGCTAATGTGACGTGAGTAGGACTTATATTGAATTAATATTCAAGATAGAGAAATAAAGAGATGTATATATCATTAGTTAGAGGCAATCAAATTTACAATAAGATTGGTTCTATAACATTTTTCAGTCCGACTTTTAATAGCGGAGATATTTACAGATTAAACTCATTTTAACCCCCCCCCCTCCCACAGGTCCGATTTCAACCATTAACGGACTTGATCTGTAATTTTGCATGAAACGCTTATATCGAGTTTGGTAACAATAAGGCAAAAATCGCGACCGCTAGAGCGTCAACAGACAAATACATATATCATTTTGAACGGACCTCATTATAATTTTCATCTCCTCGCTAAGATCGATGGACATTTCAGGAAATGCTTCGAAAATCGTGTCAACGACCTCAATTGGTGATTTCCCTCCAGTGAAATCTGCTGAGAAACGTTTAATCTCAGGTGCTGCATAAACTAAGCAGATTTCTCAAGTTCTGGAATAAGACACGTTTATGACCAAACTCCATTTTAAAACTATCTGTGTAAAAATAAAGAGTCAAGGGAAATCAGCTACTGAGGTTGTTCTCAAGACGAGATTTTCGAAAAATGTCATCAAATAGACATTTGAATATCAATAATACCAAGGAAATGACGAATTTTATGAAGATCAAGTTCATTAATGGCTGAAACCTGATCAGTTGGGATGTTTAGAAGGGAGAATTTCGAAAATTTGAAATATCTCCCTTTTACTCTTAGGATCGAAAAATTGTAAAGAATCAATCTTATTGAAAATGTAATGTTCTATAAATATTGTCATATATTTTCACTATATTGATTGTTAACCGAAATATTTGTTCTTCTTTTAGTTTTCGGCCTTTGTCATATTAACAATAAGTTGATACGTTATATTATGAAGCACTTTATTTGAATCCTAAATGCTAAATACTGTTCTCATTGAACTTTTACTTTTTGCAGTAAATGCAAATACGTGGCGCACGCGGGAAATCTGCTTAGTTAACGCAACCCCTGGGTGACGGACTTTTTGTCATACTCGTAGAAATTTTTCCGTCTGTTCGGCAAACACCCATGTCGGAAATATTTCCAAATAACGATTTGGACATATTATCCATTGTGTTATGCACAATATAGAAAACATATATTTTTGAAAGGCATTCATGTTCGTCTGATAGAGAGGATGGAAAACTTGAAAACGTTTTTTAAGTGGAGGGATGAGAAGGACCTCAACAGCTGATTTAAGGTAAACCTGCTAAAACGGGAAATGTCATAAGTTGAGAGTTGGCGTCCTAAGACTTGCCCTGACTTATTTGGTCCTCATGCATATCCTGGAGTGTCTCCTTAATCCCGGCCCATTAGAAGGAGTTCGCCAAGTCCGACTTTTGGGGCGAGAAGGCCTCTCTTAATTTCCTGCTTGAGCACCCTAAATTTATTTGACTTGTAAATAGCTCTCCGCTGTTGACTCCTGTTCCCCCTTTGTCCGCCTTGAGAGCTAGGGAGAATTTAGAATCCTACCTCTTGGTCCTTACAGCGGAGCCATCCTTTTTAAAGGGCTATTCATTAGCCCAAGGAGCAATTTCAATTTAACTTGAGCATAATTAATGAGAGGTTTTTATTTTATTTTATTTTTTTTTAAATTTTATACCAAGGAAAATCTGAACCGCTATCTCATTAAAAAAATTAATTAGTTTGAAAACAATATTAGTGTAGAAAGTTTACAACTAATATCAAATAACAGTCTAATAGACCTCACCAAAGGGCTAAACCTTTTATTTTAACTGTACTAGGAAGTGCTAATTAGTCAAATAATATACAACAGCATGCATGGAATTATAATTAATTAAGGCATCGAAAATGGTAGGAATAACTTTAAAACAATGTCCTTTACCTTTTCTACAATAGAAATCACACGTTAGAGTAGTTTCATTATCTGATAAAATATTTATGGCTTCATGAAATCAGGTATTGAGGGCACACTAATGGCTTCTATTGTTGATAGTAGTTGTTCAGTGCTTACTCACTACTCAATAGATACCAAATATATATATATATATATATATATATATATATATATATATATATATATATATATATATATGGCTGTCGTTTTAAGCCGTACCGCGGGAAATTTCCGAATAATTGATCACACTGTTAACCAAGGATATCCTTTACTGAGTTTTCTTACTAGAATGTTGAGCCACATTAAACCGGGGTAGTTGAGAGATCAGATCACCTGTGGATGGAATGTCGGGAAATGCTTACTAGACACCCGCTACTCTACTAGTGCCTCGCTGCTAGCGTACTCTGGTAGCTAACTGGTGAATCATATTTCTCTCTATGCAGGGATTACATCTGCAACTGTTTTTAACCACAACTTATAGAGGTTAGTGAAAGATGTACTCATGCCTTTATCCGCATGCGTGGTACCCGGAAGCTGACAACGGAATTATTTCTATTTCTTTAATTTTTCTGGCTTCTGTCTTTTCTCTCCTTCTCTTCCTCCTCCTGATCAAATTCAGGCATTAACGAACTTGACCTCTGGTTTGCATGAAACGTTTAAATATCGAGATTGCCATTCATTAAATCAAAATTGTGAGGGCGACAAGTGTTTATGTATTTATATGTGTATCAAAATAAATGTTAACCTGTGCACTCAATCCCTGGTAGGAACCTAGTATGAACCAGCTGCCGCCATTGCAGTGAGATTGAAACCCCCCTACCGTATGTCCTAGATTCTTGCAAATGGGGAGAGTTGATGCGCAACAGCCGTCAATAGGACTTATGAATCCTGCTGTGGGTAGTTCAAGGATGAAAATGAAGCGTTAAAGGTTTGCTTATAGGTGCAGGTGGTGGGATATCCAAGAGAACTGCCGAAGTTCTGGGTTTATCCCAAATGAACCTAAAGAATTTATATACTGTGGTAATCTAGCATTCGCCGAGAATGATAAATTATCATTTATCCAAATAAAAGCACCACATAAATCTGCTCTAGCTTCCACATAGCCTGACTTCTAAATTTAATTGGAATTGCTAATTTAAAAAAAAAAAGAAAAAAAAAAGAGATTCTTTAATTGTACCCACTTGGGCAGATTAGGAGGCTGTCCCTGATGTGAACCCTCCAGGAGGAAGGGCAGCTTGCTTTGTTTTTGTTTGTACATGTATTCGTATATGTATGTGGCTTGATTATGGTTATCTTCTAGCTACGTTCAACGGTAATTTATTGAAAATCTTTCAAACATTGCGGCAATAATTCAACCTCAATGGAAATCTGTTAAATAAGTAATTGATTCTGATTAATGCTTCTCTTCATGACTTGATTAAACTATCAATTATAGATATCTAACAATATAATGCTTTATTTGAGCATTAGGAGCTGCCACGAGCCAACACATAGCATGACCAACGAAAGAAGCCGATTGGAAAATCGAAATATTGTAGAATATCACGGAAATGACACCGCTGGAGATACGCCCCATCTGACAACTGTATCTCGTTCCCAGCGACTAAGTTTAAAACAAAGTATGCTTTATTTGAGCTATTAAGTTTATAATATTCTTAAAACAAGGATATGCGTAATATTTGCAATATTTAAAATTATGTACCCTGAAGTCGAAAAAACTGAGGGGTGGGGAGGAGAGTGCAAATAAAAAGTTCCCTTCAATTAGTGGAAGTAGACGGCGTTTATGATAACTGGAAAGAATCAGCGAATTTCATCGCTGGAGGGGAGGATGGGTGAGGGGCTACTGGGGGAAAAAATTGAGGCAATAAAACGGCGAGCAGGGAGCGGAGTAAGCAGTTGAACTTTGGTGGGAGGGGAAGCGGTAAGGAGTTGAGGCCACAAGGGGGTGTTTGCCATGCAAATGAAGTGACTTCCTGGCAAGCTTCAACTTCGGTGGGGCTTTACATCCAAGTACTTCGGTGGGAGGGATATGAGGCTACATGTCTCTACTCCTAACTACTTACTACAAGGGGGCCGCCAGTCACACCTCACAGAGGAATTGGCTACAACTACTGGGACGGAACATCAAACAGTTCCCGGCATCTATCACGCCCGCGGTTTAATTTGCCCTGCAACTTGATACCTTCATTATAGCTACAATGTTCGTACGAGCGGAATGCAAAGCGAGGTAGGGGGTGATAAAGTTTCAAACCGTTAAGTACCTCTCCTCTAAAGCAATCTTAATGATATACAATAAGGCCGTGACGGTGGTGACTATTACTTAGACATATATTTTCTATTTCTAAATGAAACTCCGATGAGTAGAAGAGTTGGCTTACTGAAAGCTGGAAACAAGAAAGTACGAATAATCCACTTAATATTTAAGTACGAAACTTTGTACAAAACAACAACTGTGCAACAATAATAGTCAAACAAGATTGATCCTATAACATTTTTTTCTTTTCAGAATCTATTTTCCATTTCCAAATTAAAATCGGATGAGCAAATGTGGGTTTTTACTAAAGGCAGGACACAAGAAAGTACAAATAACGCACAATGAACAAGTGCAAAGTGGAAGAGTAACTGTAGGGTAGCAGTAGTTTAGTTCTACACCATTTCTCAATCCGTTACTTATAAGCAGTGCACCAGAATAGAGGGAAGTGCATATAATCTTAAAGGAAGAGCTGAGATGCACTCCTCGAAGCCATCCCATGTGCACGAAAACTGACGGGTATCCTGACGGGGTGAGGGAAGTACAGTTTGAAGTTGTTTGCTATACTCAAAAGCGGCGTAAATGCATATAATCCTATCGATAAATCTGTGATGCAGCAGTGGGAGACATCACATATGCAACGGAGGGCCAAGAACTGAGTGATATCCTGCGAGGGAAGTACATTTGAAAGTCGTTTGCTATACTCAGCAGTGCATCAGTTTAAGAGTAAATGCGTATAATCCTATCGATTGAGCGCAGATGCACCACTGGGAGACATCTCATATGCACTGGATGCCCGAGAACTGACGGATATCCTGCGGGGGAAGTACACTCGGTCACGTCCCACCAGTTTCGACCCAGTGAGTCACCGCCAGGACTTGAGACCCATCCTCTAGGACCGACCCTCCCTTCTGCCGGCTCTGTCATTATCCAAGCTCTGTTATTAGCCTTTGTCGTTGTTGCCTCACTTCACGGTGCCGAGGTGTTGATCTCTAATGTCACTTCGTTATCCGCAGTTCAAAGTGACTCGTAATATCCTGTTTCCAATCGGAGTACGTCGGAAATTCTTAGAAAACCAATGAAACTAAACTATTGTAGTTGGTTGAAGAATGCAATGGCGTAAATAACAGGCAATTACGGACTTTCTGTCTGAGGAATGAGTAAAACAGTAATATTAAAAGTAATTTTCTTTTTAACATTGAGTAAAACGCAATCATTAAGAGGAACTATATTTTTTAGTCTAAGGGCCAACACATAAATTCTCTACCCATTCGCCTAGCACAGTGTTACAAATTGGAACATTTTAAACGGATTTCCTTGACTTAATACTCTTATATATCTACCTACATAGATTCAAAGCACTAAATGACAGGAATTTTCTCTACGACAGGTAAAGTGAACGGACAATATATTAACACATCTACACTTGTGCATCGACAACACAGATGTGATATCAAGAATAAATACCACTGGCCTAATGATCAAAAGATTTTCATTAAAAAAAAAGAAAAAATTATTTAGTCTCTTTTCTGTAAATATAACAAAAACAACACAATTGTTTTAATAAAAGAAAAACATAATCCCCCCGAGGTTTTTAGTAGACTTCCCTTAAGGGAAATCAGCTATTGAGGTCGTACTCATGATGCGGTTTTTGAAAAAATTCCTCAAATGTCCATCGATCCTACCCAGAAGATGACGAAAATGAGGTCTGTTCAAAATTGTATATATAGTATATATATTTTAGAGGAGGGTTTTTGAAAATTCGAAATATCTCCGGTGCTCTATGTCGGATCGAAAAATTGTATAGCACCAATCTTATTGCACATTGGATTTACTATAAATATTGTTATATACAATTATTCTCTATCATGAATATTAACAGAGATATTTGCATTTTTATTACGTGTGTGTGGATAACGGACGAGATGAGATAAGCTTTTGTCGTAAGTTTCCGGATTAGTTCACCCGATTCCGAAACAGTTCGGGTCTCGTGAAAGCTTCTTCTAACCGTTCTTGTGTAAGCTCTTACTTTGTGAGATATATGCAAATACGTTCCGTTCATCCGCCCCCCCCTTCTTTAGTTCTTGGACTACTAAAATTTGAGTTATTAAAATATAAATTATTCTGATTCATTATAAATTGCAGTACTAGATATAGTAAATAGTTTGTAATATAGTTAATGCGTTATATTCAGAAGTATATCATTAAGAATATGCCCATCTATCTGCTGTTCAGCTCTGAGTGGTCTATTTTTTCACAATTCAGAAGCCGATTCCGTTGGGAGCTTATTCAAATTAACTGTTAGATTTCTCATTAACGTTTGTATTTACTCATGGTGGTGTTAAGTGTTACCAGTATGCAGATTTCTCTATTGCAAAACTTCTCGTGGGATATTTGCTTATTTTACGTAGCCCTTGCGTGACGGACTTTTACTTATTAATGCATTCTGGTTCAGAGTCCTCGTCTCAGATATAAGGCTTAACTATATACACTCGCGCATCGAGAAACTCATTCCCAGTCACAAAAGATATGGATTCTGACGTGGTTGGTTGTCCTCGCCATAATCAGTTACAGCGAGATTTGATTTGGGAACTGGAGCGTTGTGCAGCTCTTCAACCTTATCAAATCAAACCCTCCGCCCCAGCATCTGCTATCTCCCACCTCTATTCATCTCCCATAATATATACTACTGTCACATCTCTCCCAGAGAGAACACGTGTCGTCTTAGTGCACTTCCTTTAACTTTATATTCCTGCATTTCGAAAACTAGCAAAAGAAAAAAAAAATCTGATGTAGACACCACATGACATCTTTTTGAGTAGGTACTCCTTATAAAATTAATTATTATTATAATTAAGAAAATTATAATTTCAATGTATTGATGAGTGATCATGGCGTATATATGTCAACCACACTCACATATTTACACCACGTTGACGTCATCAATTAAAATTTTACCTTCTTGTCATGAAAATGCTTATTTGGTCTATACCATACTCGGCAATCAACAGTTTCAGTAAATACCGAAGATCATATCTGTTATTGACAGTAATCGCGCCAGAAATGAGTTGGGAGAACCGAAAATATTCAATATATCTCTGTTATGAGTCGAATCATGTTATAGAATCAATCTTCTTAAAATATTGATGCTCCACAATTGCTGTTCTATATATTTTTTCGCAACTCAAATATTAGGCGAATAATTTGTACTTTCTTGTTTTCAGTCAGAATATGTGGTGATATATCACTTGGGAGGTTTGCTTAGTATACGCAGCCCCTTTGTGACGGACATTTTACTTCCTGTTTACGAAGTAAGCGCTGTAATTACGAAAATTTCCAGGTTTTTAATGCATTATCCATATCTGAGCGGGGGCCCTTCATGAACCAATTTTGACTAGTTTCAACGTGATGTATATGTGCGTCGCAAAACTCAGAAAGGACTGTTCTTCAAATTTCTAATTTATTTTATTTGGCACTGACATAAAAGTCAAGGTGTGTACCTCTATTACTATGGAATAAAAAAATCCCATTTTCTCCGTACCTATCAGAGACACAAAATATTCTTATAGGACTATTTTTGTTTATCGTAAAAAAAGTGTATAAATTATATTCTATAGGCCTATTTGAAGCCATGAAGAAAAGTAGTTGTAAGGATTAATAGAAGCCATCAAATTTCAATTTGAGCAGCGAATCCCCTTAAGTATGACGAGAATAAAAACGTCGGCTACGCAGGGGCTGCGTAAACTAAGCAGATTTCTCAAGTGCTGCACACTTGTGAAATCAACTCACTACATATTAGCAGATTTCCCTTAAAATAAATCAGCTATTGAGGCCGTACTCCTAAAACGATTTTTGATAAATTTCCTCAACAATCCTATCCAGGAGATGACGAAAATAAGGTCCATTCAAAACTATGTATGCGCTTAACGCTTTAGTGGCCACAATTTTTTTTTGGTCGTTACCAAACTATATATAATTGTTTTATGTAAAAGGAATGATCAAACGGCCGAAATCGGATCAGTGGGGGGGGGGGGTGGTTGGAGGAGGAGAGTTTCGGAAATTCAAAATATCTCCGTTATTATAAGTCGGATCAAAAAAGTAATTATAACTAATCCTATTGAAAATTTAATGTTCTATAAATTTTTCTTTATACATATTTTCTATATCATGATATAGATTTATGGATTTTTATGGATAGAGAGATATGGATTTTTTTCGGCATTTAGCAAACCCCCGCTCCTACTCACGTAATATGTGGAGTAGTTAACTCCTACTCATTTGGTATTTAACCATGGATTGATGTTCATGGTATAACAGCTTATTCGGTGGTGTTTTTTTTATCAGTATGTAGATTTATCTATTGTTAAACTTCATGCGGGAAATCTGATTAGTTTACGCAACCCCTGCGTGACGGACTTTTTCCTATTGATGTAAATATAAATTCTATTAATAATATCAATTGACATTCCAGACACCGATGCATGATTACTGTACGGCATCAAAATTTCTTCTGGTGATTTATTTCAACATTGGTCTTTGAATGAAACTAGAAGCCCGACAGTTAAACCTCATGTCCGGGCTCGCGTCAGTCTCGTACGGGACATCAAAGGTTTGTATAATTGGCAAATTCCCAAACAGTAATTAAGTCCAACAAACAACTTTTATTTTATTTTTTCCCTGATAACAAACGTTTGACAACAAAAGCTTTTCAGTTGGCTTGTAATTAACATGCTGGCTATATATTTGCCCTCAACTCCCGTCAATAAAAGGGACGGAATTTATTGTCGTGTTTTTATATTTTAGGCGATTACTCATTCCTGAATTTTATTGCCCGGTCATTTTTAAGGAGAAAATTGGTTTTTTTTTTTTTTCATAATGATTTTCGTCAATTCTTCAATGACCATCAATCATACCTCGGAGATGACAAAATCATTTTAAATGTACACGCGTATTCACTTAACCAATCGTCATTTTAGCAGAATTCCCTTAATGGAAATCACCTATTGAGATTGTACTCATGACGCGCTTTTCGAAACATTTTCTCAAATGTCCACCAATCCTACCCAGGAGATGACGAAAATGAGGTCCGTTCAAAATATATATCTTTCATTTCAGATTTAGAGCGACTATTTTTTTTACTTCTAGGGTATTTATTTAATATTAATAATCAAATTAATAAAAATATTAATTATTAACATTTAATGTTTAGCGTGTTCCATATATTTAAAGACAATTCGAATGCTTTCTGTCAAAAATGTAATTAGTATAAGAAAATATTTAATACTAACAAGAAATTTATTATTAATTAAAAACATAAGTATATAACAATTATCAATTATAACGCAGATATTTTAGTAATATTTTTAAACGGTTTTATTTAACTTCACCCGTTTAATTGTTATTATTTTATTTTACAATTAACAAAGATATTTAAAATTTTCTAGTTCTAGAAAGCATTCGAATTTTCCTTAATATATGGAACAAGCTAAAAATTAAATGCCAATAATTAATAACTTTTTTTTTAAATAGGTTACTTACTGGAGGAAAAATGGAGAATAAATGGCGAGAACTTGGGGAATCTGTTTATTTTATGCAGCCACTTCGGACGACTATTTAATTAATTAATGTTCACTTTAGGCTATTGTGGCTATCGAGAAAGGGCCTTTGGCTTAGGACTAAGAATTTTATTTAAGGTGTTCTTTTTAAATAAATTCGTATTGACCAAAACGGTTAGAACCCACGATTCTTGATTCATAAAATGAACTAAGATCAATGCCTTAACTCACATAGATAACCCCAAAAAACCTTGGAACTAGGTTTAATCCCTTGAACCGAAAAATACGAAGGAGCACACAGCAACGGAAACAGTAGATAGGATAGGAATGAACTCAGTCACGCATGTCTTTAACCAAAGTCCTAACGGAGCTACTCTCCATAATCGAATGGACCGAAGAAAACACTTACAGGAAAATAAAAGCTTTTTTTTTTTTTTTTTTTTTTTTGTCGCGAAGAAAATTTACTTTTCTGAATAGAAGTTGTCATTTCGGATAGTTATAAATATGATGTGCATTCACACACACACACACACACACACATATATATATATTTATATTTATAATTATGAAAGAACTCCATTATATACATATGTCTGTGACTTCTTTAGCGGTCACAATGTTTGTTTAATCCCTACCAGGGGCTCATGTTGGCCATGTGAGCTAAGGCGTTGGTTTTAATCTGCCGTGGTAAACCTTGAGTGGTGGGTCGGATTCCCGCCCAGAGCAATAGACATTTATTTGGTGACGGACTAATTAAATAAAATCCTTAGCCCTACCCTGGCTAGAAAAGGGTAATAACCTGTAGAAAACCCGTCCAAAAAAAATGATCACTACCAAACTCGATATATAAGCGTTTCATGCAAAACAATAGTTCAAATTCGTTAAACGAGTGGAATATAGGAAATCTGAAATATCTCCGTTATGATAATTCGCGTCGAAAAGGATAACTTCGTTGTGATCGGTAGTTTGAAACTTTTCGTAATTACAATACTTTCTTTACTTCCTACAAGGAAGTAGAAATGGACAATTGGAACCGGAAAAAGGAGAATAATTTCGTGTTTCCCCGTCCAGGGGAATTTACAGGAATTATAAAGAATTGTGAAACATTTAGAACATATGATATTCTCCCCTCTAAACTCTCCCCCCCCCCTTCCTTCCCTTCTGGTTTGAATTTAGCCATTAACGAATTCGATCTTTAGTTTGGTATGAAACCCTAATATATATCGAGTCTGGTTACAATCAAATAAGAATTGCGACCGCTAGAGCGATAACAGACCAATATATATATATATATATATATATAAATATATATATATATATATATATTTTTATTTTTATATTGGGGGGGGGGGGAGAGAGAGATTTATATATTTGGCTGTTAACGGTCAATCGTCATAATTTTTGTTTGATCGCTACCAAACTGAATATTTAAACGTTTTATGTAAAGATAAGATCATCTCCTGGGTAGAATTGATGAGTATTAATCCTTAAGGGAAATCTTCTTAAGACAAACTCAAGCCAAATAACGTTTCGATCAAAGTACAAGTATACACTGAGTATTCTCACAAATTCTTGGCATTGAGCATGAAATATTCCTGAGCTGTCTCTAATGATGTGTGGCTCACGTGACACAGCTGATTACCACTAGCGGGAACATGGAGCCATATCGTGATGAGCCGCCATCAACATATGATGATGACATGAAACATTGTCACTCCGTCAGCTTAATACTTATCTGAGGTTCGATTGGAAATGGCAATTCATAATCGGGATCAACTACGTTTCTAAACTTTGCTGGGGAATACAATTCAAATACTGCCAATGACTATTCTGAGTTTTCAATCTTATTGCAAATTGAAAGATGTACAAATGTTTTACTATACATATTTTCCGTACCATGGATATTGACCGAATAATTGGATTTAATAGTTTTCGAACTTAATTAAATCACCACTCCTACTCATGTCACATTAATAATAAACTGTTATATCGTGAGCCACTTCATGCCAAGGTTAAATACCAAATATTGTTTTCATTGAACTTTGTGAGATATATGCAAAAACTTTCTGATGACCCCCACCTCTCTTTTGTTCTCGGATTATTAAAATTAGAGTGACTGAGATAAAAATTATTTTGGTTTATTTAAAATTTCTGCAATAATAAATAGTTTTTAATCAAATTAATATATTATATTCAGATACATTTCAACAATTGTTTCTCTTTTTGCTTAAGAGTATTTCTATCTTTCAGCTCTGAGAGGTTGGCTGACCTATTTGTTTTCAATTCAGACGCTTTGTAGATGTTATTAAACTGTATATTGACTGAAAGATTTCTCATTGTCTTTTGTAGTTGTTCACTTAACATTTACGGTGGTGTTATGTGTAAAAGTATGCAAATTTATCTATTGTAAAACTTCTCCTGGAAAATCTACTTAGTTTACTCAGCTCCTGCGTGACAGACTTTTCTTAAATTTATTTTGCTTTATTCAACTACCAAACAACAAAATTATCGAAAGTATTTTTTTTTTGTCAACATGGTAATATTTTTTATTACTACCAAAAATTACGTAGCTATACATTTTTTTAAAAGAAAGTATTATTTTAGTAGTTGTTACTGCTTATTTAAAGTGATTCAAAAGGAAAATATAGAACTTATATAAAATGTTTCATAATGAACTTATTCCTCATGTTCGATTATAACCACTGTGAAATAATTTTCTTGATAACTATTTAGACTAGTGATAATCGATGTATTTTTATTTCGTGAGGTATCGATATAAAACAGCTGACTTGACCTGCCATGCTTGGTAAGCCACTCTCCGACTGGCAAGCAGTTAGTGGAATGTAGCCGTTAGTTTAGTGGCATTTTAGCAGATTTCCCTTAAGGAAACTCAGCTATTGCGGTCGTACTCATGACGCGATTTTTGGTAAATTTATTCAATTGTCCATCGACCTACCCAGGAGATGACGAAAATGAGGTCCGTTCGAAAATATATATATATATATATATATATATATATATATCGGTTAAAACTCTAGCGGTCGCAATTTTTGTTTAATTGTCACCAAACTCGGTATTTAATCGTTTTATGTAAAAAAAAATATCAAGATGAAATCGGACCAGTGAGAGGGGAGTTTTAGAGGCGGGGGGGGGGGACTCCGTTACTATACGTCGGATTGAACAATTGTATATTATTATCTTATTGCAAATTTACTATAAATATTTTTATATACATTTATTCTCTATCTTGAATATTAACCGAGATATTTGCATTTTTATTAAGTGAAACGGACGATCTATGGTCGCTTTCCAGCCGAAAGCTAGTTCGGCCGTTTCCGTAACTGTTCGACACTCGTATGGAGATTTCTCGATTGTGTAACTGTACGTGGGAAATTTACTTAGTTTACGCAACCCCTGCGTGACGGACATTTTGTAGTAGATGTTCTCCTGATGAGGCGCTATATGGACCCGAAACTAGTAGAGAAATGATTTGGAAAATAATTATTTCAAGTAGTCATTATTTTGTTGACCTTCCGCCATAGGTTAGTTAAAGATTATAAACACTACAAGAACAAATAGCAACGTAATACAAATAAAAAAATGTTATTTATGGTTTACGTGATGCTGTATCTAGTTGAGACTTAAAATATTCCCTTAATTTAAACGAAATATAATAGCCCTATGATATAAAGCCGAATAAAATAAGAAATGGAATTATACAATAAATAATAAGTTGTTCTAAGTGCTAATTAAGGAAGAACCCTATTGGCTGTTGATTAGGGCTTGAGCCTGTTAAATAAATTGAAGTCAAAGGCCCAAGATGGGAGTAGAACAGATGACCAGAGCCTTTCCTGATATGAATCATATCCAAGGATATTTACTGCTCCAACGAACAGAGATTCGTGCCAAATTTTAACGAATTTTACTCCTCATAATTTTCTCCTGATTTATTCAGCCATGCGTGTGTATTTCTCCGGAGGCTCCGATATCATTTCTGCGACTCAGTCAACAGCCTTGTGAGAATTTCTTTTAGTTTTTTTTTAGTTTTTTTCTAAGGCTAAAAACGTTGACAGATATTTATCCACATAAAAAACCGGATATTCGGAAATGTCTGTTCTTCAAAACTCCAACAAATGCTATCTCATTACAAGCATATTTATCTCATTAACTTTAGTTATATATGTACGTTTCAGTTTTTGAGATTATTATCTGAATTTATATTTCAGGCCAGTGATAAAACATCTTCAATTATATACTCGTAGACTTCCACGGTCCTGGTCATTAATACTATTAAGGTCTTCGGGTCTTGACCGTGTCTTCATATTGGTTGCCAACGTTTCGCTAGACATGCTGCTAGCTTCCTCAGGGCTATCTCTGAGACTGAAGAGTTGTTAGTAGAATCTGCCATAGCGGAACATTTCTGGGAAACCAAACACAACATTAAATTCGATGAAGTCAAGGTACTGGCAAAGGTTGACCGTTACCAAGAAAGACTGGTTCGAGAAGCTATAGAAATAGCGAAATGCCCTAACAACTTCAATAGAGAGGATGGATACAAACTCAGCAAACTCTGGAAGCCGGTAATTCCACAGAGACCTCCAAAAAGAAACGAAAACGACGGTATAGGCGATGAACGACCACCGGACCAAGTATCCGTAGACACCTGGAAGGGAAGACTCCGCCCAAGGAAACCGGATAAGACTCAAATATATACCAGAGATGAACTAACAACTCTTCAGTCTCAGAGATAGCCCTGAGGAAGCTAGCAGCATGTCTAGCGAAACGTTGGCAACCAATATGAAGACACGGTCAAGACCCGAAGACCTTAATAGTATTAATCTTCAATTATAATTTAAACAACTACTTTTTTTTATGTATGTTTGAAAGTAAAACTTTTAGAAAAATATAAAGTTTTTCATAAAACTCTCTTGGACTAGGATGTAAATCAAATTCATGATTGACCTTTCCATTGTCGCAGTTGGTGCTTCATTATTAACATATTAATTCAGAAGGAATATTCCCGTACTGCCAGTTTCTTGCTCTCAGCCATTTTGGAATAAAATAAATGGTTGGAGGAAATATATGATTACAATGATAGCTCAACTTTCCCTTAATGGGAATCAGCTGTTAAAGTTTTTTCCATGTCCCCCCCCCCACACACACACATACATACATAAGTAAGTGAGTGTTTACGCTCTAGAGCTTAGAGGGGGAGCAAATCGAAAATTTAGAATATCTCTGTTACTACGATTCTGATCGAAAATATTATGTGAGTTATTCGTACTTTCGTGTTTTCTGTAAACTCTCATTTCTACTCATTGGATTTTTATATAGAAATGGAGACTACCAGGTGAGATGAGATATTTGGTGTGCCAAACTAGCACGCGGGAAATCTGCTTAGTTTACAGCTAAAACAAGAAATAAAGAATATTTGAGCTACGAAAATATATTTAGTACAACATTTCAAGCGAACAATAGTTTAACAAGATTGGTTCTTAAACATTTTTTTGAACCACTCATTAAAAAGGAGACATCTTGAATTTTCGAATCCCCCTCTTCCTGTTTCAGTTTCCAACGGATCTCAAATTCGTTGTCTCCTGGGTAGGATCGATGGACATTTTTTATTTATTTATTTATTTATTTATTTAAATAAGTTCTGCAACGCTGACGATTTACTCATTATTCTATTGTGCACAAAAAAGTGAATAGAAAAAAAAAGAAGAAAGAAACGCAAAAGGAGTGAATTATGACATATGGTGAACTTTTGATACGGTTTATTGGCAAACCAGTTTTAAATGAAACAAACAATATTGTATATGGAAACATCAGGGTGGTGAAAATAAAATAAATGAAAAAGTAAGTATCGTCGGGAAAAAGAGAAAGAGAGAAAAATAATAATAAAATAAGGAAAAGATAAAACCAAAAAAATGAATAAAGAAAAAAAAGAAGAGAGAAAGGGAAAAAGAAACCAAAAAAAATAATAATAAATAAAATTAAATTGTATACACCGTGGCAAGGAAAGTGTATGTCATTTTCTTCCAATGAGTTAAGAAAAAATATTTCCTCTAACTACAAAAATACAAAATATTAAATTCGTCAGTACCTATTTCGAAATAGAAAATTTGTATATTTCATTTCCATTTGTTGACCATCTTACAACCCAGCTTTATTACACACCAGTGTCAGCCAAATGCTCGTATAATACTATTTCTTTAAAATGTTATATTTGAGTATTATAGTCATATACTTTTAAATTGAAGGCGTCATACACATTTTTCTTGTATATTAATGGAGATATTTGTATTTTTCAGTTTCCAGACTTCAATCGACCCCCACAACTTCTTATCTCAGCTGTTATATCATGAACCAATTTATTACTAACTTTTAGCAGATTTCCCTTAAGGGAAATCAGCTATTGAGGTCGTACTCATGACGGAATTTTCGAAAATTTCTTCAAATGTCCATCGATCCTACCCAGGAGATGACGAAAATGAGGTCCGTTCAAAACTATATATATATATATCTATATATATATATATATATATATATATATATATATATATATATATAGACATATATATATATATATATATCTGTATATACATTTGTCTGTTAACACTCTAGCGGTCGCAATTTTTGTTTAATCGTAACCAAACTCGGTATTTAATCGTTTTATGTAAAAAGGAAGATCAAGTTCGTTAACGGCTGAAATCGGACCAGTGGGAGGGGGGGTTTAGAGGGGGGGATTTTCAAAAATTCGAAATATCTCCGTTATTATGCATCGGATCGAAAAATTGTATAGAATCAATCTTATTGGAAATTAAATTTACTATAAATATTGTTATATGCATTTATTCTGTATCTTGAATATTAACCGAGATATTTGCATTTGTATTCTGCGTGATACTGGTCACCAGTAAGCTATGTTCGAACTTTCCGGCGAGAGCTCTGGCGGCCGTTTCTATAACTTCGCCCCTCGTGAATAGGTTTAGAGGTTAGGTCAACTGTTTTTTGGGGCTAGAAACTACTGGGTTGTTACGCCCTAAATAATGTTTTAGGTTTAGAGGTTTCTTACTACTACAGTTGTTATTAGGCAGATTTCCCTATTGTAAAACTTCACGTGGGAAATCTGCTTAGTTTACGCAGCCCCTGCGTGACGGACTTTTCCTTAGTGAGATACACGGAAATTGACATTATCAATTAAGATTTTGCTGTGTTGACTGGGAAAAGTATTTGATCTTTACCATACTGAATATTTAACCGTCATACATAAGTTCATATAGACGATAATGGCTAAAGTAATATGGTGGGGGGGGGGTAAGGGGTTTAGATGGAGGTAATTCGAGAATTCTAAATATCTCATATGAGGAAAGATGAATAATCTGCCAAACCACAGTGTGGGAAATCTGCTCAGTTTACGCAGCCCTGTGTGACGGGCTTTATAGTTGTTAAACTAGACCCACCAAAAATACCGGGGCACTGCATGGGAAAGACCAATAAACAGCTGACCAAATCCCTACTAGATTGTGCTACGAGACAGCTGTAAATACCACTCACGGCCATTAAGATCTAACATTCTAATCAAGCACGCACGCGATTTAATAATTAGGAATGTAGGCTCTTAGAAGCTATTAACGTTAATTTCTAGAACTGAAATGCTACTGACATTATCATTAACACTTTGACTGTGGGGGTTTCATCAAAATGCTCCCCGAGGGGCCAGGTTTTTATTTTTTATTGTGTATATGTCTGATATATCTTTGAATAGCATTTGATTTCGCCCATGAAAAAAACAAAACAAAAAAAACATGTAGATCGACAAATTATTATGAGGCGCTCATAAAAAATCTCTACAATTCTATATTACTACTACTATATTATGGGACTTGGTAATTACGACTACATTATGGGAGTCGGTAATAACGTATTGTATTTTCTATGTTAAATGTGTAAATGAATTCTTCTTGCAGAAATAATTTCTGCCACTTGATTAGTGGAAATCAATTGAATTTGTTTTATAAAATTTAACTTCTCTTCTGTTTGATTTTATATAATTTATATATTATTAAACCTCTCTAGCGGTCGCAATTTTCGTTTGATCATTACCAAACTCGATATTTAGTCGTTTTATGTAAAAAGAAAGATGAAGTTCGTTAACGGCTTAAATCGAACCAAGAAGAGGGGGGGGTTTAGAGGAGAGGGTTTTCGAAAACTTAACTATACGTGGGATCGAAAAATTGTGTAGAACCAATCTTATTGAAAATTAAATGTACTATAATTATTGTCATATAAATTTATTCTCTATCTTGAATATTAACGGAATTTTTTGCATTTTTCAGCCTTCAGCAAACCCCCACTTCTACTCATGTTAAATAAACAATACACTATTATATAATAAACGACATTATTGGAACCTTAAGTACCAAATATCGTATTCAAGAGACCTGTATTATAAGAGATAATTGCAAATATGTACTGGTGACCCCCCACCTCCGTCTTGGACTACTAAAATTTGATTGATTGAGATAACAATTTTTCTTGCTCAATGTGAATTAAAGTACCAGATATAGTAAATAGTTCTCAATAAATTTACTATGTTATATTCTCATATACTTCAGTAATAGTTTTTCTTTCCTGTGTGAGTCTGGCAGACCAGTTTGTTTACATTTCAAACGCTTCCCGTCGGCAGGTTATTGAAATTGACTGAAACATTTCTTATTAGCGTTTGTATTTATTTATTCACTTAATATTCACGTTGGAGTTGTGTTACCAGTATGTTGATTTGTCTATTACTAAACATCACGAGGGAAATCTGCTTAGTTTACGCAGCCCCTGCGTGAGGGATTTCATTAAACTAATTCGGTAAACCTAGAGTCCTTAAAGTAAATCTGCTAAAATCACAAGACCAGGAGAAATTGTAGATTTGCTATTGAGGATAGTTCCTTGGAGCTGACGTTGCGAAAAGTTACGCAAGAGTACAGGTTACAGGGCTTTCTGCACCATTAGCTGACTCGATTGGGAGGAGATGACCTGGAGTATTTCGTAACGCACTTTGTATGCATGCAGAATTGCAGGGCTGTTCTCCCGGACAATGGAGAACAATGGGACGATAACTGGGACATTCACATCTATATACGATCTACTGATCATAACACTGGACACAGGAGAGCCCCAAAAAATTTCTTGTCTAAAAACTCAATAACTCACCGTTTGTCCATATAGGTGCAAACATATCCGCAACAGAGGGACTGGGTAAACTTAGCAGATTTCTCAAGACACTTTTGATCATTTATCAAAGACACTGTTGATCTTAAAACACAACATATTCCCTATTTCTATAGAAAAAAGTCCGTCACGCAGGGGCTGCGTAAACTAAGCAGATTTCCCACGTGAAGTTATACAATAGAGAAATCTCCATACGAGTGCTGAACAGTTACGGAAACGGCCGAACTAGCTTTCGGCGGGACCGAAAGAAGCGACCACAGCTCGTCCGTTACACTTTATAAAAATGGAAATATCTCGGTTAATACTCAAGATAGAGAATAAATGTATATAACGATATTTATAGTAAATTAATTTGTAATAAGATTGATTCTGTACAATTTTTCGATCCGACGTATAGTAACGGACATATTTCGAATTTTCGAAATTCCCCCCTCTAAACCGCCCCTCCTACTGGTCCGATTTCAGCCGTTAACGAACTTGATCTTCCTTTTTACATAAAACAATTAACTACCAAGTTTGGTGAAGATTAAACAAAAATTGCGACCGCTAGAGTGTTAACAGACAAATATATATTCATATACTCGTATCTACATATATAGTTTTGAACGGACCTCATTTTCTTCATCTCCTGGGTAGGATCAATGAGCATTTGAAGAAATGTTTCGAAAATCGCGTCATGAGTACGTCCTCAATAGCTGATTTCCCTTAAGAGAAATCTGCTAAAAACAGAAGGGGCGGGGGGGGGGGAGTTCATGAAGGCGGAAGACAAGGAAGTAAGAATAACTGACTGAATATTTGTGTTGCGAAAAACAACGATTGTAAACTATCAATAGTTAAAATATCTATAACATTATACGATCCAGCTCAAAATAACGAAAATATTTTGTATTTTTGAATCCCCCCACTCTAAACCACCACTATTCCAGGTCCGATTTCAGAAAATAACAAATATGATCTTTAGTGTTGACTGAAACAGTTATATATCGAGTATCGTATAGATTAAATAAACATTTCCAAAACAAATACGACCTTCTAAAAACGTAAAATCTTGATTGGTGACGTCACCACGCAACAAATTTGCATGGGTCTCACAAAGTAATAGTTCAATGAAAACCACATTTTGTATTTAACCTAGGAATGAAGCGATTCATGATATATCAGCTTATAGTTAATATGACATGAGTAGGTGTTTACTGAAAGCCGGAAACTATAAAATCCAAATCTTTTGGTTAATATTTTCCCGATATAGAGAAATCGTGTTAGAACATCATTCATTGAGCATTACATTTTAAATATGGTTGATTTTCTTAAATTTTTCGATGCGATGCATCACAACGGGGATATTTCGAATTTTCAAAATTCCATTCTCTAAACCCCACTGGTTCGATTTCAGCCGTTAACGAACTTGATCTTAATTTTTACATAAAACGTTTAAATATCGAGTTTGGAAGAGATGAGTAAAAAAAGCCACCACTTGAGCGTTTACAGATAAATAAATGTAAATATAATTTTGAACGGTCCTCATTTTCGTTATCACCTGGGTAGGATTTATGTACATTTAAAGAACTTTTTGGAAAAGCCCAAAGGGAAATCTGCTAAAAGAGAGATGAATTAGATATTTTAATTATGTTTTCAAAGGACATTCTACAAATATTCCTGCTTGGAAAAAAACGAGTTAAATAAAGTATTCTAAAGTAGTGATTTAAATGGAAGAAATAATTAAGAAATACAAATATAAAGAGGGTTAGTTTTCTTAAGAAGCTAGTTTAATTCAAGCTGACCTACTTAGAGGAAGGAATATTCTTCTAAACCCCCTACTTGATTTTCAACATTAACTTGGAAAATTTATATTTTTAATATTGCTTCTTTAATTATAGTAAGTACACATTAGTAACTAATGGGTTTTCCAATTATAATGGCCTCCATTTCGTTATTATTTAGTCAATTAATTAGGTTTAAAAATTAACAGGGGATAACTGATTGTTTATTTAAGACATAATATATATACTTTTTGGTCGAAACAACTCATCTCAAACAACACTCATCATAAACATAAGGTGATTAAACCAAATTTGCAATTTTCATATATATATATATATATATATATATATATATATATATATATATATATATATATATATATATTTCTAGTGTGGTGTTTTGTTAACAATAATCTTCGGAATGACTGTTTGGTATTTATTTTTTTGGACAGTGTATTTCCACAGTTAAATGCTAGTTAGAAGCCATGTCTTTTCTACTAATGTTATTAGCAGATTCCCTTAAGGAAAATCAGATCTTTGTACTCAAGACACGACTTTCGAAAAATTTCTTCAAATGTCCATCGATCGATTTGAAGCCTAAATACCGAATATAGGTCTTGTTGAACTTTTAGGTTTTGAGGTAAATGGAAGTACGTGACGCAGGTGGGAAATCTACTTAGGTAACGCAGCCCTCAGCTTGGCGGAGTATATTTGGTCAAATATACATTTGACTCTCGATCTTACCAAGGAGATGACGAAAATGAGTTTAGTCCAGAACTACGTATACATATGTCTGGTAACGCTCGTATCGTTCGCAATTTTTGTTTGATCGTTACCAAACTCGATATTTAAACGTTTTATGTAAAAATAAAGATCAAGTTCGTTAACGGCTGAAATCGGACGGGGGGAATAAATTAATAATAAATGGGGTTTAGGGGGAATTTTGTAAGTTTGAAATATTCCGTTATTATGCGTCAGGTCGAAAAATTGTGTGTAACAAATATTCTTGAAAATTAAATGTTTTATAAAAGATATGTATAAATGTAAAGCTCGTCAATGGCTGAAATCCGACCAGTGGGAGGGGTGACGGGGGGGGGGAGAATTTCAAAAATTCTTAACATCTCCGTTATTATACGTTAGATCGAAAAGTTGTATATAGCCAATTTTATTGCAAATGCAATATTCTGTAAATGTTATTATGTACGATTTTTGACTTACTTGATTATTAACCGAGACATTTTCATTTTTTAGTTTTCGACCATCAGTAAGACCCGACTCCTACTAGTGTAATATTAGCAATAAGCTGTTATTTTATGAAGGACTTTATTTGAAGCCTGAATACCAATTTTGTTCTCATTCAATTTTTACGTTTTGAGATAAATTCCAATATGTGACGCACGTGGGAAATCTGCTTAGTTAAATCAGCCCCTTCGTGACGGACTTTTTAAATAAATGTTCTATTTGAAAATAATTCTGATTTCTAAATTAAAATCCGTTTTAATAATTTCCAGTTATAAAAATACCCATTTCATAAAAATGAACTTCTGCATTATACAATGTTAAAAGCCTTGAGTTTTCATTATGAGATAAGTTCGACTGAAATACCACTGAGTTTGCTCAATACATTTTGAATTCGAAAAGTGAGAGGTCCTAAAGTTAAAAAATATATAATGGAAACGAGGCCTGCATAATTTTAATATGAAACCAGGTGTCTTATAAAAATTCATTCTGTATCAAATCTCATTTGAATTCTGGGGAGAGCAATGGTTCCAATAAACCTAAAAAAGCTTTTAAGCATTTTCATCTCGTCGTTATAACTTTTTAATCAATGGTTGAATATGGGTTTCTTTGCCTTTCCCTTTTTGGGTCTTTTGTCTCGAAACTGTTTGAGCAACTCCTTTTCTTATGTTCCCCCATTCACTTTTAATGGTGAAGTTTGTGAGTGTCTTTTCTCTTCCAAGGAATTCTCTTCTGTCTCTCGTAAATATGAAAAAATGGCCACTCGCTAGAATATAATATACGCTCAGATACATAATTAAAGAGCTTCCAACTACTTGGAAACCATTCCCAGCCCTACAGAAAAACATTCAAACGAGCAGAGTGTATCTCTTTTATTATTTATTTTATTTTTGAAACATAGCACAATTTCTTAGACACAGCTGTTCCTAAATAAAAAATGGCTTATTCTGTTTATATGTTTCTCAATCAGGTTTCTCTGGGGCATACCTGAGAAAGTCATATTAATATATAGCCCCTGTATGCTTGTTTGGCTACTTATATTCGCAGATTTCCCATAAGGAATCTCAGCTATTGAGGTTGTACTCGAGACGCGATTTTCGAGGATGTTCCACAAATGTTCATCGACCCTATCTAAGAGATGACGAAAAAGTCCGTTAAGCAGGGGCTGCGTATTCTAAGCAGATTTCCTGCGAGAAGTTTAACAATAGATAAATCTACATAATGATAACACCATAGCACCCTCAATATCAAGTGAATAAATACCATCGATTATAAGAAACCTCCAGACGGGAAGCGCCTGAAACGTAAACAAACAAGTGTTCCAACTTCGCACCGGAAAGAAAAAACACTTACTGAAATATATCAGAATATAACATATTAATTTTATTGTTAACTATTTACTATATCTATACTATGAGTTAAAGCGTTGATCATAATCTCACATGGCTAACCTACAGTGACGAGTTTGATACTCGCCTGGGCAAAGGAAGTTACGGTATTTAGTGACGGAATTCATTAAATAACATCCTTAGTCCCACCTTGGCTAGAAAAGGGTGGTAACCTGTAGATAACCCGTCCCAATTAGCCTTAGTTGCAAAAAGTGGACGTTAATAAATTATAATAATATTTACTATATCTAGTACTGTATTTTATAATGGACCAGAACAATTTTTATCTCAATCAATCAAATTTTTGTAGCCCACGAACCAAGGGGGGGGGGGGCGTGTCATCAGAACAGATTGGCTTTTATCCCGTATAATAAAGATCTCTTAAAAATTGTTTTTGTTGTTGGATATGGTGTTTAAGCTTCGAATAATGTAGTTTATTACATAACAGAGTGTTGTTTATGTAACATGAGTATAAGTGGGGGTTTTTTGATGGCTGAAAAATGCAAAAATATCGGTTAATATTCCCGATAGAGAATAAATGTATTATATGTGTGTATATATATATATATATATATATATATATATATATATATATATATATATATATATATATGGGGGAGAGAGATTTTTATATTTGTCTGTTAATGCTCTATCGGTCGTAATTTTTGTTTGATCGTACCAAACTGAATATTTAAACGTTTTATGTAAAGATGGAGATCAAGTTCGTTAACGGCTGAAATCGGACTGGGGGGAGGGGGGAATTAGGGGATTTTTTAAATTCGAAATCTCCGTTATTATGCGTCGGGTCGAAAAACTGTATATAACAAATATTCTTAAAAATTAAATTTTTTTATAAATGTTATTATATACGTTTCTTCACTATCTTCATTATTAACAGAGATATTTGCATTTTTTATTTTTCGGCCTTAGTAAACTCACCAGCTCCTACTCATGCAATTTTAACAGTAAGCTCTTATTGATAAATGCAAATGCGTGGAGCACGTGGGGAATCTGCTTAGTTAACGCAGCCCCTGCGTGACGGACTTACATGATCCGATGATTTGGATGGAGATTTTGTATTACCATTTGGGATAATTTTAAATGAGGAAACATTTTGTATATTTAATTCAATCAGAGCACCGAGAAATAAACATTAATAGTTGCAAATTGGTAGATTGAAAATTATACTAGTAGACAGGATATTATTCTTCGTTTATAATTGGCGGGAGTTATCTAAATTTTAGTTATTCAAGACATGATTTGTAATGGAGTTTAACGAAGATTAGTAGTAACTTTCCACTCCTGCGGACTTGGATAGAAATTGGAGTTTATTCAAACTTTGTTACGAGATTTATCATCATTAATTTGGGCATACCATCAATTTTATAGGTTTCTATTTACATCATCATAACTAAATTACCAGGCCAATTATTATTATTATTATTATATCAGTTAATTATTTTTAGTGAGTTTGCTTGCCCTCACTAATTTATTGTATTTTATAGCGAAATTAAACTCATAAAGTAAATTAATTAAGTTATTAATTAACTACACCATTTTAACCTTTAGTAAAACTACTACTACATTTCCCTTAAAGGATAATCATTAAGCTGTCATTAATTTCTGAAGTCATTCGCCAATTCATACAGGCCCTGCCAGGTCCTTCAGAAACAATATCGTCCTTCACGCAGGTGCTGTGTACAATAATCAGATTTCCTACCCGCAGGAATAGCACATATTTGATCTCATATCACATCTTCCCTATTTCTATGTGAAAAAGTCCGTCAGGCAGGGGCTGCGTAAACTAAGCAGATTTCCTCCGTGAAGTTTAACAATAGTTAAATCTACATACTGGTTACCCAAAACCTCTGTGGATATTAAGTGAATGAATACAAACTATAATAAGAAACATCCCGACGGAAAGCTTCTGAAATGTAAAAAAACAGTTCTGCCAACTTCTTACCGGAAAGAAAAACAATTACTGTAATATATCTGAATATAACGTATTTATTTGATGAAAAACTATTTATTATATCATGTACTGTAATTTATAATAAATAAATTTTTATCTCAATCAATCAAATTTAGGTAGTCCAAAAACAGAAGGGAGGGGGGAGGTCACCAGAACATATTTGCATGTATCTCGTATAATAAATGTCTTTTGAAAACAATATTTGGTATTTAAGCTTTGAATGATATCGTTTATTACATAACCGAGTATTGTTTATGCATCATGAGTAGAAGTGGGACTTTGCTGAAGGCAGAAAACTGGAAAATGCAAATATCTCGGTTAATATTCAAGATTGGGAATAAATGTATATGACAATATTTATAGTACATTTAATTTTCTATAAGATTGATTCTATAAATGTTTTCAATCCGACGTATACTAACGGATATATTCCGACTTTTCAAAATTCTCTTCCTCTAAACCCCCCCTTCCCCTAGTCCAATTTCAGCCATTAACGAACTTGATATTTCTTTTTGCATAAAACGACTAAATGTCGAGTAACGAGTAACGCTAGAGCGGTAACAGAATATATATATATATATATACACACACAGTTTTGAACGGACTTCATTTTCGTCATCTCCTGGGTAGGATCGATAGACATTTGAGGGAAAAATTTCGAAAATCGCGTCATGAGTACGACCTCAATGAGTCGAAGGGAGCGGTGGGTGGGGGGGGGGGTCCTAGAATCCCATTGTCTAAAACTTATTATGTATTGCAGTGGGTTTAATAATATGAAAAGATCAGCTTCTGACATAATCTATTGAAAGTAACAAGGATAACCTCATGGTGAAATTTAATCGAACATGTTAATGTATTTAAATGAAAATGAAATTAATAAATATTTTAATAAAAGCCAAAAGAATTTTTAAACATGCTACCATATTAAAAATTAATTCATGCACATAATGCATTCGAGATTATTTCCTTACACCTACTTGTGTTTCGTATGGCAATTTTAATTCTGTTCTCAACTTTATACCCAAAAGTATTGAACTCATAAGTTTCACTAATTTGTTTATTTTTTTGTGTAAAGCGATGATGCCAAAAAAAGAACAGAAATTAAGATAAGGGAGCAATAAAAAATAGTTATTAGTTTTGAAGAAACTAGAGGGGCAAGTTGGCGTGTTTTCATAAATCAGTAAGAAAATAATTTTGTGGAGACATTATGTAGAACAACTTAATGAATGGTTAGATCAAAGTGTTTTTTGACCAAATCTCGGACTAGATTGATTTAGTTGGCACAGAATACCAAACTATGCAGAAGTCTATAACTATTCCCTGAATACTGAAAATAAAAGCTGTAAAATGACTGCCCCAATCCTTCATTGTTAGAAGAGATGTAGAAGAAGATTGTATTAATAAAGCCTTGAACAGCAGTATTGAAGCAGCTGTCACCATGTCGGACATCATGCCAAAAAATGTTCATGGTTTACCTGTACGCTAGGGCCAAACCCGGGCCTTCTCAGCTGCCTGTGCTCCATCCTGGAAGAACTTATCAAATGAGAACTTTTAAGTAGAAGAAGAAACAATTACAAAAAAAAAGAAAATGGACGAAATATGTTTCTAGCGGAGGGGATTTTCTAGGAAGTGGTATCTCGGGCTAAAAGCTCGCGACGGCCACCATAAAAGTCAAAATGGACACAGAGGCGTAAATTTCTTCAAGAAATGGAATTAGTTCGAGGTAGATAAAGCCCCCTAAATGTTTATGGTTATTGCCTAAAATTCTTTGAGCCTAGAAACATTTCCGACCCATCGTGAAGCATGCCCGGGCTATCTGGATCGGATGTGCGAGGCGGAGGGCGGCGACCAGTCATCGAGAAAGATAAATTTATTGCCCGCAAAACCTTTGTTTATTCCTATTAGTTTTAGCACAATGGCCGTTCCGAGAAGTCATTAAATTAAGAGGATCTTTTGAGGAAAGGCTTCCCATGAAACATAGATAAGCTTAACAAACTTCTGAATTTAATTGGACTTTTGGCTCATAAAATCTATTTTCATAATTATCCGCCGCCGACAATGAACTCAACTTTCTTGGACTTGTCTAAAGGAGGAAAATCAATATAAAATAAATTTAAAGTTCATTAACAAACCTCAGTCTCCTTATTGGTTTCAACTAAATACTCAATGTCTTTGGACAAAGCTAGTTGACGACTAGATTTATAACAAAATAAGGGTTCTTAATAATAATACTAATTAAAATTATATAATAGCTAAGGAGAAAATAAATTGGAATAAATTCAATATTAAAGACATAAAAATCCGTCAAGCAGGGGCTGCGTAAACTAAGCAGGTTTACAATAGATAAACCTACATACTGGTAACCACTTAACACAACCCTGAATGAATAAATCAAGTGATAATGCTAAATGATTCAGTCTTTGTATTTCAATAACCTCCACAACAGGAAGCTGACTAGATAGAAATATTCTTGATAGGGTAAGAAACAAAATTCCGGAAATATATCTGAATGTAATATATTGATTTTACTAAAAACATTAATTACGAGTATATCTAGTGCTGTAATTTATAATCAATCAGAGTACTTTCAATCACTCTAATTTTAGTAACTCAAGAACAAAATACAGGGGGGGGGGTCATAAAACGTATTTGCATGTATCTAATGTAGAAACAATTGTTCAACATTTGGTTTTTTGGCTTGAAATAAGAGGGTTTATAATATGTTGGATTATTCTAAACGTCTAAATGACAAGAAGGGGGGTTTACTGATGGCCAAAAACCAAAAAAATTCCAAACATCTCCGTTAATATTCAAGATAAAGAAAATTTGTATATAACAATAATATAGGTAATTGAATTTACAATAAGATCTATAACATTTTCTATCCAACTTATAATAACGGAGATATTTCAAATTTTCAATATTTACCCGGACCCCACCCCTTGTCTTATTTCAGCCCTTAGCGAACATTATCTTTAGTTTAGCATGAAATGCATATATATATATATATATATATATATATATATATATATATGCACATGTCGAGTTTGGTATCGACCAAAAAATTCTGAAACCTTCCAAAATAACATAGATCCGCTATAGCATAAATTACAAAACAGACAAATAAAAAATATTTCCCACATATGCACACATCTTTAAAATATTACAGGCTCACTCAGTGCAGTTGTTTATGCTCCCTGCTCTTCCTCTATTTGAATTCGTATGTACCATATCTAAGTTTTCAATTTCTTGTTATAGTCTTTACATCCAACCCCTTTCCCATTTTTGTCTTTGTCACTTATCACACTTTTTATAAAAAATAAATTTGTTTATACTTACGGCCATTGTTCATATATTATCAAATATTCTGTTTCAATATTGTTCACAAATTTCTTGCATCTTTTGGTTTTTGTTCATTGTCAGTTCTGAAGAAGGGGACCAATAGTGCCCGAAGCTGTTAGCACACTCAATAAACTTCATTATTTGAAGAATTGAGTCTATATTATAGCCATCCCCTATCATTACACCAATATATATATATATATATATATATATATATATATATATATATATATTGTTGCGAAAATTAAATACACGAATAATCCTTCAGAGAGAGAGCCGCGTATTTGGAATGTGCGAAGTAGATTAAAGATGCCGACAGAGCTTCTACTAGGCCCGTTCAGTCCAGCGTCGAATGGCCCAGCCAATTCCCCTTTGATGTATGCCGACGACCTATATAAAGAACCAGCCAGCCGCGAGCGAGGCAGTTTCTTCTCAAGTGCTCATATGTGCGTTGGGTGCTACAGTGCGACTTAGTGCAGTGTGGTAAGGGTTTTAATAAGAAGAACAGTGTTGTGCCGTGACTGTAAGTAACAGTTTAGTGCCGTGCTAAGACAGTGCAGTGCCGTCTTTCTGTGAATTTCAGTGACCGTGAGTGAATTATTGGACTGTGTAATCTGAAGAACAGTGACGCTATCAGTGTATACTGTGAGTAGTAATTAAGAATAATTACCAAGTGTATTGTGGATTGTGAAATAAATTGTGCAGTGATAAAAACTGTGAAACTTGCGAGTATTTAATTTTGCAATCCAAAAGAACTCTTATGGAAAACGTTTATTACTGGTTTTGGTAATAAAAACGTAACAATATATACATATATCATTTTGAATGAATTTCATTTTCGTCATCTACTCGATAGGATCGATGGACATTTGAGGACATTTTTCGAAAATCGCGTCATGAGCTGATTTCCATTAAGGATAGAAAAACTAGAGCGGTAACAGACAAATAACGGGTCACCAAATGAAATCTAGTCAATTAAAATAAATGCATAAAACTCGATAAGAGGGTAGGAACATTAATTAAACCAGAAATGGTATTAGTTAAATTAGTTGAATTAAAAACAAATAATTATTTCATCAACGTAATTATTAGAGAAATGAGAATGTTTATTCTAGAGCGAAGCTAATTTAGAACGCAGTGGGATGCAATTAACTTAATGTTTTTCCAAAACATTAAATCTTGGCCACATATTCGCTCGTCCAAGATTTGATAATAAGTTTATTGTACCTGCATATTGTTGATATGGTATATTCCTAATTATAGCCATCATATTTGAACTCAATAATGTTAATTGGATGGGTTTATCAGCCTCAAGTCCATAACTCTCTCTCTCTCTCTCTCCTCTCTCTCTCTCTCTCTCTCTCTCTCTCTCTCTCTCTCTCTCTCTCTCTCTCTCTCTCTCTCTCTCTCTCTCTCTCTCTCTCTCTCTCTCTCTCTCTCTCCCTCTCTCTCTCGGAAACTCGGCGTCCATATCGGTAATGGCACGAAGTATGAAGTTTAATCGATGCAGGGGCTAAGTGTGGTTAATATTCAAAAGGGAGAGAACATCCTTCATTTCCCTGCAATTAGCCCAGCGAACATTTACACCCACAAATCACTTCCTACAATACACACAGCTCTTAATCATACAGACAACAGCCAAGTTTTTCATTTACAATCGCCATGTGTTTTCAATTTATTCCAACAGAATGAAAATTAATTCTACCAAAGAAAACAAAAAAAAAAAAAACATAACTATAGTAACCCTTTTCGCAGGTTACCCTGAAGGAAAATCAGGTATTGAGGATGTAATCATCGGAGCGATTTTCGGAAATGTCTTCAAATGTCCATTTACCCTACCCAGGAGATGACGAAAATGAGGTTCAAAGTCGTGTATATTCAAATTTGTGTTATTTATCTGTTACCGCTCTAGCAACCTCAATTTTTGGTTAATCGTTACCAAACCCGATAAAAAAGCGTTTTATGCAAAAATAAAGATCAAGCTCGTTAACGGCTGAAATCGGAATGGGAGGAGGGAACTTAGAGGGGAGGAATTTCAATAATTCCAAATATCTTATCCATAGTTCACTCTTTTTCCGTTACCTTTATTTATTTTTTTTTGCTGTTCGGATTTTTGAGCACACTTGAATAAGGAGTAAATTGCCGGTGTTGCGGAACTCATTTAAATTAATAAATAAAAGCATAATAGCACTTACAATGTTTTTTTCCCCCTCTCTTATTAAATTTATTGGACATCCATTGTTTCACCCACTTGAAAAGTAATCTCCAAATTAAAGGATTGAACATTTAATTGGTATCGGAAGCAGCCCTTTTTATTTACTTTTTTTTTTTTTTTTTTACAGTTTTTCATTTCACGTTAAAAATGGAGCAAGAAATTAGAGCCTAAACCATTAGACTGCTTGATTGAATAAGTTCTCTCAGGCCAAATTAATGAGTTGGGAAAACCTGATTGATAACAATTGTCACTAATAATTACTTAATACTTTTTAAATATTATTATTAAATGCTACAAAAATCGAGTTCATTTACTTTTAGAAAATTTCCATTAGGACCTCATATTAACAATGAGCTGATAGATATTTTTTATTTTCTATCTGTGGGCAAAAATAACAATGGGCCCAACCCCAGCCGAAAAAAAGGTTTTTTGACATCAAAGAAACCAACTATAGAAGGCTTAACCCCATATAGATTCTAATGAAACCACCGCGTATAGAAAACGTATTTCGAGTAATTAATCCACAAGAGACATTTTGCCCTACACACGAGGCTCGAGGATACAGAGCAGAAAACTCCAAGGGAATTGTTCATTTTTTTATACTCTTTTCCCAATTTTTAGGGATTGGGGAGTGGCGTTTATTCGGTTATTGGAACCAATCGAAAGAGATTTAATTTGCAGATTGCTCTTCCCCTCTGGCAGAACGCAATCTGAACAACATGACTGAAAAAAAAAGTTCCGGGCCTTTGTTAGGCAGGAGTATGGCGTATTTCTGAAGCCTTTATTTCACAAGCAAATCGAATCCATGTTCCCTCAGAAAAGCATCTCTAGATACGTCAATTTCACTTGTTCCATTGGGTGGGAAAGCTCCCTACTTTAGTCCAATATTTGGAAATGAATACTTTCTCAAAGAAAAATTGTATGGATTGTTAATATGTCTGTATGATATTTAGTACATTTGGAGCATAGGCGAGCCAGGATACGTGAAATCTTATTCCTACTTGATAAACCTATATTCGTGATGGTTTCCTGGGAAAAAGGATCATATTTAGTCACGAACTCATTAAATAAAATCCATAGTCCCATCCCGGCTAGAAAAGGGTGGTGGCCTGTAGATACCCTTCGGTTAGCCTAAGCAGCAAATTTGAAAGTCAGTAAATATCATTTTGTCAGTATATCTGTTCGAATTTCACGTTCAGAGAAATCGTCAGGTCCTTGGAAGAATTCTTTTAATAGAAATCTGCTATTGAGGTTTTACTCAAGACACGGTTTTCAAAACCTTTCCTCAAATGTCCATCAATCCTTCAGATGACGAAAATGTCCTCCGTTCAAAATTATATATATATATAATTTGTCTGTTGCCACTCTAACGATCGTTGAATACGGTACGGTTGAAATCGTACAGGAACGTGGATAGAAGAAATCTTAATGCAAATAAATGCTTTATATATGTACTTATTTGCGTTTTTTACTACCTTGGTTATTAACCGAGAAATATGTTTTATTTTTGTTTTTTTCTGTTTTCAGTAAAACCCCACTCCTACTCATGTCTTATTTACTATAATTTGTTAAATCACGAAGCACATTATTTGAAGCTTAAATTCCAAATACTGTTCTCATTGAAATTTTACTTTTTGGGATAAATGCAAATAGCCAGCCCCTGCATGATGGACCTTTGGCTTAGTTCAGACAGCTCAACTGTCCACATATTCCGAAAGAAGTTAGCTACAATTCTCATGGTTATAATTATAATGTATAGACAATACATTTTACCGTGGGAAACCTGCTTTCCTTGCCTTCTGGTGGCCTTGATTTTGGAAGACCAAACTATTACAGTTGGCCTTCATTAAGGAAGCCCAAGTTTCTATAGTTGGCCTTCATTAAGGAAGGCCAAGTTCCTATAAAAGGTTTTTATCAAGGATGGCCAAACTATTATAGGAGGCCTTGATTAAGGAAGGCAAAGTTCCTATAATAGGTTTTATCAAGGATGGCCAAACTATTATAGTAGGCCTTGATTAAGGAAGCCCAAGTTCCTATAGTTGGCCTTCATTACGGAAGGCCAAGTTCGTATAATAGGTCTTTATCAAGGATGGCCAAACTATTATAGGAGGCCTTGATTAAGGAAGGCCAAGTTCCTATAATAGGTTTTATCAAGAGCAGCTGATTATATCACCTAGAGACAGTGAAAAGTTGTCATAAAACATGAATAAACGAGAAGAGGATGTGTGGGATTCTGGGAACACTAATACTGGAGAAAGAAGAAACCAAACATTCACTCTATTGTACTGCTGTGAAGGTATACATTTACATTTGAACCTGTTGACAGGCACAAACCGCGAAAGGAAAATATGCTCGCAAAAATATGTATTCGAATAATTTCAGACATTTAGGGAGACACAATTTTTCAAAAAATATAGAAAACAGTGTGGTGAGGACAATATTTATTCAGACTACTCTAAGAAGTCTCTTGTGGCTATTTTCAGATTCATTTCGAGCAACTGATACTGAACGACAACCGTTCTGTTCAGTGTTGTTGAACAATTTAACGAGACTAAAAGGGAGACTTTATCGTTTTGGGAAGTCACAACTATGGAAAAAATATTGACGTAAATTAATCTATTTTGTAGTATTGTTTAATGACAACTAAATAGTACTCGTATTTATACAGAGGCTCGAGAACCACCCTTAGATCTTAGGAGGAAGAAAATATCTATAAAATATGTTCTACGATCTAAATTCTTAAATAATCCATGCTCAACGTCAGTCCTACATAATACTTATTATAATAAATATCTGGTTTACCGAACTAGAACGAAGCAACTTTCTATAAGATATACATTTTATACTGCACAAATACCGTTAGCAAACACGGGCATATACACTCATCAGTTACTCCCATATCCTCCTAGGCTACGCAAAATATTACAATAGACACATCATTAGGAAACTATAAAAAATCCAATCCAACCTCACAACATATGTACAGTGCCTATTTTAGGTCAGTATTGGGTGACAAAGCTAATAGAGTGTTTGCTACTACTGACGGCTCAAAGACAGTAAATGGTACAGGTTCCGCCGCAATTATTGGCTAACCAATAATTACCAGCTAAAATTAACGCCTGTATACCGCCTTATACAGCTGAGCTGCAGGCCATCCTATTAGACTTGTCAGGAGTTCAAAGCTACCAAAATGAAAGTACTGTGCACAGATTCATTAAACTCACTACATACACTCAACAACATTTACTCGGCAAATCCTTTGGCTATCAAAATTTTTGAACAATTTCAACGACTAAACTCTCGTAAGACACATATTATTCTTTTATGGTTACCTGGACATACAAACATTAAGGAAAGTACAGACATCGACAGATTAGCAAAGTGTACTGTAGATAAACCAGACATTGGCATAACCTCTACAGAACACTAAGACAATTAGCCGAATGCACTAAGGCACTACAACAGCAGTGGCAGCAATCTTGGGATAACACAAACGACAATAAACTAAGACAAATAAAACAAACAGTTAAGGAATGGCCATCAAGTAACAGGAGCACACGAAGAGAGGAAGTTGTGCTGACCAGACTACGCATTGGCTATTCCTTGCTGATCCACGGACACTTAATGACAAACAAGGACACACCGACTTGTAGACATTGTAACGAAACTTTAACTATACATCACATATTGACTGACTGTCGACGAAGAGACAATTTAGACATTCCACATGACTTACAGGAACTTTTGACCGATAACAGTAATTACATAGGCTCAGTCATTAAACATCTAAAAGACATTAATATTAAAACACACTAAAATCTAAAATTTCTAAACACTACTCTTCACTTCTTTCCTACATTAGCAGGCTGTATACACTTTAATTTTATTTATTCTTTTTATTTTTTATTTATTCCTTATTCCTTTTTTTTAATTCATTTTTGGTTTACCTTTTTTTTTCTTTTTTTTTCCCTTCCAGACTTACATTTTCATTTATATTATTTTCATCACCCGAAAGTTTCCATACAAAATATCGTTTGCTTCATATAAGACTGGCATACCAATGAATTCGTTTCAAAAATCACCATAAGCCATAGTTCACTCTTTTTCCGTTACTTTTTTTTTTCTGTTCAGTCTTTTGAGAACACTTGAATAAGGAGTAAATTGCCGGCGTTGCGGAACTCATTTAAATAAATAAATAAAAAAAAATAATAGCACTTACAATGCTTTTTCCCCCCTCCCCTATTAAATATATTGGACATCCATCGTTTCACCCACTTGGAAAGTAATCTAAAGTCCAAATTAAAGGATTGAACATTTAATTGGTATCGGAAGCAGCCCTTTTTATTTACTTTTTTTTACAGTTTTTCATTTCACGTTAAAAATGGAGCAACAAATTAGAGCCTAAACCATTAAACTGCTTGATTGAATAAGTTCTCTCCAGCCAAATTAATGAGTTGGTAAAACCTGATGGATGGTAAGTGTCACTAATGTAGCTGGTTAAATTATATTTGAAGTTTCCCAAAATAATCTTCGATTAATCTGATTATTCGTTGAAACTGTTTTATAAATTGAAGTTTATTTTCCTAATTAGGGGGAAAAAGAACGGTTATTAGTTCGGTCAAATGTCTGTATAGGAGAATTTCAATCAAATACTAGAAGAGACAAACAAGTAGAGAAATCTATTAATTAAATTTACATTGAAAGGATGAATGAATGAATTTAGCCTTTATTGACAATTGCTACCAAAAACGTAAGATAAATAAATGATTTATATATTAACCGTAACACAAAACAAACAAATGCAAAATATAAATGAACACCTGTTTAATGATATTGAATTTAATTACCAATTTATGACCAGAGTACAATCAGGTTTGGATGCCCAATAGATATCTTATTATTGTTTATTGCTACAAATAATTATGGCGGAAAGAATATTTGCAAAGAGACAGAATAGTGTATTGACGCAATAGAATTATGCGTTACTTGCAGCCCATGATGTCCGGGACATAATCTTATAAGTAACAGAGCTCAGGTGAAGAAGTTTCAACAATAGTATGGGGACAGAGGTCCTTGGTGGAAAGCATATTTATTTGGAACTCTAGCAAAAAACGATTCTTGAAAGACATGGATGAATAAGAGACTAACCTAATTGCACTTAAAATGTTTAACGTTAATTCTGAGGTAAACCGATGAGCAATGAGTTGAGAAAGTAAAATCTGGGACTGGACATCTCCTAATATAAAGGTCCTTAAATGGCAACCAAAGTGTCTGTCTAAATTAATGTTATCTCAGTTTGCACCAAGAAAAGTCGGTTCTGTTCAGAAGCATGTAGTGGTGTAAATTTTGTCTACTGATGCTGGGCTAGGTATCTATGCTTTTCATACCATGAACATTGGAGTAAATCAGATAATTGACATAGAAAATGTGAGAAAATAGACAGTTTCAGGAACGTTCAGGAAATCCTACTCCAGGATTTAAGTCTTCCCGAGAAAGTAGAATACCTCATTAATGTTTTATGACACGGGGAAGAAAAAATATTTAGAATTTAGAACCTGCTTTTTGATTTGAAACGCTTAAGAATTTCAGCCATGCATGAATGAAACCTCACTAGATCCTATGGATTACTCAAACTTTTGAGAGAGAGAGAGAGAGAGAGAGAGAGAGAGAGAGAGAGAGAGAGAGAGAGAGAGGGAGAGAGAGAGAGAGAGAGAGAGAGAGAGAGAGAGAGAGAGAGAGAGAGAGAGAGAGAGAGATAGAGAGAGAGAGAGAGAGATAGAGAGAGAGATAGAGAGAGAGAGAGAGAGAGAGATAGAGAGAGAGAGAGAGAGAGAGAGAGATAGAGAGAGAGAGAGAGAGAGAGAGAGAGAGAGAGAGAGAGAGAGAGAGAGAGAGAGAGAATAATTATCAGTGAATGTCCTTCATTCAAAACATAGTCAACGACGCTATAAAGTCTTCTTCAGAGCTACTAACTATAGGTAGTTCCAAGGCAAATACTAACGACTGGCTCAGGAAGCATGTACTCACTTTAGAACCTCTGAAGATGACGGATAGTTTCGTTGAACGTTCTAAGCGATGAATAAAAATTCTGAAGAATATTGTCTGTCGGTATTGTAACTAGCTATCTTTAATGAGACAAAAACCTGAATATTTCATTCATTTTCATTTAAAAATTTCAGATTCTACTAAGTCTGCTACATTTAGCTAAATGACTTGACAGATGAAATGAAGTATTTACTGTAAAGGAGAACGCGTCAGATTTACTAAAGTACATTGGAGTATAGCTGGCAGAAACTGGAAGATAATGCTGATAGATTAGCTCAAGTTGGGTGACAGCTGAGGCAGGCAAGGCACTACCATCGTCATAATCAGTCAGCCTTTTGATATTCAACTATATAATGAAACATCTATTTTCAGACTAGATTCAACAATTAGCTAGCAATTATTTAATTGACTATCACTCTGAATTTTTCGTTTGCATAAACAAAACAATTTTTGTATTTTGAATCCTGAATTGAAGGCTGGTCACTTGACTTGTGTAAATGTACTTCAATTTTTCCCTAAGAAAACAGATGCAAAGAAAGCAAAACATATTCATCTCCAAGTGGAAACAGGCCAAAGTTCGAAGCTACAGATCACAATGAATGACCAATGTCGGCAAAAGAGTGGAGCAAGCTCCAGTTTAGGAGAGAAATATATTTTTACTCGAGGAGTTTAAAGTGTAGTCGAAATATCTATACCTTGTATACTCCGTTTGTTCCGAAACATGTATTTATTTTTTTTATTTTACGTCGACAATTTTATTTTTAAAGATTCTTGAAACTTCAAATGTCTGGTGTTCTTTCAATTACGGACCCCTCTAGCAAATTGCATGCCAAATCACCCCGCCCCCTAATTTATTCGTATTTAAATTGTAAAGGCAAGACTAAGTCATTTCCTGATATTGAACTACACTGTTAGAAAGGGGTTCATTGGCTTTGTATTGCCGTAATTTTTAAGTATTCCAAATCTGTAGGCCGGAGTTTAGACTAGTTTATCGTCACTTCTTAGTTGAGTTTTGAAGAGACACCAGAGTTTTTCCGAAACATGTAGTGGGGTAAATTTTGACAACTCATGCTGGGTAGAAGAACTTATGCTTTTCTTACCACGAACATTGAGATAAAACAGATAATACGTAGGATCGAGTGGAATAGAAAGCGTGAGATAATAAACAGTTTCAGTAACGAAAGGGTTGAACATTGGATTGTGATTCTAAACATGTAGGGCGGCAAAATTTAGGCAACTAATGATGAGCTAGAAGAATCTATACTTTTTACAAAATGAACATAGTTATAAAACAGATTGCATATAGTGGCCATGTCGTACAGTATACAGTTATAGTAACTTTCAGGAGGTCCTACACCAGGATTTAAGTCTCCCCCGAAAAAGTAGAATATCCCATTAATGTTTTATGGCACGGGGAAGAAGAACTACTAAGAAGTGTCGATAAACTAGTGTAAACTCCAGCCTACAGATTTGGAATACTTAAAAATTACGGCAATACAAAGCCAAATGAACCTCTTTATAACAGAATAGTTCAACATCAGGAAATCACTTAAATGAACAGAAAATGACTTAGTCTTGCCTTTACAAATACGAATAAATTAGGGGGGGGAGGGTGATTTGGCATGTAATTTACTCGAGGGGTCCGTAATTGAAAGACTTTAAACGCCTACAATACCAGACATTTAAAGTTCCAAGAATCTTTTAGGTAAACTTAGTCTGGTCCTCTTAAACGAGGAACCAGCATTCAAGATATTTTACACGAGCGATTTAATGTATAAGTAAAATGTCAAACCGAATCAAAAGTTTGTCTTGAAGAGCAGTTGGCACCTATTTCTTGCACAATGTATCGGCATAAGGATACCGTAATGTACAGCGAATTAATACCGTAATATTTTAGATAAAAAATGAGAATTATTGAAGTTTTAACTTGATCAAAGAGATTAGTAAAGTAGCAGTTTGCATAGCTCGAGGTTTCATGGCAGAACGTAATTTTGGAACTTGGAGATAAGCATTTTTAGCAGCTTTCAGAGGTCTAAGGCACCATCATCAGAGTTTTGTTCCTTAGTAGCTAACTTAGACTCCAACGACCACGAAGCTGTAAGGATACAGACTTCTGACGACGGATACTTATATTTCTGAAGGCTATTGAGACAAAAAAAAAGTACGTCACGATAACTAAGCAGAAGCAGAAGTGCCTCACGCATTTGTATTTATCTCAAAACGTAAAAGTTCAATGAGAACTATATTTGGTATTTAGACTTCAAATAAAGTTATCCATAGTTTGACAGCTTATTTTTAGTATTAAGTGAGTAGGAGCGGGGGTTTACTGAAGGATGAAAACTAAAACTAAAATATCTCGCTTAATAATGAAGATAGTGAAAAAACGTACATAGGAGCATTTAAAGATGCTAACATGTGAAATAAGATTGGTTCCATACACTTTTTCAAACCCGTGTATAATAAAGGAGATATTTCGAATTTTCGAAATTCCCCCGCCTCTAAACCTCCCCCCCTCCCTCTAGTCGGATTGCAGATATTATCAACTTGTTCTATAGTTTTAAATAAAGCGTTTATATATCGAGTTTCATATAATCATACAAAAATTGCGACCGCTATAGCGTTAACAGACAAATAGATATAGATAAAGAGTTTTGAATGGAAATCATTTTCGTCATTTCTTGGGTAGGATCATTTTTCAATAATCGCGACGTGAGTACGTTAATTTTCGTTAAGGGAAATCTGCTAACAAAGTGGTGTTAGGGAAAACGTGGGTCCACTCAGAGACGATCCCGTATTTACGTTTTCCCAACTCATATTAGATTTCATCCTGACTCGAGTTCGGCCATTAAAGAACTTAGTCTTTATTTTACACAAAACGATTAATATTACGTTTGGAAACGTCGAGAACTGAGCCATGAAATATTTTAATTTGTTTTATAAATGATTCCACCTTGCATTTCACGCTGAAAGTGCGACATGACAGAAGATACATTCATCTTGTAGTTTTCTTATGGTAATCACTGAGTTTTGGTGATCTAACAATTCTGTTCTTGGAGCGCTCTTGGTTGTGTTATTGTATAATAATATCAATGCAGAAAGCAACGTTCGTGTACTCCACGACTTCCTGTCCTGATTTATACCTGTTCACGACATAAATACTTTTCTGAGTTATTTTGCAAGATTAGACTTGAGAGCTATGAGTTTCACCACTAGAGCGGAACCCTGTCCTGAAATAGCATCAACCTGACGCCATTATACTGTTCTGTGGGCCTTTAAGCGAGGTAATAAAAGTATCGTATAACAAGATATAGGGCAAGCTGTTGGAGGTGACCCACGTCTACCCGAGTCATGTTGCCCATTAAAGCGGAGATGATGGTTATTCAGAAGCACACAGGTGGTTAGTCCGGCCGACCCGGGGGGGGGGTTAAGCACATGTTCGTGATGATGGCCCCCCAGGCTAATTATATACAATAAAACTAGTAACTCTATTATAAGGAAAGAAACTGAGGTAGTGCTTACCTTTCGCTTGGTGGGGCACTGCCCACCGACTTCCAGCTTGTAGTCGAAATGCCGCCTTATACCTAAAAAATAGAGAAAATCGATTAAAAAAATGAACTCATGTGTATTTCAATATATACCTGAAAAAATGTAGTGGCTATGGTAGGCCGAGGGTTCGATTCCTACAGTAATTATTTATTTATTGAAAATTATAGGGATTCATCTGGATGTACAAAGTTGGCCTGTTTTCCTCTACAATGTGTTTATTCAGAAATAGCCTACTTTTAGAGTAACGGCTTCAACGGCAGTGCCTATTGACATAAACAAAAGTGAAGCCTAAAAAAGAAAGAAGACCCAATTTAAAACACAAGTTAAAGGCCAACAATAGAACTTAAAAGCAAACACTTAGCAAGTCAACATATAAAAAGAGTTGCAATTTAAAACTAAACTACTGAAAGGGCTAAAAAAATGTAACATCTTAAAAACTTAATAAGTGAATTTTTTTAAAAACAACAAAAAAAGATAACATGAAAACATTATTATTATTTATTAACGTCCACTTTTTGTAACTCAGACTAATTGGGACGGGTTATCTACAGATTACCACCCTTTTCTATCCAGGGTGGGACTTAGGATGTTATTTAATGAATTTCGTCACTAAATAATTCCCTTTGCCCAGGCAAGAATCGAACTCGCCTCTCTAGGTTTACCATGTGAGATTAAGGCCAACGCTTTAACTAACTAAAAAAAAAAAAAAAAAAAAAGAGGGGCTCAGTTAAAGCGTTGACCTTTATCTCAAATGGTAAACCTAGAGTGGCGAGTTCGATTCTGGCCTGGGCAAAGGAAATTATTTAGTGACGAAATTCATTAAATAACGTCCTAAAATCCCACCCTGGCTAGAAAAGGGTGGTAACCTGTAGATAACCCGTCCCGATTAGCCTAAGTTGCAAAACGTGGACGTTAATAAATAATAATAATAAAAAAGAAGAAAACACAAGCTAAAAGGACGAGGAAAGACACGAGCTAATTTCTTTAAATTAAGTCTTAGGTTTAATCCTTTTTTTAGATTTTCATGTTATCGGTTTTTGTTGTTTTTTTTTTTAAATTTACTTATTATGTTTATAAGTTGTTATATATTTTTATCACCTTTAGTATTTAATTTTAGTAGTTTAGTTTTAAATGGTACCCCTTTTTATATGTTGACTAGCTAAGTGTATGCTTTTAAGTAATGACAGTTCCCCTTTCTTTTTGTGATATTTATTTCTATCTTTTGTTCAATTCTTAACCTTTAACATGTATCATAATTTGGGCTTTCTTTCTTTTTTTTTTTAGGCTAAGGTTGTTTTTGACTTTATTGAATAATTAAAATGAAGTTGGTAGCATGATTTTCATATGGTTTTTTTTTTATCTATACTTCATATTTTATGGCAAGGGTCACCAATAAAAAACATTTTTTTCGGTGCAAACTTTATTGAAACTGGTCTGGATGTATCGTGGTTTACTTGTCACCTCTTCAGGGGCTATATACCTATACAAAAAAAAATATATATAAAAAATTAATAACATTAATTTAACAAAAGCCTTAACATTTCATTGCTAGATATTGTATTAATAGATGCCTCCATCAATCACATATTTATTAAATCTAGTTATAGATTGCTACTTACATTTCTGAAGTGCTCGTTCCCCTCTTGCATTCGTTGCGACTGTCCTCACTGAGGAGGTAGTTGATAATGAGAGGTTCCCGAGGAGGTTAAGTCAGCTGACTACTACTGGATTATTACCACAGTGAGAAAACAAATGATCTATATCCTAACGACTAAATTAATAGAAATGCCGGTTCCTTTACTAGAAATCAACTGGGCTATTTGCATTAACTACAATTTATAGTACTACTTATATAGAAAAGTATATAAGGAGGGCTTAGATCCACCCAGGAAAAATAGATCTTACGCATTTTGGAATGTTTCAGGCATTTTTGTTTCAAGCTGAAAAATGTGCGTTTAACAATAACAAAATTATAATAGACAGACTTTTTAAGGCCCTTAGGTAGGCTTTGTAGGCGGAATGAGGGCTTAGGACCAAAATACAATTAAATATTCCCTGCCGGAAAGAAGAATGCCTTTAAAGGGAGAGAAAAGAGAGAGATCTCTACTTTTCCTTGAACAGTCTCATACTTCTCTTTTCAAATGGCTTGAATAAAAAATAAAAAAAAAAGTTTCTGAGATGGAAATCGCATATAAAGAACTACTTGGGCTTTCCAAGTCAAATCTCTTGATTTATGGCCGCTATCACACTGATTTCAGGTTTTCCTCTCTCGTAAAGGGAACCCGAACAAAAAAAAAAAAAAATAACCCAGGGGCTTACGACTTAGTTACTTAGCTCAGGAACTTCTGAACGAGTTTACGGTGACTTATTCCGAAGGTGTTACACGCCTAGAATGTATAACAAGAGAAAGAAAAGAATAAGAAAGAATAAGAAGCTCTAATTTTAATACAGGATCAAAGAAACGTCGCCTTACAAGTTTCACGTAACAAGAAATATCTCTTCACCAAGGTAGTTTTAGCAGATTTCCCCTAATCAGGTATTGAAGTTGTATTCACGAAATTTTACCAAAAATGTCCTCAAATATCCATCGATCTTACTCATGAGATGACGAAAATGAGGTCCGTTCAAAATTGTATATATATATATATATATATATATATATATATATATATATATATATATATATATATATACTAGCTAAGGTACCCGGCTTCGCTCGGGAAATCATTTAAGGCTGAATGATGATAGTATTTTTTTGGGCAAGGCTTCAATGTTTTCTACTACACTTCCGTCGCAGGCGACTTATAAATGAGAAATTTTATATTTGAAGAATAAATAAAAATGTGTTCCTAATCTATCCCTTGCCATTTTTTAACTCACCTTTTTGAATACTTCAAACCATAATCATGGATAGTATTTATTACAATTAAATATCGTCTATAATGAAACTTATTTCCTGTCAAAAACCAATCCGAGCACATATAGTTTAAGCATGTAAGGTTATATTCATAATAGTAGATCTCAGTGGTAATCACTTCCCGTAATGCCCAGCATTTCACAGGAAATTAGTAAACTCAATTAACTCTGTTAGCCTCCATCTATTTCCGCTCTCGCATTAGAGCTATCCACACTCTTCTCCTTAAATTATTAATTCAAAATATTATTGTAATATAACCTGATGGCATAACGAAAAGTTATCGTGAAATTTCGCGAAAAAAATCAATGTGAGACAAAGGTTACAATTATATATATCTATATATATATAAAATTGTAACCTCTGTCTGTACATTGATTTTTTTCGCGAAATTTCACGATAACTTTTCGTTTCACATGTCATAGACACCATAACTGCATTTTGTTTCTTTCGTGTATGTTTGTTTGTTTGTTTGTTACCTTTTCACGCATAAACGCCTGAACCGAATTTTATGAAACTTGGTATGTATATTACTACTAACCCAACTTAGACTTTAGGCTATATTAATATCCTCTGAGACGAACAGGAGTGGGGGTTATAAGGGAAGCCTGAAATTAAAAATAGCGATATTTCGATTCCTATTGGTTTTTCAGCAAATATAAACATAACAAAAGTTGTTTATTTTGTTATTTAGAGTAACTTTTGTTATATACACCTTTCTCGTATACTGAATTATAAACGAGATATACACTAAAACCTATAGCGGAAGTACACAATTTTATTTGGGACAAAAGACCCAACCGAAATAAATAAAACTCGGTATGTATATTAGCACTAACGCTTTCATTATAATAAGCCATACCAAAATTTCTAGGGACGGGCAGGAGTGGAGGTTGTAGGGGAAGCCTGAATTTAAAATAGCGGTATTTCGTTTTCTATTCGTTTTTCGGCAAATATGAAGATAACAAAAGTTGTTTATTTTGTTATTTAGAGTAACTTTTGTGATATTCATTTTTGTCTTTTAACAATGTATAAACGAGATATACACTATAAACTAAAGCGGGAGTCAACTATTTTATTGGGCGCTAACGATTGAACCAAACTTAACAAAACTCGGTAAGTCAATTAGCATTAATTCTTCCATGATTATAAGCTATATTAACATTTTTAGGTTCGAATGGGAGTGGGAGTTATAAGGGAGGCCTGAAGTAAAAATTCACGATATTTCATTTTCTATTTGTTTTTCGGCAAAGGTGCACATAACAAAAGTTGTTTACTTTGTTATTTAGATTAACTTTATTTTTTATACATTTCTCAAGAAACAATGTGTGGAGCAAGCAATTTGCGTGGAAATATTGATATGCTCAACAATTCATTCCTATTTGAACTATCTGGTACCTCAGCTGGAAAAATTAATTCAAATCAATGTTAATATTTTGTCCTTAATAGCTGAAATCTATGCATAATGCACAGGAGACGGGAAATATGACAATTTGGAGGACAGTGAAGACTTACATAAAAAATTAATTTTATTATTAACAAATGCCAACAACGGGTATTAACCCTAAACACTGGAACGGGTAAATGTCAAAATATTGTGCAAAGTAAAGCCTTGCCAAAAAAATACCATCACCATTCAGCCTCAAATCAATTCCCGGGCGAAACCGGGTATCTGAGCTAGTATATATATATATATATATATATATATATATATATATATATATATATATATGAGAGAGAGAGAGAGAGATTTATATATTTGTCTGTTGAATGCTTTAGCGGTCTTAATATTTGTTTATACGTTACTAAACTTGGAGGGATTGAGGTTTAGAGGAGTATTTCAAAAATTTGAAATATCTGCAGAAACAATCTTGTTGAAAATTAAATTTTCTATAAATATTGTTATTGTTGTAATATGCGGGTTTACACTATCTTGATTATTAACCGAGATATTTGCAATTTTTAGTTTTTACCATTCGGTAAACCCCCACTCCGACTCTTGTCATATTAACAATAAGCTGTTATATTAGGAAACACTTTATTTGAAGCCTAAATAACAAATATTTTTCTCATTGAACTTTCCTTTTTTTGAGATAAATGCAAATATGTGACGCACTTTGGACATCGGGTTAGTAAACGCAGCCCCCCAAACTGTATATTTAAACGTTTTAAACGTCAAGATCGTTAACTGCTGAAATCAGTTCGGGGAGGGGGGGGGGTTTAAACGAGGAATTTCAAAAATTCTAAATATTTAATTTATTATAAGTTGGATTACAAAAGTGTATAGAATAAATCTTTTTGTAAATTGAATGTTCTATAAATGATGTTATATACGTTTTTTTCAATGTCTTGATTATTATCCGAGGTATTTGCCTTTTTTTTTTTAGTTTTCGGCCTTCAAGCCCCCACTCCTGCTCATATAGTATTAACAATAAGCTGTTATATCATAATGCTTAAATACCAAATATTTTTATCATTGAACTTTTACTTTTTGATATAAATACAAATAGCTTGTACACGTAGAAAATCTGCTTCGTTAGCCCCTGCGTAGCGGACTAAATAAATTTCGTTGCGATAATAAAAAAAAATCCATCCCAGACGTTCTGCTCAAACTAAGCGGATTATTCACTAGAATATAACGTATTGATGATCTCATATTATCCTCCATTCTTTATTTCCCCAGCACAGGAATTAAAATGTTACTTCTACTTTAATTTATATTATTTTAATCATTGGTAACCATTTTGGATTACAACAGTGAAAATAAAGTTAATAAGGTTTTCTGATTTTTTAGCAGATTTCCCTTGAGGGAAATCAGCTATTGAGGTCGTACTCATGACGCGAGTTTCGAAAAATTTCTTCAAATGTCCATCGATCCTACCCAGGAGATGACGAAAATGAGGTCCGTTCAAAATTATATATATATATATATATATATATAAAAATATATATATATATATATATATATATATATATATATAAATATATATTTGTCTGTTAACGCTCTAGCGGTCGCAATTTATGTAAAAAGACAGATCAAGTTCGTTAATGGCTGAAATCGTACCAGAGGGAGGGGGGGTTAGAGGGGCGATTTCCGAAAATTCGAAATATCTCCGTTATAATGCATCGGATCGAAAACTTGTAAAGAACCAATCTTATTGCAAATTAAATTTACTATAAATATTGTTATACACTTATTCTCTATCTTGAATGTTAACCGAGATATTTGCATTTTTATTAAGTCTGTGGTCGGGTGTTGTTCGGGTTAGTTCGGCCGTTTTCGTAAGTCTCGCCTCTGGCGGAAGCTTCTAACCTAACCTCCGTTACTTTGTGAGATTTACGCAAATACGTTCTGTACATCCGCCCCCCCCCCTTCTTCAGTTCTTGGACTACTAAAATTTGAGTTATTAAAATATAAATTATTCTTACAATTCAGAAGCCGTTTCAGTTGGGATTTTATTAAAATTAACTGAAAGATTTCTCATTACCGTTTGTATTTACTTATGGTGGTGTTGTGTTACTAGTATGCATATTTCTCTATTGCTAAACTTCCCATAGGAAATCTGCTTAGTTTACGCAGCCCCTGCGTGACGGACTTTTTTATCAAAGGTTAACAGTATAAAAGAAAGAATTATATTATTTTTATGGGGGTGATTAAATAAAAATAATCGGCACATTATTTATTATATGCAATTATACTAATTATTAGTATTCTGTTTGTCATAAGTCTTAGAGAAGTATTATGTTAATGTGATATGTCAGAAAAGTGATCTTTATTTAGACATTAAAAAAGAATGATCTATATTTACATTAAATTATGATCTATTGAATTAAGAACTCGTATTTTGATTATTTTCATTGACATTTATATTGTATTACATGCCAATCTATATGCTGTTCATTTGTAATTTAGAAATTATTATTATTTTTATTTACACATTTTTTAAGAAGTTATAATATATTAATAACCATACTAACATTGACCAGACTCTTGGCAACATGTTTGTAAACATAAGTCAATAAAATATCTATCTATCAATCTATCTAATCATAAATATGTTGTTGTCGAAACATTTTATTGTTGTAACTTTGGTAGTTTTATTGAATACTTTTGTTTTTTTTTTATATGAGGCCAGTTATGTACATTTTTAAAACCGTTTTAGACCAAACTCCTTATTTATTGTTAGTAGTTCTGATGATGAGAAGGAAAATTCCTGAAAGTGCTAAGCGTTTTGAAAAAAAATTCTGAGGAGCGACAAAATTGTGTTATGATGTTGCATCTAACCTGAAAGAGTTTCAACCCCATTTACTCAGGAATAAATGAAAGGAATATTTAGTTTATATTTATGTACGTATATATATATAAATATATACATATATATATATATATATATATATATATATATATATATATATCTGCTAATAACTAGCAGGTAATTGAACAATGTATGAGCAGAAAGCAGCATTAGCATCTCTGTCGAAGGGGTTTTAGCTTTTCAAGACCGAATTTCCATTGAGCCTGTTTTGAGAGAATTCGAGCAGTTTTTACATTCGGCGTTTTCCTCGAGACAAAATTACAGAGGGAAAACTTAAAAAAGTCCTTCACGCAGGGGCTGCGTAGACTAAGCAGATTTCCCGCGTGAAGTTTTACAATTGAGAAATCTGCCTACTAATAACAGTAGTAGTAGCGAGTCTCTAAACCAATTTCACGAGAGTTACGGAATCGGCCGAACTAGCTTTCAGCGGAAAGTCCCGAATTGAACCGTCTTCAGCCTATCTCGTCTCTGTTATCTGCACACACTTAATACAAAAGCAAATATCTCGGTTAATATTCAAGATAAAGAATAAATGTATGTAACAATATTTATAGTAAAGTTACTTCGCAATAAGATTGGTTCTATACAATTTTTCGATCCGACGCATAATAATGGAGGTATTTCGAATTTTCGAAAACCCCACCCACTGGTCCGATTTCAAGCATTAACTAACTTGATCTTTTTTTTTTTTTTACATTTACAATTAAATATCGAGTTTGGTAACGATCAAACAACAATTGCTAATATATATATATATATATATATATATATATATATCTGTAATAACTCCCGTTGGATTGTAAAACCTGTTATCGTTCTAGACGAGGTTCACCAAGAGGATGGCTATGGGAAATACGAGTATGATTATGAAAGGCTCTGTCGAGTATCGAGCTTTGGGAATAAACGGAAATAAACCGCTGTGCGCTGTGTTACTTTTAATACTTGGCAATACGCCAAAGTTCGAGTATTAGGAAACACTTTCAGAGCCCAAAGCCATCCAGGCGTGGCATTTACATGAGAGCGAAAACAGCTTTAATAAAGTTATATTGGAAAGGGAAAATGTTCTTACAGACGGAGTACCAAAGGTATTTCCGATCTTTATCTGTTATGCATGAGAAGAGAGTAATACCAATAAACAGGTCGAAAGGATATTATGAACGAAATAAAGTGATATTGTACAATGGGTGCTGTTAGCCTTCTGCCTACAAACGGAAAAACGGAGGTCGTACTCATGACGCGATTTTCGAAAAATGTCTTCAAATGTCCATAGATCCTACCCAGGAGATGATGAAAATGAGGTCCGTTCAAAATTATATATATATATGTCTGTTAACGCTCTAACGGTCGCAATTTTCGTTTGATCGTTACCAAACTCGATATTTAAACGTTTTATGCAAAAATAAAGATCGAGTTCGTTAATGGCTGAAATCGAACCAGTAGGAGGGAGGGGGGGGGTTAGACGGGAGGATTTTCGAAAATTCGAAATATCTCCGTTACTATAAGTCGGATCGAAACATTATATAGAATCAATCTTATTGCAAATTTACTATAAATAATGTTATATACATTTATTCTGTATCTTGAATATTAACCGAGATATTTGCATTTTTCTGTTTTCAGCTTCTGAGATGAGATCGGCTAACTTCGGGTCTAGTTGTGAGTTTCCGTCAAGAGCTAATTCGGGCCGTTCCCGTAACTGTTTGACTATCTATTCTGAAATTTCTCTATTGTAAAACTTCACGAGGGAAATCTGCTTAGTTTACGCAGCCCCCTGCGTGACGGACTTTTTATTAAGTGTGAGCGGTTGACGGACGAGATAAGATAGGCTGATATCGGCACTAGTACATTCCTTAACTGTTCGGTTTATAGAATAGAAATTGGTTTATAGACTCGTTACTACTACTCTTACTAGTATGCAGATTTCTCTATTGTAAAACTTCACGTGGGAAATCTGCTTAGTTTACGCAGCCCCTGCGTGACGGGCTTTTTATTAAGTGTGAGCGGTTGACGGACGAGATAAGATAGGCTGATATCGGCACTAGTACATTCCTTAACTGTTCGGTTTATAGAATAGAAATTGGTTTATAGACTCGTTACTACTACTCTTACTAGTATGCAGATTTCTCTAATGTAAAAACATCACGTGGGAAATCTGCTTAGTTTACGCAGCCCCTGCGTGACGGGCTTTTTTGATTAAGTGTGAGCGGTTGACGGACGAGATAAGATAGGCTGATATCGGCACTAGTACATTCCTTAACTGTTCGTTTATAGAATAGAAATTGGTTTATAGACTCGTTACTACTACTCTTACTAGTATGCAGATTTCTCTATTGTAAAAACTTCACGTGGGAAAATCTGCTTAGTTTACGCAGCCCCTGCGTGACGGGCTTTTTATTAAGTGTGAGCGGTTGACGGACGAGATAAGATAGGCTGATATCGGCACTAGTACATTCCTTAACTGTTCGGTTTATAGAATAGAAATTGGTTTATAGACTCGTTACTACTACTCTTACTAGTATGCAGATTTCTCTATTGTAAAACTTCACGTGGGAAATCTGCTTAGTTTACGCAGCCCCCTGCGTGACGGACTTTTTATTAAGTGTGAGCGGTTGACGGACGAGATAAGATAGGCTGATATCGGCACTAGTACATTCCTTAACTGTTCGGTTTATAGAATAGAAATTGGTTTATAGACTCGTTACTACTACTCTTACTAGTATGCAGATTTCTCTATTGTAAAACTCACGTGGGAAATCTGCTTAGTTTACGCAGCCCCTGCGTGACGGGCTTTTTATTAAGTGTGAGCGGTTGACGGACGAGATAAGATAGGCTGATATCGGCACTAGTACATTCCTTAACTGTTCGGTTTATAGAATAGAAATTGGTTTATAGACTCGTTACTACTACTCTTACTAGTATGCAGATTTCTCTATTGTAAAACTTCACGTGGGAAATCTGCTTAGTTTACGCAGCCCCCTGCGTGACGGACTTTTTATTAAGTGTGAGCGGTTGACGGACGAGATAAGATAGGCTGATATCGGCACTAGTACATTCCTTAACTGTTCGGTTTATAGAATAGAAATTGGTTTATAGACTCGTTACTACTACTCTTACTAGTATGCAGATTTCTCTATTGTAAAACTTCACGTGGGAAATCTGCTTAGTTTACGCAGCCCCCTGCGTGACGGACTTTTTATTAAGTGTGAGCGGTTGACGGACGAGATAAGATAGGCTGATATCGGCACTAGTACATTCCTTAACTGTTCGGTTTATAGAATAGAAATTGGTTTATAGACTCGTTACTACTACTCTTACTAGTATGCAGATTTCTCTATTGTAAAACTCACGTGGGAAATCTGCTTAGTTTACGCAGCCTCTGCGTGACGGACTTTTTTAGCATAAAATCGAAAAATGTCCGTCAAGCAGAGGCTGCGTATAAACTAAGCAGATTTCCCACGTGCTGGTATAACGCACCCGTCATCTCCTCTCAACACCCATTTCCTATTTCTATGCAAAAATACACAATGAATAGAAGGGGGGTTACTGAAGGCTGAAAACAAGAAAGCACGAATAACTCGCTTAATACTTGAGTAACGAAAACATAGAACAACAATTGTATATCATCAATACTTTAGCAAGATAACATTTTACAGCTTATAGCTAATATGGCATAAGCAGGAGTGGAGTTCACTGCAAACAGAAAATTAAAAAAAAAAAGAAACAGATATCTCGCTGAATATTCATGATACAGAATAAACGTACATATATACTATACAAGTTTTCGATCCGTCCATAATAACAGTGATATTTTGAATATTCGAAATTCAACCTCAAAACCCCTACGCACAGGTCGGATTTCAGCCATTAATGGACTTGATCTTTAGTTTTACATAAAAATTTTAAATATCAAGTTTGGTAACGATCATACAAGAATTGCGACCGCTAGAGCGGCAACACACACACACACTCAATACACACACATTTTGTCATCTACTGGGTAGGATCGATGGACATTTGAAGAAGTATTTCGAAAGTCGCGTACGCATGAGTACGACCTCAATAGTACAGTTCCCTCAAGGGAAATCTGCTAATATATATGATTGTAAACCTTCAAAAATTTGGAAACTTGTCAACAATAGGCAATCTAAAACCAGGTAGGTTCTATAAAACTACTTAGTTATAATTAGACTGCATTCGGATGAAGAAATAATAAATTATACTTTAAATAACAATAAATAAAATAAAATAATAAATGAGATTTAATAAGTTATCAATTATTTAACAAAAGCAAACATTGATAGATTAAAAGTAATCATGCAAGCACTGCAAGGGGATACATTGAGCCATTGTCCATGTGTGGACTAATGAAGAAAATAAATATAAGACTTTAATTTAACCTGACGGAATTCTCCAAGCCATTACTTTCCTAACCTTGGTCGGGTGAAAAAAAGAAAGAATGCAATTGTCTCAAGTATTTTTATTTAAATTAATTCAACAGTTAAGACTTTACTTTGATTGTATTTAAATAGCAGTGCATGCCATACTATTTTGCAGTAAAAGGTTGGGGGGAGGGGGGGGGCGGTATCATAAATATACCGGTAATTAACGTGCTTAATGAGAAGGTATAATGGGAGTGTGGCTGAAACAGTTCCAAAATAGATGGCCGTTGCATGTTTTAAATTGAATATTAAACGAATGTGTCACAGACCTGTTTTTAGCAGTGTTGTTTGTGGTCAGTCAAACGTCCACAGGTTTGGTGTTCAGTGAGAGCAAAATTGAACTAGGATGTTATTTCCTCAACTCTCTGATTTATTGTAAATGAACCAATGTTCGTTTCAATACAGTAAATCTGTTTCATCTTTAATTTTTTTCTAAAAAATTCAATCTGTCCCAATCGTGAATTGAAGTTTACTCTGAATCATTTATTGTGGAGCAACACTTTAATGGAACGCTCAAGCATTTTCTATAATAATCCTCATTGCAAAATGAAGTTTTCGTTGTCTCCTTAACATAAACTTCCTTACTTATACCAATGGATATCTTACGTTTTTTTAAATGACCAAAGTCCTGGGATTTAACTGGAAGGAATTTTCTAAGGCAGAGTAATCTACATACATTATTGTCCCACAGAGATGGATAATTAGGCAAAGAGGTTCCAGATATCTTACCAATAAGATATGCTTGATGTATCTTATCTATACGATTACTAAGCACACGAGAAGCAACTTAATCAATAACACAATAAGAGAGAAAATATGATTTGACAAATCAACTGGTAGCGATGAAAACTGTTGTTATATCTGAGATTACTGGATGATAGTCGAGCACCAAAATAATAGGCAATAGCGTTATGTATGCTGACGTAACCAAACTATAGAGCACATAAGCCATTATTATTATTAATTTATGTCCATCCCTTAAGGGAAATCAATCAGCTTGATCTTTACCAAACTTGATATTTGGTAGTTTTATGCAAAAAGGAAGTTCAAATCCGTTAACGGTTGAAATCGGACCAGGAGGAGGGATGGTTTAGAGAGGAGGATTTTCGAAAAATCAAAATATCTCCGTTACTATACGTCGGATCGAAAAATTGTACAGAACCAATCTTATTGCAAATTGAATGATACTCGTATATAAATGTTGTTCTACACATAATGAGTATTAACTGAGATATTCGGGTTCTTAAGTTTTCCGGCTTCATTAAACCCCCACTCCTAGTCGTGTCATATTAATAATAAGCTGTTACATCGTGAATCACTTCATTCCAAGGTAAATAATAAATATTGTTTTCAACTAACAATTATTATACGAGATACATGCATATACGTTCTGTTGACCCCCACCTCCTTTTGTTCTTGGGTCACTAATCTGTGATTGAGATCAAAATTATTTTGATTCATTACAAATTACTGCATTAGCTGTAGTAAATAGTTTTCTGTAAAATTAATATGTTATATTCAGATATATTTCATTAATTGTTTTTGTTTCGGTCTAGAATAATTCTATATATTTAGTGATACGATGTTGGCTGCCCTGTTGGTTTACAGTTCATACGCTTCCGTTGTAGATATTAATAACTTGTAAATTGACTGAAAGATGTCTTGTTACGTTTGTATTTATTTGCTTAATATTCACGGTGATGTTAACCAGTAGGTTAACAGATTAATCTGTTGTAAACACAGCCCCTGGGTGACGGAATTTTTTTGCTGCTTTAGGTAATTGGGAAAGGGTTATCTACCATTGTAGTAGATAATATATAATATTAAAAAACAAAACATAAACAGACTATTTGACGTATTCTATTATGTTATGATAACATTTAATGGAAATAAACATATTTCATTTCATTTCAAAACATTTCATTTCATTTCATTGTTATGCACATATATAATTTTGAACGGACCTCGTTCCTGTAATGTTCTAGGTAGGATCGATGGAAATTTGTCGAAAATCTCGCCATGAGTACAACCTCAATAGCTGATTTCTCTCTAACTCTTCTAAAGTAGTGGACGCCATTGACGTGCTGGATAAATAGTTGCAATGACCTCTGCAAGGACTATCGATTCATTTGGCCAAAGAGAATCAATTATTCACTCTGTCGTTCTTCAACAAATGATAAAAGCCCCAAGGGTTGCATCACGCTCAAAATAAATAAACAAAACGTTTAAAACGAATTAAAAATATGAGAAATGATTATGTACCAAATGTAAAAATGTCAAATTATGTATACATTAGTTAAATTACCGAATTACCAAAAACTTGTAAACTCCTGATGAATACACACGCATTACTATAAACACAATTCCCACCAATCTATTGTACTTATAGCCAAAATTAACTGAACTTCTGTTGATAGTTCTCATCATGATGGAGGTTTTAACGATTTTACCTTAATATTCTGCATAATTAAGTATTTGGACCACAGGGCCTTATGAAGATGGTACATTGAACCGTAAACCAATGAGGTGTGCTACAATTTTATGAATAATCCCAATATTCAAAGGGAACTATAAGAAACAAGAAAAAGTACCAGCTCCACTCTTATTATGAAGGAATTCAGGGGCTGTTTATCGCTTTATTGACTTTTAATGATAGCCTATTTTTATTTTGCATCATAAACTGTTTCTAAATTGGAAACACTCAACATTTTTTGCTAACAATCCGATTAATACTTTCCTTAACGAGTGCTTAAACAGAAGGGGAAAAAATAAAAAAAGGGTGCATAAGAAAAACGATTACGCAAACTCGGGTATTATTAAGTTCTGCCTTCAAAATGACTTGAAGGCTTTTGATCATATTAGAGTGAAAATTCAATATTAAAACAGCCGATTTCCCCTATAGATATTTAAACGTTTATGGTTAAAATGGATAAGAGTTTTAACAGATTTCACTTGAGGCAAATCACCTACTGAGGACGTAGTCATGACGAGATTTTCGAAAAATTTCCTCTCTGTTCATCATGAACCACTTCAAACCAAAGGTAAATACCAAAAATGGTTTTCATTGAACTTTTACTTTAGGAAATAAATACAAATTCTTTGCCTAATAATATCGCCAATTAAAATCTATCGTTCTTGTCTCTAAAATGTTGTCGTGAAACCATACTCGATGTTTAAGTTTCTGTCAGCACTAAAGATCATATTCGTTATTGGCTGAAATCGGAGTTGGAAAGTGGTAGTATAGAGGGGGAGGAACAATTCCAAAATTCAAAATATTTCGATTATTATAAGTGAGATCGTAAAATGTTATATAGCCAATCTTCTTAAACTACGTATTAGTGGCCTACAATTGTTCTTCTATGCAGTTTTGTTTGTATCTAAAATATTAAGCGAGTTATTCATACTTTCAGGTTTTTAGCAGATTTCCCTTAAGGAAAATCAGCTATTGAGGTTGTACTCATGACGGAATTTTCGAAATTTTGCTTCAAATGTCCATCAATCCTACTTAGTAGATGACGAAAATGAGGTCCGTTCAAAACTGTATATATATATTTGTCTGTTACCGCTCTAGCGGTCGCAATTTTTGTTTGATCGTTACCAAACTCGATATTTAGTCGTTTTATGTAAAAAGAAAGATCAAGTTCGTTAACGGCTGAAATCGGACCAATGGGGGGGGGGTTTAGAGGGGAGAATTTTTGAAAATTCGAAATATCTCCATTACTATACGTCGAATCGAAAACTTGTACTGAATCAATCTTATTACAATTTAAATTTACTATAAATATTGTTATATACATTTATTCCCTATCTTGAATATTAACCGAGATATTTGCATTTTTATTAAATCTGTGGGGGGGGCTAACGGACTAGTGACTTTCCCGCCAAAAGCTAGATCGGCCGTCTCGTGAAATTTCTCTCTTGTAAAACTTCACGTGGGAATTCTGCTTAGTTTACGCAGCCCCTGCGTGACGGACTTTTCAGCCTTTAGTATCCTCTCTCCGACCCTTCTCATAGGGGTTTTACATATAAATGGAGAATTTGTTACACCATCACCTAGGAGAACTGATTATTTTACGCAGCCCCTTCGTGACTGAGTTTTTTACGTTTGTTTAGCCAGTGAGCATGGAAGAATGGTTTAGATTTTCTTTTCTACGTTATTTACAAAATGTCTGCTTATGATTTTTAGAATAGTAAGCTCTACTTGTCTGTGAGTGTGTGCCTTGGTGGGAGTCTGGTTTTTTTGAGCGAATCGTACTGGGTGTCCTGTTATTTCTGGGAGCAGTGCTGCAACATCTGCAAATCACGGGCTTGGCACGTCCTTTGCAAGTCGCGTTGCCATACGTTTTAATATTAGATTCTATTTACAAGGGGAGACCGCGTAAATCTGTCCGATAAAGAGACATGTAGGAAATGGTTATAAAGAAATTCCCTAGAACAATACTTTATTTCCAAGACAGTTGGAATAAAGTATATATATACTTATATAAGTTCCTTAACCAAAAATATCGATTTAGTGGTTTTCTATGTAAACATCGGGGTATGAAAGACTGAAAACTAGAAAATTGGAAATATTTCGGTTAATATTCGATTTATAAAACAGACAGAGCGCCAAAAGTAAAAAACTTAACTTCCAAGATGATTAAATAAATTATTTTTTTTTCTGTAATCGTTGAATAATGGTAACATTACTAAACTGAAATGAGTGAAGAAAGTGAAACGTTTTGCAATAGAGTGAAGAAAGTGAATTGCCTTCTTAATTAGTAATAAGTATAAATTAAAAAATTATTTGAAGTTGGAAATTAAATGCTTTTAAATGTTTTTTAACATTGTAAGAATGTATTTTAACAAAATAAATTGAAATGTGAATGAATTATTGGTGGAAATAATCAACATATTTTAAAATTTAAAAATAACAATAATTACCTTCCTTGTTTATAACTGCACTACTTCACAATCATCACTAGTTGTTTTATAACTATGCTTATAACATTTCACAACCATGCTTATAACCTACCAACAACATACCATAATCTTCACAACATCCTAATTTTGTTCATATTCTGGTTAGATCTGATCATGTATTACACGTTTACAGAAAAAATTTAATATTACACTCGTGACGAAAGTAGAACGGATATGAGTCTTTCTACAGGAGACATCTCAATCCAGGTCCCCTTTTGTTAACGGGGGTTGACCACTCAACACAAAAAACTCTGCCCACAAATTCTAAAAATCCCTGACGTATAAAATACAGACCGTCATCTCGTACAGAGGATCAACAGACGGACATTTCAATAAATGTTTTGAAAGCCGCGTCAGAAGTTTTACGTCAATAGTTTATTTCTCTTAAGGGAAATACGCTAAAAAATATAAATGTGTTTCCTCTCGTTGTTAATCTGCAAATGAACACAGCGTAACGCTCATTTATATTAGCTTTAAAATATCAGTAGATTCGAATGGAGGCTATAAATTAGTCTGCAATTACTGAATGCAAATTAATTAAGCTTCCCTAATTCGAGAGGTTTATCAGCAATAGGTCTAGCTGAATTAGCTTCATTTTGAAACTCATTGATTTAAGTAATTCTGATTGATTGGCTTTAATTGCAAATATTGATGTTAATCAGGGCCATTGTCAAACTGGATGCTGCCAACTGGGGCAGAACCCATTCATCAGCTGCGATATGGTTTAGGGGAATAAATATCTACTTTATTCTTTATCGAGGAACCCCATAGGATTGCCGATGAACAACGCTGCTCATGCGAAACAAAAACGCAAGAGGAATGCCAATCACATTCCCAGATAAACAAGTAGAATATGCTATGAAATAACGTTCGCTCAGTTCACTAATAAGAACTGTTCCTACAAGCTTCCTTTTTAGCAGATTTCCCTTAAGGAATGCGTCGTACTCATGACGCAATTTTCGACAAATTTCTTCAAATGTCCATCGATCCTAATCGTCCGATGACGAAAATGAGGTCCGTTCAAAATTATATATATATATATATATATATATATATATATATATATATATATATATATATATATATATATACTAGCTCAGATACCCGGCTTCGCTCGGGAATTCATTTGAGGCTGAATGGTGATGGTATTCTTTTGGCAAGGCTTTAGTTTGCACAATATTTTTCACCTTTACCCGTCCCACTATTTAGGATTAACACCCGTTGTTGGCATTTGTTAATAATAAAATTTGTTTTTTATGTAAGTCTTCACTGTCCTCCAAATTGTCATATTTCCCGTCTCCTGTGCATTATGCATAGATCTCAGTTATTAAGCACAAAATATTGTGATGAAACGAAATATCACCATTATTAATTTCAGGCCTCCTTTACAACCCCCACTCCTGCCCGTCCCTAGAAATGTTAGTATGGCTTATTATAAGGAAAGCGTTAGTGCTAATACACATACCGAGTTTTATTTATTTCGGCTGGGTCTTTTGTCCCAAATAAAACTGTTCACTTCCGCTATAGGTTTTAGCATATATCTCGTTTATAATTCGGTATACTAAAAATGTGTATATAACAAAATTTACTCTAAATAACAAAATACACTTCCGCTATAGGTTTTAGCGTATATCTCGTTTATAATACGCTATACAAAAAAAGTGTGTAAAACAACTGAGGAAAGAAAGAGAGAGTGAGAAAGGTTCTAGATTACAGGAAGGGTTCCCCACCCGTCCCTGACGCTCCAGGTTAACCAACAGAACATGACTAACGGCTAACTCTCAATTCCGCTAACATTACCTTATATTCAGATTCTATTTTCAATTCTAATTATGTATGTTTAAATACTTTCGTTTTTTGTGAATTAATTGATGTTTTAAACAAATTAAAGGATGAAATTACTCACTTCCGATTAATTAATGTTCCAGTGAAAGACAGAGGAAGGGGGGGGGGAGTAATATACTTTGCTCCTCATGAAACAGCTACTTGTTTTTAAAATGCTTCATACAATTGAAATGTTCTTGTTTATCGTCATGTTCATATTTGCCGAAAAACCAATAGGAAACGAAATATCGCTATATTTAATTTCTGGCTTCCCTTATAACCCCCACTCCTGCCCATGGAAATGTTGATAAGGTTTGTTATAATGAAAGCGTTAGTGCTAATACACATACCAAGTTTTATTTATTTCGGTTGGGTCTACTGTCCCAAATATAATTGTTCACTTCCGCTATAGATTTTAGCGTATATCTCGTTTATTATTCGGTATACGAAAAACGTGTATATAACAAATGTTACTCTAAATAACAAAGTAAACAACCTTTGTTATGTTCATATTTACCGAAAAACCAATAGGAAACGAAATATCGCTATTTTTAATTTCTGGCTCCCCTTAGAACCCCCACTCCTGCCCGTCCCTAGAAATGTTGTTATGGCTTGTTATAATAAAACCGTTAGTGCTAATAGATATACCGAGTTTGGTTTAGTTCGGTTGAGTCTTTTGTGCCAAATAAAATTGTGGACTCCCCGCTATAGTTTTTAGCGTATAACTCATTTATACTTCCGTATACGGCAAAAGTGCATATAACAAAAGTTACTCTAAATTATAAAATAAACAACTTTTGTTATGTGCATATTTGCTGAAAAAGCAATAGGAAACGAAATATCGCCATTTTTAATTTCAGGCCTCCCTTATAACCCCCCACTCCTGTTCGTCTTAGAGAATATTAATATAGCCTAAAGTCTAAGTTGGGCTAGTTGTAATATATATTCCAAGTTTCATAAAATTCGGTTCAGCAGTTTATGCGTGAAAAGGTAACAAACAAACAAACAAACAAATAAACAAACAAACAAACAGACACCAAAGAAACAAAATGCAGTTATGGTGTCTATGACATGTGAAACGAAAAGTTATCGTGAAAATTCGCGAAAAAAATCAATGTACAGACAGAGGTTACAATTATATATAGATATATACATAAACATACATACTTACATTTATTCTCTATCTTGAATACTAACCGAGATATTTGCGTTTTTATTAATTGTCCGATTAGTGGGCCGATAACGGATGACTGAATTTCCCGCCAAAAGCTAGTTCGGCCATTTGCCGTAACTGTTCGGCTCTCGTATGGAGATTTCTCGATTGTATAACTTCACGTGGGAAATCTGCTTAGTTTACACAGCCCCTGCGTGACAAACGTTTTTTTCCACCTCTGCCCCCGCTCTACCTTTGGGTTTCCCCATACTAGCGGTCTCCATTTAATAAGAGATATACAAATTTTGAATAGATAATTTGGGCTAGGTAACTTAGCCTAGCTCATCGGGCACGGCTAAGCATAAATGTGCAACACTTGGGATATTTAGTTTAAGTCGCAATTATTGTTTAATAGTTACCAAACTTGGTATTTAATCGTTTTATGTAATAAGATAGATCAAGTTCCTTAATGGCTGGAATCGGACAAGTGGGAGGGGGGTAGTTTAGAGGGGGGAATTTCGGAAATTCGAAATATCTCCGTTACTATACGTCGGATCGAAAACTTGTATAGAACGAATCTTATTGCAAATGAAATTTAATATAAATGTAACGTACAATTATGTACATTTGTTCTCTACTTTGAGTATTAACCTAGATATTTGCATTTTTATCAAGTGTGTGCAGATAACGGGCGAGATGAGATGGGTTGATGTTGGTTACAAGTATGCAGATTTCTATATTGTAAAACTTCACGTGGGAGATCTACTTAGTCTACGCAGCTCCTGCTTGACGGTGTTCCATTTTTTTGTTATTTTGTTTTCGTGTTTTGGTTTTCCCCCTATCATTAAGAAGGCCAAGTCTCAATAGTTACAGAGCTCTATATAATACTTATATATATTCCTCAGCTAATATTTTTTTTTTTTTTTTAGTTATTTTAATACTTCGTCAAACAAAAACCTTGAAAAATCAAAAAGTCCTCTAATCTCTCAAACCTTTAGAATTGCAACATTAATATCTACAGGTTGCTATCCTAATGTTCGGATTGGAACTAGCGTGAGACATGACGTTCTATCTTTGACCAATCAGGACTGGCTGAGCAATATATCTTATTCGTTCGGCATTGGCTTTACAGTACTGACAGCTGGGAGATGGCCTGCTAATGTCATTGCCTATTTTCACTTACTTTGTTCAGAGGAAAGCGGCACTGGAACGAGTAATGAAGGGAGACTGGAAGCCTACAGGTAGCTCCTTTCTATTAGCAGCTCTTTCCCCTTCGTTAATCCGGATAATGCGATCTGTTTTGGTCCTGTTATCCGCACATCCTCTCTCTCTCTCTCTGTCTGTCTGTCTCTCTGTCTGTCTCTCTCTCTCTCTCTCTCTCTCTCTCTCTCTCTCTCTCTCTCTCTCTCTCTCTCTCTCTCTCTCTCTCTCCTCTCTCCTCTCTCTCTCTCTCTCTCTCTCTCTCTCTCCCTCCCTCTCCTCTCTCACTCTCTCTCTCTCTCTCTCTCTCTCTCTCTCTCTCTCTCTCTCTCTCTCTCTCTCTCTCTCTCTCTCTCTCTCTCTCTCTCTCTCTCTCTCTCTCTCTCTCTCTCTTCTCTCTCTCTTCTCTCTCCCACTCTGTCTCTCATGTTAGTATACCTTACGCATTAAAAATGAAAACAATATTTGATATTTATGTTTCAAATAAAGTTCTTCATGATATAACAGCTTATTGTTAACATGACATAAGTAGGAGAGGGGTTCAATGACAGCAGGAAACTAAGAAGTCCTTCACGCAGGGACTGCGTGAACTAAGCAGATTTCCCTCTTGTAGTTTAACAATAGATAAATCTACATATTGGTAGCAAAACACCACCGCGAATATTAAGTGAATAAATAGTAAACCTCCTATCGGGAAGTGCCTAAAAAGTAAATAAACAGGTCTGCCAACCTCACACCAGTAAAGAAAAACAATTACTGAAATATATCAGAATATAACATATTAATTTTGTTGAAAACTATATACTGTATCTAGTACTGTAATTAATAATGAATCAAAATAATTTTGATCTCAATCAGTCAAATTTTTGCAGTCCAAGAACATGAAACGGGGTTGGGGGGACATATTTGCATTAAAAAAATAAAGTTCTCTTGAAAACAATATTTGGTATTTAATCTTCGAATAATGTGACTTATTGTAGAAAAGAGTATTATTTATATAACATGAGTAGAAGTGGCGGTTGGCTGATGGCTAAAAAATGAAAAATGCAAATATCTCGGTTAAGTTGATCGGACTTATAATAACGGAGATATTTTGAATTTTCAAAAACTCTCCCCTCCTTCTTTTATGTAACAAGAAATTTTTACATAAAATGAAGAAATATCGAGATTGGTAACGATCAGACATAAATTGCGACCGCGAAAGCGTTAACAGACAAATATGTGTATATATAATTTTGAAGGGGCGTCATTTTCGTCATCTCCTGGGTAAGATCGATGGACATTTGAAGAAAGTTTTCGAAATCTCGTCATGAGTACGACCTCAGTACCTGTTTACACTTAAGGGAAATATGCTAACCCAGCTCGCCACTAATGTCCTTAAAAGTCGTTACGGCTGTAAATTAAATCGATAAATAAATAATTGATTCAAAATGTCTATCAAATCTATAATTCCTAATTTGGGTGTTAGTTGTAAACCAACTAACATAATTGCGAGATATATTTACGAGATATTCTACAGTTTAACTACCAAAAATAAATTATAAAATATATATTTGTAAAATCAAAGTTCAATTGATAACGATCAGAAGTTGGTACGGCGTGGTGATCGATCAACTTCAGAAGTCGAATAATTAAACAATCGGATGTCCCAGTAATAATTTATTCTCTACCTCGTGGACTGGCAGACAACGAATTAAATTCCTGCAGTTAAAAAAGAACCAATGAAATAAAACATGCTTATAAAATACTTACAAACAGAAACATTTATGTTGCGACTCATACATAGCAAAAATCAGTAGTAACAAATAATGTCTTCATGAGTTGGCTTAACTTGTCAAAGAACAGTGTCAAAGAACACAAAAAATAGAATAAATGTGCATTGTCCAAAGCCTAAATATTTCCAACAGCAGACGGAATAATTATATGACGTGAAAATATAACTTGTGTTGTCGGACTGATGGAAAATAACAAAACAATAAATATCAAAAAGTATTTTTGGTTTTAAAGAGGAATACGTTGCTAAGAGGGATGATTTATCTACATATATGTAAAGAAGCTGAAATTTATTTTGACTGTAATTATGCTTCTGACGAATCTTTATGACAATTCGAAACAAGTAAAATACATATCATCAGTTAAAACTATATCTATTACTTGGCGAAGGTTAGAGAATTACAAATTAAGAAAAAGTCCTACACGCAGGGGCTGCGTAAACTAAGCAGATTTCCCACTTGAAGTTTTACAATAGAGAAATCTGCATACTAGTAACATTTAACGCCACCGTGAGTAAATACAAACGGTAATGACAAACCTTTCAGTTAATTTTGATAAGCTCCCAACGGAAACGGTTTCTGAATTGTAAACTAACAGGTCTGCCAACCACTCAGAGCCGAACAGATAGATTAGACAAATTTCTTCACAAAAAGAAAATCAATTACTGATATATATCTGAATATAACATATTAACTTTATTGCAAACTATTTACTATATCTAGTACTGTAATTTATAATGAATCAGAATAATTTGTATTTTAATAACTCAAATTTTAGTATGCCAAGAACTAAAGAAGGGGATCAACAGAATGTAATTGCATATATATCACAAATTAAAGCTTACACGCGTCTCTAAACCAATTTCTCGAGAACCGATCAGTTACGGAATCGGCCGAACCAATTTTCGGCGGAATCTCACGAACAGAACCGACAATAGCCGATCTCATCTCGTCCGTTATCCCCACACAATTAATAAAAATACAAATATCTCGGTTAATATTCAAGATAAAGAATAAATGTATATAAAAATATTTATAGTAAATTTAATTTGTAATAAGATTTGACAATTTTGTACGGACGTCATTTTTGTCATCTCCAATCGATGGACATTTGAAGAAAAATTTCGAAAATCGCGTCATGAGTACGACCTCAATAGCTGATTTCTCTTAAAGGGAATCTGTTAATATTTGAAGAAGCTAATATGAGGCTTGGATTAGGGATGAATGAAGTTGCCATTTTAAATATGAAATACTCGCTTTATTTTTAGGTCTTGACTCTAGAAAAAGAAACGTCGAATATGATAAAGTACACAAACTTCGAAGGAGAAAGGAAATGTATTTTTACTGAACCAGCGTACAACTATTCTGCCGGACAATGTTTTTTTTTCTTAAAATAACGTATGCACGAGTATCAATATATGCATGCGTAAGAGTATGTATATGTATATATATATATATATATATATATATATATATATATATAAAACCAGGTACATACATAACCTCGCATAATAAAGGTCTCTTGAAAACAATATTTGGTATTTAAACTTAGAATAAATTGGTTCATGATATAACAGCTTATTGCTATTCTTATATGAGTAGGAGTTGGGGTTTACTGAAGTCTAAAAACTAAAAAATCCGTATATCTCAGTTAATATTCATGATAGAGAAATTCTGTATGTGACAATAGTTATAGTTAATTTAATTTGCAATACGATTGGTAATGGAAAATTTCTATGTTATAGCAACAGAGATATTTCATATTCCACCCTCTGGGATAAGAAAATTCATAATGTCTCCGTCATTATGATTCCCATCTTAAAATGATATAGAAGCAATCTTGTTAAAATATTGATGGTATGCAATTGTTTTTCTATGCATTTTGTCGTAAATCAAATTCTAATCGAGCTATTAGTACTTCGTTTTTTATTCAGCCTTCAGCAAGTAGGAAATCTGCTTAGTTTACGCAGCCTCTGCTCTACGGGCTTTTTAGTTTCTCAGTGTTTGTGGACATGAATAGCATTTGCATTTTCATATAAATTATAAACGAAGTCACCAAAGCATGAGATATTGTTTGGGAAATATATCAAAGTAATTCTAGGGTAATAATGTTTCCCTGGACTGGCAGTCTCTAAACTAGTTAACTTAGAATTTATGCATTCACGTGTGTATTTGTTTATATATATATATATATATATATATATATATATATATATATATATATATATTTGCGAAAAATAAAATACATGAATAATCCTTCAGAGAGAGAGAGAGAGAGTCGGGTATTTGGGAAGTGCGTGATAGATCAAAGAAGCCGACAGAGGGTCCAGGCCCTACGAGACCCGACGTCGAGGGGCCAGACAATTCCCCTTTGATTTATGCCGACCCCCTATATAAAGAACTGGCCAGCCGCGAGCTAGTCAGTTTTCTTCTCAAGTGCTCATATACAGTGCGACTTAGTGCAGTGCGGTAAAGTGTTTTTATAAGAAGAACTGTGTTGTGCCGTGACTGTAAGTAACAGTTTAGTGCCGTGTTTAAGACAGTGCAGTGCCGCGAAGTAAAGGACAGTGCAGTGCCGTCTTTCTGTGAATTTCAGTGACCGTGAGTGAATTCTTGGACTGTGACTCATTGAAGAACAGTGACGCTATAAGTGTATACTGTGAGTAGTAATTAGGAATAGTGTATTGTGGATTGTGAAATAAATTGTGCAGCGATAAAAACTGAGAAACTTGTGAGTATTTAATTTTGCAACCCAAAAGAACTCTCATTAAAAACGTTTATTACTGGTTTTGGTAATAAAAACGTAACAATATATATATATATATATATATATATATATATATATATATATATATATATGTATATATATATATATAACACCCGGTTCTGCATTTCATATCTCTGATTTGTAATGATTTTGTACTTAAGTCAATATTTACGTTTTTTTAAAAGATTTTTCATTGTTCAAGAACAGTTCATCATATTAAATACGATAATTCAATTTAAAAGTAGGAGACATTTCCTTTAAAATTTGATCATTTCTTTTTTAATTATGACAATGCATATTTAATATGTTATATAAAAATGTAACAGTAAGGAAAAAAAATGTTTGACGATATTCATAGTATGCATTCCTTCCTCAAGTATTAAAATCCGTCACGTGAGGTGGTGCATAAACTAAGCAGATTTCCCACACAGATTGTTGGGTAAAAAGTTACAATATAATACAATTCCCATATCTTTAGTCTGTAGTTATGTTGTTAAAAGTAAAAAATAAAAAGAAAGAGATAACATTAGGTATATGCATAAACTAGTGTCATTGAATTATGAGTTTAAAGTAAAACATAGAATGTTGTAGAAATACAGTCTTAAAATACGGAGAGCGAACTACTCTATTTAGCAAATACTTCCTGATAAAGGCCCGTAAAGACAGTCTTGCCTGTTCTACTGAAAGGATTTAGGATTGAGTAAATTCCTTCTGTTAATTACTGCCGTCTCTCCCAATCCTTTTACTCCCTTCCGAAGAAAGTCCACAGCTAATCAAGTTGGTGGCTCTATAGATAAGCCCTTCCTTTCTATTATTAGTTCTTCCGTTCCATTAGCAACAGTAATAAGATCCCAGATGTAACGTTTCGTACTAATAAAAGAAAATAATTTCTTTGTAAAACTATATATATATATATATATATATATATATATATATATATATATATATATATATATATATATATATATATATACATAACCACACAAATGTAAGATTCTTTTTTGTATATTACACAGCTTTCAAAGTATTTAACGTCTTGGTGAGACACACTATTGATCTCCTCTTCACATATGTATTAGCAGATTTCCCTTGAGGGAAATCAGCTATTGAGGTTGTACTCATGACGGAATTTTCGAAATTTTTCTTCAAATGTCCATCGATCCTACCTAGTAGATGACGAAAATGAGGTCCGTTCAAAACTGTATATATATAAATTTGTCTGTTACCGCTCTAGCGGTCGCAATTTTTGTTTGATCGTTACCAAACTCGATATTTAGTCGTTTTATGTAAAAAGAAAGATCAAGTTCGTTAATGGCTGAAATCGTACCAGTGGGAGGGGGGGGGGGTTTAGAGGGGAGGATTTTCGAAAATTCGAAATATTTCCGTTACTGTACGTCGGATCGAAAAATTGCATAGAATCAATCTTATTGCAAATTAAATGTACTATAAATATTGTTATACACATTTATTCTTTATCTTGAATATTAACCGAGATATTTGCATTTTTATAAAATCTGGGCAGATAACGGGTGAGCGTTTCCTGCCAAGAGCTAGGTCGGCCGTTTTCTTAACTGTTCGGCTCTCGTGAAATACTTCACTTGGGAAATCTGCTTAGTTTACGCAGCCCCAGCGTGACGGACTTTTTTATATCTAATTGAAAATTCGGTTAATTGAATTCGAGGTTTACTGCCAGTTGAAAACAATAAAGTGCGAATAACTCGCTTAATATTTTAAATATATCCCGTCGGGGGGTTTCTTAGTACCGTTTGTATTTATTGACTTATTATTCGCTGTGGTATTGTGTTACCAGTGTGTAGATTTGTGTATTTTTAAACTTCACGAGGGAAATATGTTTAGTTTAAGCAGTCCCAGCGTAACGGTCTTTTGTTATTTGACAATATAATTTTTGACTTTAAAGAGGGCTAATCACCTCGTGATGTCCATAATTAAAAACATATTAAGTTAAGGTCGTACTCATGACGCGATTTTCGACATTTTTCTTCAAATGTCCATCGATCCTACCCAGGAGATGATGAAAAGGAGGTCCGTTCAAAATTATATATATATATATATATATATATATATATATATATATATATGTGTGTGTGTGTGTGTGTGTGTGTGTGTGTGTCTGTTAACGCTCTAGTGGTCGCAATTATTGTTTAATCGTTACTAAACTCGACATTTAGTCGTTTTATGTAAAAAAAAAAAAAAAGATCATTTTCGTTAACAGCTAAAATCGGCCTAGGAGGAGGGGAGGGGGGTTAGAGGAGAGGATTTTCGAAAATTCAAAATATCTCCGTTACCATACGTCGGATCGAAAAATTGTATGGAACCAATCTTATTGCAAATTAAATGTACTATAATTATTATTATATACATTTATTCACTATCTCGAATATTAACCGAGATATTTGCATTTTTCAGTTTTCAGCCTTCAGCAAACTGCCACTTCTACTCATGTTACATAAACAATACTCTGCTACATAATAAATCACATTATTCGAAGCCTAAATACCACAAATTATATTCAAGAGATATTTATTATACGAGATACATGCAAATATGTCCTGGTGACCCCCCCGTTTTAAGGTTTTAGACTACTAAAATTTGATTGGTTGAGATAACAATTATTCTGTCTCATTATTAATTACAGTACTAGATATAGTAAATAGTTCTCAATAAAATTAATATGTTACATTCTTATATATTTCAGTAATTGTTTTTCTTTCCGGTGTGAGGCGGTGTGAGATTTATCTATTACTAAACTTCACTTTGGAAATCTGCTTAGTTTACGCAGCCTCTGCGTGACGGACTTTTGTTATTTGACCGTATAATTTTTGACTTTAAAAAGGGCTAATCACCTTGTGATATCCATAAATAAAAAACTATTAAGTTATGCGTGGCACACTGTATATCGTTAGTTTGTAAAATGAGATAGGATGAATGGAGATGACTATCTCATTCACAAAATCCCACCAACTAGTTGCACTTTCATCTGAGTTCCCACTCAGGCAGACCATCCTCTGTGAAAGTACATTCATAACAACAGGTAAAAAATATGTTCTCATCAATTCATTAAATTTCACTCATTATCGTTAGTTTTTTCACCTTCAATAATCACTACTACGAGAGTTACTTTTACTCTTCATCACACTAAGTACGAAAATACCCTTAAATATTAATAATTAACAAAATTAAAAAAACAAAGAGATCAAGGATGGTTAATTGTTGCAGCAGGTTTAGCTTAAGGGATATCAGCTATTGAAGTCATATAGATGAAACTATTTTCGAACAACTTTCTCAAATCAACGATCCTACCCAGGAGATGACGAAAATCAGGTCCGTTCAAAACTATATATCAGTCTGTTAACGCTCAAGTGATCAAAACATTTATTTAAACGATACCAAACTGGATATTTAAACGTTTTATGTACAACTAAATATCAAGTGCGCTAACGGTAGAAATAGGACTGGTGAGGGGGGAGAATTCGAAATATCTTTGTTATTATACGTCGGAACGAAAAGTAATATAGAACCTATCTTATTGCAAATTAAATCGCCTATAAATGTTGTTGTATACATATTTTCTCTATCATGAATATTAACCAAGAAATTTGGAACTTTTAGTTTTCAGTCTTTAGTAAACCCCCACTCCTTCTCATGTCATATTAGCATGAGCTGTTATATCATGAACCACTTTATTTTCATCTGAAATACCAAAAATTGTTTTCATTGAAGTTTGACTTTTGCAACAGCATAGGAACTAACCAACTTAAATATACATGGTATAACCAATAAACCAGGAGCCAAACTTGTACTTAAATCAATGGATCCCTGTAGGAAAAACATATATGTCTAGTATATAGTAAATAGCAGAATATATGTTGTGCTAGCTCCGAGTTGTTATATAGCTTGAAATAGTAGGAAAAATGATGAAGTATAACGCGTATACGGCATTTCACAAAGGTTATACGAATTCTCCAACTGTCAATTTGTGCCTTTCTGTGTCTGAGCTGAACTTCATGACAATATTGAATCTAAAAATAATTCTACGATTATTAAAAATATACAAATTACAACGTATTTTGATTTTATTGACTCCGTGTAAAATAACAAGGGTTTAAAAACATTTTAAAATAAATTCTGAATTAGCATTTTCTTATTTTATTTATTTATTGTGGAGCGTACACTGCGAGGAGATATTGCTCATCATATAACAATGATAATAAACAAAATAAAAACAAACTAAGAACGCAACCAAAGAGACAAAAAAACACGAATCAACAAATAAAAAAGCAAACAAAAAGGAAACACTAGTCTTATAAAGAAACTAGATAATTTAAAACTATAATGACTAATTAAATTACGAAAACAATTACATATATTCAATGGTTAAAATTAAAACTAAAAAAAAAATAAATAAAAATTAGTATGTACACTAATAAAATGAACAGATTAAATTTTCTAATATCCTGACAATTCACAATCAATATATATATATATATATGTATATATATATATATACATATATACATATTCAACAATTTTAGTTGGAGTTAAAAAGATTTAATTTAAAAAGAATTTTAAAATGTAATACTCTTCTTTTATTGAAAGTGAGCGTATTGCATAGTACTTTCTCTAGTTCCCCCACGATTTCATAAACTGCTCATTACTATTAGAAAACACACTAGTTGTAAGGTTTCTTCCCATGGTCTTCAATGCTAATTCACAATAAAATTAATCTAACGATTCTCTTCGCACAAGTCACGAAACACTTACCACCGCAAATTGAATAACTCGCAGATGATTAACCTGAATTCTTCCACTGATTGGGGGACGTTGAGTCTAAATCGCGATTCAAGATATGGTCAAATGACGCGGGGAACTAGCAGGATTCCAGTTCGTAGGTTTTGGAATGCAAACTTGCCAATGAAGTAGGTTCGTTTCGCATTCCTCCAACCCGGCCGGTCGCTCCATTCTTCAGTCTGTATGGTCTGTATCAATCAGTAATGTGTAATCAAGCCACAGACAGAACTCTACAAATCTATGATCATTGAACTACTCATATGAAACTCAGGAGCTCACATGAAACTCAGGAACTCTTATGAAACGCAGCAACTCATATGAAACTCAGCAACTCATATGAAACTCACCAACTCATATAAAACTCACCAACTCTTATGAAATCCACCAACTCATATGAAATCCACCAACTCATATGAAAACAATTATTTTTGGATGTACAAATTAGGAACGTTTTCCACTACAATGTGTTTGTTGAAACCTTGTGCACTTTCAGAGCAACAGCTCCATCTTCAGTGCCTGTTGACATACAAAAACCAAATGAAAATCATACAATCAACATTATTTAAGTTATTAAGCAAATAAAAAAAAACAACTTTAGCCTAAACAAGAAACGAAACCGAATTAAAATACAAAACAAAAACTAAAAATATAAACATCGTAGAAAAACAGTCATCACTTAAAATCACTCACTTGCAGTCAATATATACAATTTAATACTAAACTACTAAAATTAACTACTCAAGGTACTACAAATATATAAAACCTTACAAACTGAGTAATAGAAATATTTTAAAAATTTCTATTATTCAGTATTTAGGAGTTCAGCCGTAAATTGTATCTGTTGACTGCTAAGTGTGTGTTTTTTTAAGAGATAACTGTTTTTCTGTGATACTTATTTATATTTTTAGTTTTATTTATTCTACCTTTAACTTGTATTTTAATTCGGTTTCATTTCTTGTTTAGGCTAAGGTTGTTTTTGTATTTATTTAATAATTTAAATAATGTTGATTGCATGATTTTCATTTGGTTTTGTGCATTTCAACAGGCATTGAAGATGGATCTGTTTCTCTGAAAGTTCACTATATCTTAATGAACGCATTATAGAGGATAACAGACCTTCTTTATTCATCCAGATTTATTCGTTCCTCTACCACCCAGCTTCCCTGGAAGAAATAATTATTTTTGCTCCTTAAAGCTTTCGTATAGTGTTGAGAACGTTAGATGAAATTCGCAAAAAAATTCTTTTATTGATTTTAGAAAATATCCTTTATTTTTCTTTCTGAAATAAAATCAAATACGTGGCGCACGTGGGAAATCTACTAAGTTAACGCAGCCCCTGCGTGACGGACTTTTTCACTATCTTGATTATTAACCGAGAAATTTGCAGTTTTAAGTATTCGGCCTTTTGTGCCCCCCCCCCAATCCTACTCATGTCATATTAGCAATAAGCTGTAATATCATGAAGCATTTTATTTCAAGCTTAAATACCAAATACTGTTTTCATTGAACTTTTACTTTTGAGAGATAAATACGTGAAAATCTGTTAAGTTGACGCAGGCGTCCCCTGCGTGACGGACTATTATGGATATGAGATGAGCAGGAGTGTGGGTTCACTGAAAACTATATGTGCAAACTGCGTAGCCCCCTGGGGGACGGACTTTTCCTGATACCTGGAATTCTTCACAGTCCAGACCTACATAATGGATATGGAAGATTGTTGTGACGTTTACACATTCTTATATTGGTCAAACTAGTATGAAAAGCTAGTGAGAGGTTGGGTTCTCCACGGTTAACACAGTAGAAAACTCGCACCCATGAAAACGTTCTCCAGGTATATTGTTATCGGTGAATGAAAAGCTCTGGCCAATTGTAATGAGAATCGGCCCGGAATTACTAGCGATGTGAATGGATCGGCGCGAATAGGAAATCGGTCGTATTTGTAGGAAGTTATAGAGTGGCTGTGGCTATGGTGATTGTGAAGGGGCAGTGATCCGGTGTTGTGGGTCACAGTTCACTGGTTCGTCCTCGGAACTCTGGGCCAGAACACTCGATGTCCCCAGCCGGCAGCCGGTAATTCACTTTCAATCTCCAGGGGGCGTGATTCAATGGAGAGGGATCTCGCCGAATTATACGCCTCGGCCCAATGTAAACAATGGGCAAAGTTTCTTATTGTTCAGAGAATATCTTGACCAAGAGTCAACTGTCGAATACATCTGCCAAATACATATTTTTCGTGAACGAACCTGAAGCTAGGGGTAAAACGTTCCATGATTTATCAGCTTGACATGAACATGAGATAAGTACAAGAGGGGGTTTACTGAAAACTAAAAAGGGGTGTGTGGTTCTACACATGTTTTCAATCGGTCTCTTAATAACATATATTTCTAGTTAAGATATTTTCGCTTCCGTTCATCACATTATATTATGTCATCTATATTTAAATGTATACTGTACATTTCAATGATACTATGGAGGCAGCGTAGAACGAGAAGAGGGATATAGCATATAGGAAGAAAGAGGAAGAGAGAGGGGAGAGAGGGAGAGAGAGAGAGAGAGAGAGAGAGAGAGAGAGAGAGAGAGAGAGAGAGAGAGAGAGAGAGAGAGAGAGAAGGGGGGGAGGAGGGGAGATAGAGCTCCTGGATCTCATTTCGGTCTTGTAAACAGTGAATGAAATATTCAGATGTTAATATGTTATTTTATAAATAGGAAAAATATACTTAGGAAGAGATGTCTGAAGGAGAGCACTCAGGGTTGAAATAACAGACTGGAATTGAATGTAAATATCTTCCAGTTCCTCCTGCAGGAGACAGCTTCAGCTGCGTTGTCCCTTTTAACCAAACCAATCGGTGAACCCCTTTTTGAAAAAGTAATACAAGAAACCTGATTTTGTTATACATGAAAGAGTATGAGTATGAGAAAAAATGTTCCTAAAAATCTGTTAAGATTTATAGTTTAATAATTCAATAATTTCTATGTATATAATATTTCTACAAAAACTTGATTCAAATTATAAAGACAACACCCAGCTATAACAAAAGGCTTGAATATAGCCACATGTTAAAATAGTCCCTTCCCTACAAAATATTATGTTTGGATAACCTGTAATAATATTTATTAAAATGAATTAAAACTAAAGCTCATTTATATAATTAGAAATAAAATTACGATTAAATTGAAAATTGGGTTTATATTAATATTCACATTACCATATAAATTATATTTTATTGAACCTAAAAATAATAAATAACCATTATCCAACTTCAAAAATAAATAAATATGTTAATTGCATCTTATTTAAATTAATTAAATAAACTGCATTTGTATATTTCAGTTGTGTAAAGTTCATTTAAAACTTTTTATGAATTTCTGTAAGCCATCTATTTTAGGATTTAGACATTTTACGAACTTTTGACAGACAGTAGCTATTACAAAGGAAGAATCATAACATATTTAAAAAACGTTAAAATTACACACAGTTCATTCACATCTTAATTATTCTATTACATTAGTTGGGTGAATACATATGTTGTTTGTTCTTTTAGTATTACGTTATTGTTTACATTATCTTTCAACCTGTATTTACCTTTTAATAATTATAATTTTCTTTAGTCTCAGTTATCTTTTCATGCATACTTAAATATGGACTTTGGGTTTCTAATATTTCATGAACTACTGTATTCCATTTCTCTTTTTAAATACCTCTGGCTTTTATAATATTTATTTTCCACTTTTGATTGTTTTCCTTTTTAATATATTATGGATGAGACCATGACGTTGCGGAACACATTAACTAAATTTAACTAAGTAAATAAAGCATTTAAAACTACTCCACGCAAATACCTTTTAAACGGAGAACTATAATTTCTAATTACTCTTAATAGTGTAAATACTCAAAAATCAAATAATCAACTAAATTCAATGTTTAATGACCTTATGACATATCTTTGATGTCATCACAAGTTGACCAACTGTGAATCTATGTGTAGGAAAGTCTATATTTTGCCATGCTGGCAAATATAAGCATGGCTCTGTTGATTTACTAGAAACCGCCCTTCAACAAATAATTAACATGGAATTCTGTTCACTTGAAAACGAAAACAAATTTGTAATTTGGTTCAACAAATGCAAACATTGAATTTTGTTGATAATTGTTGGTTGACGCAGGTCTGGTAACTGTGGAGGAAAAGTTGATTTGACATAATGTTGTCTAGAAACAATTTTTAACTGTTATTGCAAAGAGGATTTTCTTAAGTTTATCTCGACCCAGAAGAAGAGCAACAATAATAAAACAGTTGTTGGTGAGCTATTGCTTTGCTGAATCTTCTATCTGACGAATATAAATTATTATTAATATAAATAAAATTCATTAGTCCCATCCTGGTTACATATTAATTACTCTAAATTAAATTTTAAAAATGTTTTACTGTACTTTATTTAAAATTACTTCTTTTGAAAGTGCTATAGAATATCTCCGTTAAAATGAATCGGATCAAAAAATGTCCTATTGATAGAGACAAATATGCAAAATTTATGTTCGTTCCTCAATAACCACATCCCCTCACATTCTAAGTCGATTTCGAACCAAAAGGGAGGGATTTTTTCAAAATAAAAAGAGTCATTATTCTGTAGGCGTATTTGTGTTACGCGAGATATGTACATACTTGTGTAACGCAGAAACAGAAAGGCAAAATTCAGGGATGGTCAAAACGGATAATTCTGATGAAATCTGAAAACCGATACTTTTAACTTTTGAGATTAAAGTAGACATAAAGAATAAATTAGCCTTGACGGAGGATGAGATTGCGATGTAAGGGAACAGCTTGCGAATGACAAACCAGAGCTTCTTTTTCAACTTGAAGCAAAATGAGGTTTCATCAAAGGACTTATAACGTCTGGAGAAGATTGCACCTGGAATTGCCAAGCTCTTGAGACCTACTTCAGACGGGGTGCTTTTTAAAGAACGTCATTAGTCCAACACTGAATGGTTACTTCAAAAAAAAATTAAAAAGACGCACTCCCAATCTATTTTAATTATTAAGGAGCATTAAGTAGCATACGAGAATACCAGTAAACTTGGCTAGAGAATGAATTGTGAAACATAAATATTGTTAAAAAGAGAAAATGTGAGTAGGTACAATACGTTGTCTGAAGAGTGTGGTGCATAAGGGAATGCCAAAATCATTTAGAGGAGAAAATATAATACAATTATTTATTATAGTCCACTTTTTGCAACTACGCCTAATTTGGAAGGGTTATCTACAGATCACCAACCTTTCACTAAACAAATTCCTATTACGCAGGCGGGAATCGAATTCGCCTCTTAAGGTTTACCATGTGAGATTAAAACCAACGCCTTAACCCACATGGCCGACCTAAGCCCCGAAAAATATAGTCCAGCTACTTGAAAAACGTTCTTGTGGGCGGAGTTAAGCCTACTGGTTCAAAAAGGGGATGCATCCCACTCAAGATAACTTAAGATATCTGCCTTCAAAATATTGTTGAACTTCAAAGTATATTTTTTGTTAGTTAGCCTCATGCACAACCAGAGAAATCCTTCTATTTCTTTTTCCTATTACTTTTTCACGAATCTCAAAAATGTATTAGCTGCTATTGAGGCTATACTGCGCACTGCCTATCGAATCTGACTAGTAAATGACGAAATGAGTTTGGTTCACATTTTTATATACATATTTATCCGTTAAAGGTATATTTATTTAATCTGTTAATATTTTTATTTGATCGCAACTAAACTCGAATTCATAACTCAAGAAAAATAAACCTCCGTTGTAATTTGTCGCATTTTATCATACAAGCATTTTATAACCAGTCATATTGATAAAGTAATGTATAGTACTACAATTCTTGTTCTAAACATTTTTCTGTAGCGGAATAATTAATGAACTATTTTTTTTTTTTCGTTTTCGTCCTTTCGTAAACCCCCAAATCACGTTAAGCTGCAATATTAATTGTTTATTATTATTTACACTTTATGGTACTATGGCTTATCGGGACGGGTTATCTACAGGTTACCACCCTTTTCTAGACAGGGAGTCCGTCACTAAATAAATTCCTACTGCCCAGGGTGGGAATCGAACCCGCCACTCTAGGTCTACCACAATATTAATTTACAACTCCGATTTGGCTAATTTAACAAATCCTTTTTCCCACGGGGTATTAATTAGGGACAAATAGAATTTAGATAGTCCAGATGACGTCGTCTTGTATCATCTCCGCCCTTGAGAAATACTTTTAATGTATGCAGCGACCACGTAATGAACTCTATTTTTTTTATTGTTTCCCCTCTATACTCTCCATGTAACGGGGAGTATATTATCTATTCGTACCATATGTGAACAGTACAAAACGCACATTTGCACAAAATTATAAAAACCGAAAAATACAATAAGATTGCCATATTATAAAATAGTATGAACATAATTCCACGTCGGATCCAACTTAAAAGAATCAAGATTCTCACAGAGTAACACAATTTTTCTAATCCCTTTTGAACTGATTTGTAAATCATTTCTAGATTTATGGGCTACCTTGTTTTGAGATCTTTCTTTAATTTTCTGCGAGTCATAAATTAGGTTTATATAAGTTTGTGCATTGTAATTGTCTAATTGGGCAAATGTAAGTAGCTGTGTAAGACAAAATTATTTTGGGTTGGTCTTGAGGATTCTTTTATTTATGTCGGGTATAAAATATTTTTCATGTACTCCTTTTAAATAGTAGATCTCCATTTTAATTGCCACGTTTCTTACGGGTTTTCCTCTACAATATGTCTATCCTCTAAGGTAACAGGCTTTGTAGTCCTTGGAAACAGCTATTTAATACAGTTGGCAGCAAAAGTCTATTACAGTGCAAATGCAATTTCTGAGGACAAACCTATCAGCAACTAATACACACTGTGGGCGTTCATTAAGGTCGACGGAATCATTCAAATGAGACTCCTAAAGTTTAAAGTAATCAAAGCTGCGGTCTCTCCTAATCCTGATAAGTCCCAACCTGCCACTATCAAGCCGTGGGCTTATCAGACCCGGCGTAAACAGGGCAATTTATATCCAATTAAATGTTGTTTGTTTATGTTATGCGTGCGCGGTGATGATGACGGGGGCGAGTTTGAAAACAAGAACATCTGTCGGCCCGACACTGAACAAATACCACCTGGACTAAATATTTGAAAACGGTCTGTAGGAGCAGAGATCAAAGACGGCCTCTGCTCGTAAGGTGAATCCTTCGTCTGTATACGTTATATATTTCCCAACGGTTAGTATTTCCATTACAAACCTACTGAATATTCTGTTTGTCTTCAACCTCCTCAAACCCCAAACTGCTTTTCCTTCCGGTTTTTCAAATACAACTTTAGTACTCCCTCTAAAATTCCAGTATTTTAAAGTGTTTTTATTCTTAATTTGTGGCCAGGGTTAATAAATAAATAAAATTCATTTTCTCCTAAACCTTTCTAAATAACTGAGTTAAAAATAGCTAGTAGAAGAGTAATTCTTTACAATTGTTTAGTTCTAGTATTATTTTTATAAAAATTATTCATTACCTCCTAATGTTGCAAGTAGTTACACACATATTAGATTTCATGGATGTTCAACCATTTCAGGGGGAACAAACATCGAAGTTTCCCATTATTAAAATTGCAACTCTGTAAATCATTTACTTTTAATGAAAAAGGTTAAAAATTTAACAAAAGGTCCGTCACGCAGGCTGCGTAAACTAAGCAGGTTCCACATGTGAAGTTTTACAATACATAAATCTTCATACAGGTAACACCACAGCGAACACCAAGTTAATAAATACAAACGGTAATGAGGAGTATTGCAGTCAATTTTAATAACCCCCCAACGGAAAGAGGCTAGCCAACCTCTCAGAACTGAACAGATAGATAAAAATATTCATCTTCGGAAAGAAAAACAATTACTGAAACATGTCTGAATATAACATATTAATTTTATTGAAATATTTATTTATAATGAATCAAATAATTTTATCACCAAGTTGAAGTTTAATGAAAAAAATGTTTGGTATTTAATCTTGGAATGAAGTGGCTCATGAAATAACAGCTTATTATTAATATGACATGAGTTGAAGTGGGGGTTTGCCGAAGGCTGAAAAATCAAAAACGCAAATATCTCGTTAAATATTCAAGATTGAGAATAAACGCATTTAACATAATTTCTTATTTCCGTCATCACCTGGGTAGGATCGTTGGGCATTTGAAGAAAATTTTCGAAAATCGCGTCATGAATACTACCTGAATAGTTGATTTCCCTTGAGGGAAATCTGCTAAATGATCCTCATGCAGTATGAAATACACAGAAAACAACCCGTTCCGACGAGCACACTTCCTTTAATTTAGCACAAGCCCATAATTAGTTCTTGTGATACCCCAAAGCTTAAGGTTATGAAAATATTTAAGGAAATTTAATTTTGACAGGCTATGTATTAATTGCAATAGGATTACATTAAGAGCCAAAATAAAAGATATTACAGTTTCATCTGACTACAAATTCGTGTCATTTGATGTCACATATATGCTTCCTAATAATCAAACGAAATCAACAAATAAAAATTGGGACATAATAACAGAAAACCTCTAAGAAAATAAGAATTTTTCTAGAAAGGGATTAGTGTGTAGGACAAGAATATTGCAGATTTAATAATTTCTTTTTTCTATGTAAAAGAACTAGCTGTTATAAATAGGAAACCTATTTTTGGATGATTTAAGGGGAATTCTGAATTCAAAGCTGGAAATAGAAGACGATATGCAGATACGTCGTAATCATGAAAAAATAACTAAATTCAAATAAGATATTGAAAACTCCATCACTGTGCAAACTAATCATATTTCCCAGGTGAACGTATGACTCATTAGCCACCTCATTTCAACATCTATTTTGTATTTCCCAATTATCTAAACAGAAATTGAAATGTACGTTAGAAATGAGATTTTTAGTTACACAGTTTCTTAAAGTAAACATCAGTCTATTAAAATATAAATAAATCCGTCAATTTTCGAAATATAAAAAAAAATGTATTGAACAATGATTGCAATAAATTAAATGTTTGAATAGATTGGTTCTTCGATCCGACTCATAACAAAAATGTGTTGAATTTAAAACAAAAATTCTAATATTTCGGTTATTATTCGAAACAGAGAAAAACTGAAATTTACAGAAAATTAAATGCTCAAAAATTGTTAAAGAAGATATTTTGGATTTAACATATTCTCCCTCTCAAACCCACCCCCTCCCTTCAGGCAGATTTCAGACGAGCATGATGCCCTTATTTTATTTTATTTTATAATTTTAAATTATTCAATATAAAAGATGCCTTTTCAAACAAATAATTCAATATTTAAGATGAGACCGAAAACATTTATCTGCATGAATTAACTAACAACTTATTGAATTACACTCTACACAAAAATATATGAAGTTTAATTGGTATTGACCACTAGGTAGTTAGTTATTTGTAGAGGGTTAGATTTATCCTAATTTTGTATTTGATCAAGTAAGCAGTTTGTCGGAATGAGGGCCAGGAGTGAGTAGAGTTTAATGAATCCAGAGGCAGATTGAGGGAGTTTACGCAATGCAAGCTCAATTTGAGTCAATGAAGCATTCCGCCATTGATTGAGCTAGTAAACAACATGACATTGTACTAGGCTCAGCTGCAACTATCGATTAAACACAATCCTAACTCCGGCCAAACAACGGATTAAACCTCCACAACAGGGAATCATATTTTTTTTTCCAACTCTACACCAAATTCTATGTCTTTTATTATTTATTTATTTTTAATCCAATAATTTTCAATTTTCTTCTTAATAAATCAATTCATTAAGAGAGTAAACAACTATTTTTATTCATTTTAGTTAAGAAATTAAAAAAAAAGACCGTCGGCAGTAAACTAAGCGGAGTTCCCATGCGAAGAAATAACATTTATTTATAAATTTCGAAGCTTCATAAACATAAAATAACAATAGAAAACAAGAAAGAATGACAAAATAGAAACCTACGAAGATGCTTTACAAAAATAACACTACAACAAAACTAAACAAAATACGAAAAAAAGTGAAACGAAATAATATATAAAAACTATTTACATATAAATAATATAATAGGTTAAAATAAATTTTAAATATTACCAGTTAAACGCATAAGAGAAATAATTAATAATATTAAAAACGAGCAATACTAATAATATTAAATAAGCAGAAGTACTACAACAATAAAATAAAAATATGATAAAAAATAACGAATACAAATTTTTAAAAATTTTACGTGTAAACAAAAAATAATACTTTCATACAAAAATAAAAACAAATCTTAAATAAAAAAAAACTGAACACTTACAGGCTGTACACTTCTATTAAAAATGCTGAACAAGAAATAACATATACATAAAGTACATTCATGATAGTTTAACACACAACTGCAATCTGAATTCAGGGAAGCCCACTAACACGACTATATCACCCCAACAACAATTACATCTACAGAGCTCTATCAACCACTCAAAGAGGATATTGACCTGCCAAATCTGGCAATAAATGTGGATCGAAACCCAGAACATAAACTACTAAACTATTAAAACCTCCATCCGTCCATGGAAATATTCGACAAGAGACAACAGAAGAGATGAAGTTATACTAGGAAGACTCCGAATAGGGCACACAAGATTTACGCATGGTTATCTTATGACAAAATACCAACCCCCGATATGTAGGAAGGTGTTACACTATCTACCACATATTAATGGAATATATGGAGATATTCGAAACGAATGCAATATTTTCACTAATATAGCAGTGGCCCTTGGAAATGGCCCCAAACAGATAGATAAATTGTTTAATTTTATGAAAATTACAAATTTGTATAAAGAAATTTAAATTACAAATTTTTTTGTATCCTCGTTTTTGTTGTTAAATTTAAAATTCTGATATGAATGAGGATATAATTACAATATTGACAATTTACATAAACACAGTTTACTCTAAAATGCAGGTACCTTACCAAAACGAGAGTTATAGATATTACAAGGCGATGATAACCTTGTAAAAAACCTTATGAAACAAACAAACAAACAATCTGAGTTCTTTATTTCTTTCAAGAGCATGAGAAAACTTATATACGTAACTTCAAAGGACCTCATTTCCTTCATCTACTCAGTATGATCCAGGAAAATATTACTTTCTAACAACGAATCAAAAATAAAAATTCGCAGGGGCTGCGTTAACTAAGCAGGTTTCCCACACTCTGGAATGACAGTCATTATCTCATCTCATAATATATTTTACACTTGTAAGTAAACATGCGATGATTAGAATAGAGTCAAGAAACCTTCAGTTAACCCCCACTCCTACTCATATCATTTTAAAGATAAACAGTTACATGCTGAGGTGCTTTATTGGAAGCTTAAATGACAAATATGGTTTCCGTAGAACTTTTACTTTGTGAGAAACATGCAAATACGTTATGTGATGACGTCATCTATTAAGATTTTTCGTACGTTCCTCGAAAATATTTACTTCATCTATTCCATTAGTCGATATTTAGCTTTTCAGTTAACTCTAAAGATAATATTCGTTATTTGCTGAAATCGGACCTGGAATGGTGCTGGTTTAGAGAGGGGAATTAGAAAATTCAAAAGGTGTCCGTTATTATGAGCCTGTTCATAAAATGTTTCAGACTCAATCTTGTTAATCTTTTGATTTTCTACAATTGTTGTTCTATGCATTTTTTAGTAACTCAAGTATTACGCGAGATATTCGTACTTTCTTCTTTTTCTCCCCCCTACTGCTAACACAAGTGTGTTATACCAGCACTTGTGAAATCTGTTTAGCTTACCGAGCCCTGCGTGACGGATTTTTTTCTTCTCTACAGCTCCTTCATCTCACAGTCCAATCCAATGCCGTCCTAGCAACTTCCTAAGCACCTTACAGGGACTGAGGGAAACTGTAAGAAACACGCGTTGGACTTTAATGAAATACAATCAACATTCCACTGCAGCTGGGAATTCTTCCTAGCTGAGCAGGGACACTCACGACCCCGGTGTTAGAAGACTGCTACCCGACCAGTAGCAACGGGCAGAACACACCCAAAGGATCAGTCCCGTTAAGCCCCGAGACGAGAAATGTCTTGTTCAACTCAAACAATACCGTTAGTTTTTCTGTCCACTTAAAACTTTGAATGTGTGTTCTCTGAGTGTAAGATCTGAGAACTCCCACCACCTCCCTTTACGCCGTTAACTTCCGAGCCAGTAAAAACTTAGACTAACTCCCCTTAAAGGAACTTGAGGCTAACTAAAAGTAGATTTTACAGAAAAAGTTTTATTCTCGACTGGGTCTTAATCTGATATATAATACCTGCAAAGGGATTAAAATCCGAGAACTTAAGATTAGCTTTACAAAGTGGAACGTGTTTAACAACTAATCGTGCAGAGGAATCTGGAAACCAAAGCACAATTACACATACTGCAAAGTGCATATAAAGAAACATACAATAGTTATTTTCATTACTTGGACGCAAAGTGGGCGTTTTCGGTGAGAGGCCTAGTTTTACGAGCGAGGCGCAGCCGAGCTCGGAAATTTGGTCAAGCACCGAAAGCCACTTTTCGTACGTGTAATGAAAATTACTTTTCATTATACTGCTCAAACATAGTAAAAAAAAAATATCCATTTCAGTTATAATTGATTCATTTTTATAAAGTAACACAAATCAACTTTAGACAGCTGTTACATATTAAAATTTATATTAATTGAACAATTATTATTATTAGATATATTTAGACATTTATTGGGTAATGTTTTTTCGATTCCTGATAAAGTTCGGTTTGATAAAGCTCGTGATTTAGCCGGTAGTAGTTCCTCCGTTGCTTTCCGTGCTTCTTCTAAAATAACTTCCGGTATTTCAAGATGATCTTGAGCTCCCGACATTGTATTGAAATAGTAAACACAGGTTACCTCTGAACTGAAATCGCTCAATAACATAAGATAACCAAGAGTAAGTTTTTCAAAACATCTGTTTTACTTTGCGTCCTAGGACGGAGAATAGCTACTTTGCGTACTCAAACTGCATATTGAAACCACATGCTTTGCGTGCAGTATAATGAAAAAATATATTACCATAGTGGATAAATAATATTATCGCCAATAATATCGACAATAAATTATTATATCGAACAACATTAAGAACAAAAGAATCACAATACTGAAGGTGGGGTCTAGATCAATATTTGAACCGTAAGCAGTGTTAGCAAAAAAAAAGCATTATTTCATCGTGGTATATTTATTAGCTCTACTTATTCCAAAGTGGTTTTGTGAAATAAGAAATTTTGAATATTTTTTATTTATTCGTAATTCGTATTATGAAGTATTTTACTATTAACATCCTAGGATATTGTTATTTGTAACCCATTTTAACCCTTAAGTAGGCTATGTAGGGATAAATACATACAAACACACACATGCTTATGACCCCATGCACAATATCCTGAATGGAAAGTAAAATGTACACTCCAGAGGGAATCAAATTTAAATTCATTTAATTAAGCTACAATTCATCCATTAAATAATGAAATACACAATTTCAGAAATAAATGAAAAAAGATATGTCCATATTTACAATAATGTAACCACATGAAAATGCAAAAAGAAAAAAAAAAGGAATATTTTGAAAACAGTATATCAATTTCAAACTGTATGTATTAGTTTTTTTCTGTAAAATTCCTTAGCATAACCTGCAATGTAACAAATAACCAACTTTTATTTGATCATTCCCAAACAACAGTTCTTACGAGCATTATTCGAAAAAAATTAAAATGAGTCTTGTACATCAGCTACAAAAGATACAGAAACGTAGGTTTTACAAAATTCGTTTTTCTTTATTACCCAAAATGGCCAACATATATGTATTCATATATATATAACATACATGTCAATGTCTTGATAAATCATAAATGTATTTTGTTGTTCTGAACAGTACTGAGGAACGCGTCCGTGTCTCTGAAAGCTATTAGTACAAAATCGTAAAATCATTGAAAGGACTTCCATTGAGCGTTGTCGTGTTTTAGCAGGTTTCCTTTAAGGGAAACCACCTACTGAGTTTCAACTCATCACGCTATTTTCAAAAAAATTCCTCAGATCTCAATTCTACCTAGGAGATGACGAAAACGAGGTCCGTTCAAAACTGTGTATGTATGTATGTATATATATATATATATATATATATATATATATATATATATATATTTATATATATATATGTGTGTGTGTGTGTGTGTGTGTGTGTGTGTGTGTGTGTGTGTGTTTCTCTGTTAATGCTCTAACGGTAGCAATTTTTGCTTGATCGTTACTAATTAATTTAAACGTTCTATGTAAACACAAAGATTAAGTCCGTTAATGGCTGAAATCGGACGAGTGGGAGAGCGAGGGGATTTCAAAAATTCGAAACAACTACGTTATTATATCGGAAAATTGTATAGAACCAATTTTATGGAAAATCAAATGTCCTATATTTCCTAATGATTTCGAACTGGAAAAAGTCCCATGTCGGCTAGAGCCTTCAGACAAAAGAGCACGAAGTAATCGAACCAAAAGCAATCATTACTTCATTGAATTATATATAATACATCATTCATTTCGAGAATTCCGTGAATTGGAGCGGAGTTTGTTCTTAATTTACGAACCAAGCCTCACCTTCTACCAAGTCGATGATAGGCAATGAGGAAACCAACAATTTACAGGAAATGTGAGGCGTTTTCAACAATGGCCTATTTCAGAATTTCCTGGGAGTATATATGAATTTGCCAAGTATAAAGCAGCTTCGCGGTGTTGAGTTGCCTGCAAGGGGGAACTGCCAACACCCACGCACACTTCACTCCACTTCATTCTTGACAGAGTTCTTAAAACCCATTGGAAGTCGGGCTATTTATTCAAGCGATCATATTGAATAATGGCGAGGTTCTGAATAACGAGTAATACATATTTATACAATTCTGCAATGGCTTCAAGAAAATTCCGTCACGCAGGGGCTGCGTTAGCTAAGCAGATTTCCAACATGCTTAACGTATTTGCGTTTACCTCATAACGTAAAAGTCCAATGAGAACAATATTTGGTATTTAGGCTTCAAATAATGTGCGTTATATTATAACAGCTCATTTTTAATGTGACATGAGAAGGAGTAGGGATTTAATATAGGCCAAAAACTAAAAAAAAAAAAAAAAATATCTCGGATAATAATCAAGATATTGAAAAAATATACATTACAAAATTTATAGAAAATTACATTTTCAATGAGATTTGTTCTATACAATTTGTCTAAAATGCACATAATAACGGAGATATTTTGAATTTTCGAATTCCATTCCCTCTAAACCCCCCCCCCCCCCATCCCCTTTCGCCATCCGGCGTCAGCCTCTAATGAATATGATCTTTAGTGTCGATGAAAATAGTGTTAAATATCGAGTGAATTAAACTTTTTCTCCCCCTGGTCTACTTTCAGTCGTTAATTAACAAGATCATTTGTTTTACATAATATGCATATATATTAAGTGCTGATACGAAAAGACAAAAATGTCGACCGCTAGAGCGATAATTAATATAATTTTGAGCGGTCATCTCCTAGCTGGAATCAGTGGACATTTGAGAACATTTTACGAAAATCTCGTTATGAGCTCAGCCTCAAATGCAGATTTGCCTAAAGGGATATTTAATAAAAATTGTTTTTTAAGCATTGATAAACAGTTAAATACAAATGATTTATCCTTTTCAAGAATTAGATGTTTTGGCGAAACGACGTAAAAGCCCTGTATATACGGTTAGAATAGATCGATCATCCGTAAAAAATACTCCATTTATTTTAATTAAGAGTCAAGAGCTGTGCCAAAAAGATCCCTTATTTTCGAGAAATGTTAGAGGTTGGGCAGAGAATTCTTAATGCCTTCCAATAAATAAAAGCAGTCATGAAAATATTTCCAAGAAACATTCCAGAATGAGCCATATCGTATGGATCGCAAAGATTTCATGGATCTTAGATGTTCAATTTGTTTAGAGATCTGTTTGTATTGGCGTTTTAATCTAACAGACATTTAAGTTGTCTTATTGTTTGTTATGAGTTTAAAAAAGAAGCTGTCACGCAGGTGCTGCGCTAACTAAGCAGAATTCCCACGTATTTGCGTTCATCTCAAAATATAAAAGCTCGATTGAACAATATTTGGTATTTGGGCTTCAAATAAAGTGGTTTATAATATAGCAGCTTATTGTTAATATGACATGAGTTGGAGTGAGGGTTTACTAAAGGCCGAAAACTGGCAAATGCATATACCTCGGTTAATAACCAAAAAAACGTTCATAAGAACATTTAGAGAACAATGAATTTACAATAAGATTGGTTCTATAAAATGTTTCGATCCAACGCATAATAACGGAGATACTAAGAAATCCCCTCTCTAAATCCCTCCCATAAAACTTAAATTTGATCGAAATTAAACTCGATATTTAATCATTTTATGTAGAAAGATAGACAAAGTTCGTTAATGGCAGAAATCTGACCAGTGGGAGGGAGGGTTTAGAGGCGGGAAATTCGAAAATTTTGAAAGTTTCCCGTTACTATAAGTTGGATAGAAAAATTGTTCATAACCAATCTCATTTCAAATTAAATGATCTATAAATGTTTGACGTATTGAAATTTGTCGAGAATTTTAGATTTCATCCTTAAGTAAACTTCCAGTCCTACTCATGTCACATTAACAATATGCTGTTATATCACGAACTATTTTATTCTAAGCTTATATACTAACCTTTTTTTTCATGAGACCTTTATTATGCGAGATACATGAACAATTTTTTAGTCAAAAATGTTTATTTGATCTATACCATACGCAAAATTTAATGTTTTCTGTCATCATATTTATTACCGGATCGACTATTCAAGTTATTCGAACTTGTTTTTTTTTTTTTATTTATTTATTAATGTCTACTTTATGCTACTATGACTAATTGGAACGAGTTATCTACGGGCTACCGCTCTTTTCTATCCAGCGTGGGACTAAGGAATTTATTTAATGTGTTCGCCCCTAAATAAATTACTATTTGCCCAGGTGAGATTCGAACTCGCCACTCTAGGTTTACCATATGAGATTAAAGCCAACGATTTAGACTTACTTGTTTGTATACGGCAGTACCCCCCCCCCTTCTACTCATCGGTTTTTTACGTAGAAATAGACCATACGTGGTGAGATATGGCCACAGGCATGTTATACCAGCACATGGGAAATCTGCTTAGTTTACGTAGCCCCAGCGTGGCGGACTTTTAATATTTAAATCTATTGCTGTGCGTTTAGTGATATTTCCAAACCCAGTATTTTACCTTTCATAAGTTCAAACAGGTGTTGCGCCTTATTTATGAATTTTAAAGATTATTTCTGTATAAAGTCTGATTAATGATAAGGCCACTAGTAATGGACACTTGGGTTTTATTTATTTTTGGGTTAGATTATAATTATCAATAATTAAACTAATATATATTTATTTTTTTATTACTGTATGTAAACCAGCCCCTGCTGTCAGCCATTAATGCCGGAGTGATCCCAACCCACGGCTGGGAGTCGACAAAAACTAGCCTCGCCGGCTTTAGGCTTGCCCTATTCAAAAACCCTTTATCATAATTAGTTTTGGAGATTGACCTAAATCTTAATCTGTGGAGGCAACTGCAGAGAGGTAGTTATATAGTTAGTTATCTTTTTTTTTTTCTACTTCTTCTTCTCCTTTATTTTGTCCTCTTTGGAAGCTGTCACAACCACTTTGTAAGCTTTGATCGTTGAAAGGTTGATTATGCATCTGATTTCGATTCGAGGCCCAGCCCACTCACTCACAGCGAGTAAATCCACTTAAGGTTATTAGCTCTCAGATGCCAGCTGACGTGGGGGCAAGTAGAATCAAATCCAACGGATTGCTCATAGAATTTGTTGTTGCATATTTGATTAGGCTTCCCCCGTGTCTGAGTCCTGTCAAATTCTGATACTATTTGACACATGGCGAAAAAATAAGATGAATTAGATAAGGAAAAGACGGATTCTGTGTTATCATTTACATATATATCGAGCAACTCCCTTCTCGATTTAGCAGTATTAATGATATTACTAGTTACATAAAACAACAATAAACGGTTGTTTTGTTCCTCATATTCGCACTAATATACAGACATAATTAAAATCTGAGGATAACTTTATGTAAAGCAAAATTTAACTGTTTTTCGAATCAATCAGGGAATTAATCAATAATAAATTAGAAAAGTCGGTCACTCGGGGGCTGCGTAAACCTATAAAACTTCCAACGTGTTGGTATAAAGTACCTATGATATAGTCTCACCACAAATTCTCTATTTCCACGTTAAATAACGGAGATAATTAATTTTCGAATTCCCACCTCTCTAACTCCTCTCCCCCATCCCCCTCCGCTATATTCTCGATATATTAGCCATTAACTATTATGATATTTAGTATTTACTAGTACCTCACTGGTAACTATCCGTTGAAAACAAATATTTAAGATTTAAGATTCAAATAAAATTGTTCATTATATAACAGAGTATAGTTCATGTGACATTAATAGGGGGGGGGGGGTTACTGAAGGCTGAAAACTAAAAAATGCAAATTATTTTGGTTAATATTGAAGTAGATTAATTTAATAGTAAATTTAATTTCCAATAACATTCATTCTACAGAATTTCTCAATCCAAATTGTAATAACGTAGATATTTGTAAATTCCCCCATCTAAACCCCACCCCCATCCCACCGATCCGTTTTTAGCTTGCCCAAAATGCTTATATATCGAGTTTGCTAACGATAAAACAAAAATTGCGACCGCTTATAGTCAAATATATAGATAGATCCATAGAAAGATATCTGTATATTATTTTGAGCGGACTCATTTTCGTCATCTCCTAGATAGGATCGATGAACATTTCAGGACATTTTTCGAAAATCGCATTAAGAGTACGAACTCAATAGCTGATTTACCTTAGGGGAAATCCGCTGAAACGCCCATGAACGTTTAGTTTTAATATTTGGGACTGCTGTAACACTTATTTGTGCTCCTCCTCATCTGAGTGAAATCTTTTAAGATGTAGGGTTAATTTATAAAATGGAGAAAATAATAAAATCGATTCCCAGAGTCGCCCGGCTGCTTTGGACCAGGCTTAACGGCTCTTAAACAGGCACTGATGACGGAGCTTGCTCTCTGAAAGTGCACTTTCCATATTAAAGTTCTTGTGGAAGAAGGCATTTTATTGATCCTGATACAGAATATTTGTACAGGTCCATTTTTATATAAGATAAAATGATTTATACATTATGCAATCTTAATCATAGGGGGCTCGGATTAGCCATGTGAGTTGAGGCGTTGGTCTTAAGCTCAAATAGTAAACCTAGAGCGGGGAGTTAGATTCCCGCCTGGGCAATAAGAACTTATTTAGTGACGAACTTACTAAATAAAATCCTTAGTCCCATCCTGGCAAGAAAAGGATGGTAGCCTATAGATAACCCGCCCGAATTAGCCATAGTAGCATAAAGTGGACGTAAATAAATAGCATATACATAGAAACGGATATATCCAGTATCACCAATTTTAAATGAATGACAGTTCAATTTAATATGAGTACAAGGAAAGCATGTGGTGTCCACTCAGGGTTTTTTTTTTGTTTTTCTAAAGGAGTCTGCTAGAAATCTTTCCGGTAGGCAAGTGTCCACGTGTCCCAGGGACCAGCTGACAACTTTGATCAGCTGATAAGCAGAGAGCTCTTGCAACCCGAGAACCACTTGGGCATCTGCTGTCGGTGTCGCTTACTCCATCAGATGGCTTCCTGTTCCTACCGAATAGACTTTTTAGGACTAGACCGAAGTAAAAAGGTGGAGAAATAACATTCACTTTTAATCCTATACATTAGCGGGGCTCAGGTTAGCCATCTGAGTTAAAGAATTCCCGCCTGGACAATAAGAGTGTATTTGCTGACGAACTTATTCGATAAAACCCTCGCTAGAAAAGGGTGGTAACCTATACGTAACACGTCCCAAATAGCCACAGTAGCAAAAAGTGGACGTTAATAAAAATAATATGAATTTTCTATTATTCTCACATGTGGAATCGTATTGTACAAATTAATGGAACCTGTAAGTATACAGTAATTTGGAATCAGTTCATAAAATAAAAATACTAAATTCGGGTACGTCAGTTGAAAGTCTTAAAGCTATTAGTTAACTTCCTCGTATGTTTGGAAATAAAATCATATAGACAACTTGTGTACAACAATAAAAAATCATTGATCATTATCAGAAAGGTGTGTAACAGGTAGCAAAATAGTAATGTTTACTGAAATGTGACATATTTTGACGTTGCGAAGAGAAAACAAACTTGGTTCTTTGTTTGTCAAACAGCTCTGATTGGCGTTGGATTGGAAAGACGTCAATCACGTATTTAATAAGTATTTAGCATACTAAATCCAAGAGGACTCAATCATGGTGGCGGCACTGCTGCGAGACCGTCGGAAAACACTATTGGCCAGATTTTACAATAACTATTCCAATTGCTAAGAAAGCATAATGGAGTGCGCTACGTAGGGACTCCACAGCTGGCATGGTTTCTATAATACGCTAACCTCATCAAAACACTGAATATAGAAAAAGTCCGTCACGCAGGTGCTGCGTAAACTAAGCAAATTTCCCTCGTGAAGTTTAACAATAGATAAATCTACATACATCTCAATCAATCAAATTTTAGTAGTCCAAGAACATAAGACTGTGGGGGGGGGGGGTCACCAGAATATATTTGCATGTATCTCGTATAATAAAGGTCTCTTGAAAACAATATTTGGTATTTAAGATTCAAATAATGTGGTGGACGCCTCTTCAGGAGTAATACACAGTAATAAAAAGATTCGACTTTACCACCTCTGCGATCACGTCAAGACTAACATAAAAAGGGAGATGAACCGTGTGGTGAGGTCCAATCATTTTATAAAACGTGTATTACTCCTGAAGAAGCGTCATAGAGGACGAGAAACATGTTGATGAATATAAATCAGTGGAGATAGTTCACATGTATTTCATCTATTAACCTTTGACCATTTCTCCTTCAACCAAGATTGAGTTAAGATCACATTTCGAGGATATTAATGAGCAAGGAGACCTACATTTTTTAAAGAGTTCACTCATTGAAATATTCTTTGTCGGTGATTATTCTGGGACTGTTTATACGGACCAAAGGCAAGACTGTACGAGTCAGTGGGAAACATTGGTGGGATTACCTAAGTTGAGTGATAAAAATGGTACATACCTCCTCAATCTTCAATCTTCAAGTTATCAATAATGATACATGATAATTACCTGAAAAAAGAAAAACAACAGTTAATTAATTATCTGATAATATAATTTTAAAAATAATATATTTCTAAATTATATTGATACGTGTAATTTTCTTAAACACTACACAACACTTCTGAGCTAACCTAATACAAAAGATACTGAAGAACGGAGAATCTTGAAAATTCCTAACATACTTTCGGAAAATATAACCGTTTTATTTAATAAGTTTCAACCGTTCTGTCAATGATCCATGCGGTAGGAGACAAAACACCAAATAAATAACCACACATTTATGGCTAATGGGGAGAACCAAAAATGTTAAGAGAACAAATCCAAAAATGTGGCAAAAGTGTGGATTTCGACGATATTGAAAAACCTGAGATTCCCTACTAGAAAAGTCCGTCACGCTGCGTAAACTAAGGGAATTCCCTCGTGAAGTTTAGCAAGCATCTACGAGTACATACTACTAACACAACACCACCGTGAATAAATAGAAACGGAAATAAGAAATGTTCCATCCAATCTCAATAACCTGCCGGCAGGAAGTGTTAGAAATGTTAACAAACTGGTCTGCCCGCCTCACACCGGAAAGAAAAACAATTACTGAAATATAATTTTATTGAGAACTATTTGCTATGTCTAGTACAGTAATTAATAATGAATCAGAATAATTGTTATCCCAATCTATCTAATTTCACTACTCCAAAACCATAAGACGGGGGGGGGGGTCACCAGGACGACCGAATGTACCTCGTATAATAAAGGTCTCTTGAATTCAATGTTAGGTATTTAAGCTTCGAATAATGTGATTTATTATGAAGATAGTGAATAAATGTATATAACAATAATTATAGTACTTGCAATAAGACTGGTTTATACAATTTATCGATCCGACGTATGGTAAAGAAGATATTTCGAATTTTCAAAAATCCTCCCCTCCAAACCTCCCTCCCCCTGGCCCGATTTCAGACGTTAATGAAATTGATATTTCTTTTTACATAAAACCCCTAAATATCGAGTTTAAACAATAATTACGACCGCTAGAGCGGTGACAGACTAACATATATATATAGATATATATATATATATATATATATATATATATATATATATATATATATATATATACACAGTTTGAACGGACCTCATTTTCGTCTTCCCCTGGGTAGGATCGATGGACATTTGAGGAAATATTTCGAAGATTGCGTCATGAATACGTCCTCGGTTTCTCTAGGCAAATCTGCTAAAAGCATACGAAGTATAATATTCCACCCCCTCCTAGATCTATCTGAGAGGATGCTCAAGATTGTAAAAGATAAAAATAGGACTCGGGAGGAATCGGAGGAGCATGATGGACGAATAGATTAAAGGTAAGGGGATAGCACGATTCGGGGCTGAAAAACGATATCTCAGCTCTGAGGAGTACTAAAGGGTAGATTGGGGAACAAAGTGAGTAATTTGTATTAGGGAATGGAGAGGGAGAGAGAGAGAAAGAGAGAGGCTTGAGAGAGCTGGAAGGAAGTGTGTGGGGAGGGGCTGTTCAATATGAGGAAGGCGAGAACGTCATGAATAACAGCTGGGTGCTTTACAGCTGCTTCAGATCGCCTCACTGATAACACACTGATCGGCCAATGATAACGCCTATCATGAAATTAACCAGCTGATGTATTAGACCTTGATGAGTAGAATCCAATTACAGTTCTCCTTTCGAACCTTTATGACGACCGGAAGAATCAGATCACATAACAAACCATTTCTGTTAGTAATAATCTATTGCAGGGATGAGCAACGCGGGCCGCTAAGCATTTCTAAAATTGAATTTATTTTATCGATTTTTTCCACTGAATATATTGTTATGAAATATATATATGCAAATATTTTTTCTGTGCGACCACTCCAAAACATTTTAAAATTTAAAGTGGCCCGTTGATTAAAAAGGTCGCTCACCCCTGATCTATTGTATTTAGCGTATTTACGAAAAGAACCTAAGGAAAAACGTAGGGCCGTGAAAAACATAATTCATCATTTTGTTTTCCCTAAATTCCAAATATATTATTCGTTCAAATTCGTATAAATGTCTATATAATCGTTAGTCCGGAAGCCCCACTATCATTTAAACTCAGAACACAATATCTCCAAATATTAGCTCTATGCTCGATAATAAACAAAACTGCTTGAAGGAGAAAGGAGGTTTTGAAACCGTAAGACAGGAAATATTTCAGTAACAATTAGTTATAAAGAAAATTTGTAAAGGACTTTTTTTATATAACATAATTATTGTGATCCTCAGGAGCCAACAGCCATGTTGAGATAATAGAAACAAGAGAGACGATTTTAGAGTTTTATGCCATTGACCTCGAGACTCAAGCTATGCCATGCAATTGAGCATGTCTCAAGTTTATTGAGTTAAGTGGGGTCAAGATTTCGCAATACATCCAACACCACTAATATTAAGCTCCTTGCATACAACACCCAGAAAAATGGAAAGACAAGCGTTCAATCGAGTGTCAAAAATCTTGAGAACTTTTGCTGAATTCCCCTAGTTTGGGTCATACCAAATATACAGCAAACCTTACGTCAGCAATAGTGGTACAACTCATACGAAGTTTGTGTTCAAGCACACTCCAAAATGACTTCCTTCCAGCCACCAGATATCTTATAGTATTCCACCAAGAAGTGTGGTTGTTCGTTTGTCTGCGACTTACGTTGGCCTCAATAACGACACTTCTCCGCTTCCCACCTGGTGGTTGCCAATGAAGAAGCGCGTTCTGTTCATCGATAGTTGTATCAGTGTTGCAGATGTACATATTTAGTTGTTTTCCACGGGAAACCGAAATATTTGTAACTCACTTAACTCAACAGCTGATTTTTGGAGTTGTGTTACTTGATGCAGCTACAATCGATATATTATACATGTGTGTTTGATCACATAATAAAATTAGACCCTTGCTTATCGTAGTAACTAAGTATAAAAAACAAAATCCATTTCATAATGTTATGTTCTTAAAATACCAGAGGACCAAATTTAAAATAAAACATTTGTAGTGCATAAAAAGGGTGCCACTTTAACCCAGAAGAAGATAAACTTAATATTAATGAATTATGTGTGGTTGCTGACTACAACGCTAAATCATCAATCACACGACAGAAAAAAATAAATAAATAAACTATAACCTGCACCATAACTTTCATAAACCTCTCTGAACATGAAAGTGTTTATACTCTACTATGTTTAGACATGTTTGCGAACCTTCAACGTATTAGAACGTAGACAATAGCCTAAAGGCAATAACTATAAGCAATAGTACCAACATCCCTTAACTCCTAATAAATCGCTAATTACGCAGCTCATGCGTCACGGATTTCTCATTTTTAGCAGATTCATTCGTCAGTAAACCCCCACTTTCAGTCGCCACACGTTGTGAAATAGCTAATATATAATGAACCGTCCTATTTCAACCCCACATATCAAATATTGTATTAATGAATGTCCGGCTTACCCTATCACTCGCTCCAGTGTGCGGCGGAGCTCAATGTTACCAGTATATAGGTTTATCTGTTGTAAAACTTCACGTGGGAAATCAGCTTAGTTTACGAAGCACCTTCGTGACGGACTTTTGTTTATAAATGAACGTTGAGACAAAATGAAATCTAATTCCAAGTACTATGTGTTTTTTTATACTTTGATGAAGGTTATAATCTTAAATATTTTACTTTTAGTGTCCCCATTTTTGTTTTTTTCTAAATTAAGACATATCTGTCCAGTTTTATGATCCTTCTGATTGAATTATGTGTCTTCTTTCTCTCGTTCGACACGCATTTTTTCGTTTTAAGTATTCTAGGATGTCTGTAGAAGTGCCATTAAGTTTTACAACGACAATATAATTTCCTTTTTTTCTTTTCTCTTGATCAAACAGTCCCTTTAATGGCTGCCACTCTTTTCCATGTAATCATATATCCGCTTGTCTTTTAAACATAAAAACTCCAGATAGTTGTAGTTTAATCAACTCCAGTTCTTTTTTATGCTTTAATAAATTCTTTAGTACTTTGTTATGACTTATTTAACTAGACCGAATGACTACCCTTCATCGATCGGATCTCTTCCTGCTTTTTGTGAGTCTTTTCAACAGCGTTGGTTATTTCTTGACTATAGCCACGACTTATCGTGGATGTCATGTCAAGGGAATGTTTCTTCCTTTCTCTTGAAGAAAATATTTGCGTTATAAAAGTAAAACAATAGCAGATGAATACTACAAGCGGCTTTTTGTTTCTAGACACCCTATTCTACTCTTGTGTGTTCGGAGTGAGCCAACGGTGAGGACAGACGAGCCACTAAAGGCTACATCATATCGACACATAGTTACAATTGATAATGCTAAAATATACCTTGAAAACTGTTGTTAGTAATAATAAAATAATATAGACCTAACAGTTTAGACGGAGCCGGTCAAGAGAAAATCCCTCTGGCGAGCACTTGATTCGCATCTTACTGATACCTGACCCGTACCTTAAATAATGTCTCCGATTAATTTAGCGACAGCTTCCCACTAGTATCAAAGCTTCCTCAAAGTCAACAACACTAAATAGTTTAAAGGTCAGTTGATTATTGATCAAAGAAGTTATTGATAGTAGGTCACGGGCTATCTCAGCAGTCTTCTCGAACTCTATAACGAAATTATCTATAAGTAACAGAGGAAATCAAATTCTTGTACAACAAATGTTGTATCAATTGTTGTGTCTCCAATATTTATCTTCTTCCCCTAACTTATATTACCAACAACGAACAGATTTAATACCAATTTGGGAAGGTTTTGATTCCTTGAGCAAACATTTTATTCAAGCATTGGATAATAAAATAAACTCAGGAGCAAGAATATTTCCAATACTTAAGTGTCATGTCTTTTTGGCTGTTCTTTCTTAATAAAAATACAAATACTTATCGTCAACACCCCCCCCCCTTGCCTTCAATTAAACAAACATTTTTGTCTTCTGTAGTCCTAAGAAGGCTCTAATTTTTAGAGGAGTTCCCTAAAGGATAATCAGCTATTGAGGATTTACTCATGATGGATTATTGAAAAATCGCTTCAAATGCCCATCGATCCTAGGAGATGACGAAAATGAAGACCGTTCAGAATTGTTTAGAAGTATATATATTCATAAATGATTAGGAGCCATAAGGTCAGAAAACAGTAATTAAGTCATATAGTTATTTATTTCATCCCCGAGTCGTTTCGTGTGTCATTCCTTCTCCTTCTCACAGAGTTATTTCTATAGGAATTACCACTATTTATTTAATTGTGATTAACAAACTTTTTTTTCTATATTTGTATAGAAATAACACCTTGAGAAGGAGTGATGACACTCGAAACGCGTCGGGGATGAAATAAAAGACTATATGTAGGAATTATTAGTTTCCTGACATTATGACTCCAAAAAACATTCTTACATAATAAATAACCAGTATACAAAACTCGTGGAGAAACGTTTGTCCAAGCCTAATCTAGACGGTAGAAACTCGAGATATTCATGAGTCAGACACTGTGCAATTAGTCTTTAACGGACACTTGTGTTTTCTTGAACGGCCATTGGAGTGTCTTTTGTACGCGTCACATGACCGAATACAGTTTCGAGGTGGATCGGTCACAGTTTGAAGTTTTAATGTGGACTTGCGACCTTCACTGGCTAAAATTAGTTGCAGCAATCTATGAGATTTATGCAATGGTGTTTATGAGGATAATAATTTCTGAAGCAATTCAATAAAGTTTGGGCTTTTTTTCTGATCTAATACAAGGAATGGACATTATTTCAGCAGGTTCTCCGGCAGAAGACGCCACAAGTCAACAACAGACCTGCCTTGCCTGGAAAATGACTCATTCACGTTTTAAAATTTCATGGGGAGTCCACTATGGATCAATAAAGCTGGAAGAAGAGGCGCCGGAAGGTGAGGAAGAGCAATTTGAATGGCGGAGCCGAAAAGAGTTTATTATTTAGAAGAAGGGGTAAATACGGCGAGACAATGGCGCTATTCGAGGGAGGTACGATAGCCGAACAGTATTGAGGCAGAGGAGTTAATGAGACAGGTAGAGGAAGTGACGTCATGACTGGGTGCCATAGAGAGCGACATGTTTCCGGTTCGCTATCTACCTCTCTGCCTCCCACCCCCACCGCTGTCTATGCCGCGCCTCCGCTAGCAGAACTTTTTCACCTCGCGCTTCAATGAATTTTTAGCAGATTTCTCTTAATCGATCTCAATATTGTACTCATGGCGCAATTTTCGAAGAATTTCTTCAAATGCCCATCGATCCTAACCAGGCGATGACGAAAGTGAGGTTCGTTCAAAATTATATATATATATATATATATATATATATATATATATATATATATATATATATATATATATATACAGGGTGTATCGCAAGTAGTTGGCAATCCTTAAAACGGTAAAACAGCATGATGTGAGTTTTATTTATTAATTTACTTTTTGAAGTGTAGAGATAATTGCAGTTTTGAGTACATCGTTGGAAAGGTAATTAAATTTTACAACTTTCGTAAAATTCGGCAGTTTGTAGGCCCTTTTTTGGAAGAGTAGTAGTCCTCGAAACATTGTCGCTAACTAGACTTTATTTAAATTTCAATTTTTGTATTTATGGTGTGCAAAAGTTACTTGTGAACTTTGAATGCATAAGCCTTAAAGTAAATTTAATGCTGATTTCACATGTAATGAAACGTTGAAAAAAAAAAAAAATGTGTAAAAGTAGAGAAAATGATGTGTTTCCTACAAAAACATGGTTTTCTCAAAATGACCTTTAGAACGACATATGTCCGGAACGGAATGAGATAGAAACCTGTAGTTGGTGGCGTTTAACTCCATTTTTGGTTTAGTTTTACCGTTGTAAGGATTGTCAAATACTTGCGATACCTGTGAATATATATATATATATATATATATATATATATATATATATATATATATGTGTGTGTGTGTGTGTGTGTGTGTGTGTGTATATTTGTCTGTTACGCTCTAGCGGTTGCAATTTTTATTTGATCGTTACCATCTCGATATTTAAACGTGTTATATAAAGAGATAGATCACGTTCGTTAATGGCTGAAATCGGACTAGTGGGTGGGGGAGGGGTTTAGAGAGGGGATTTTCAAAAATTCGAAATATTTCCGTTACTATACGTCAGATCAAATAATTGTTCAGAACCAATCTTATTGCAAATTAAATGTACTATGTGTATTGTACATACATTTATTCTCTATCTTGAATATTAACCGAGATATTTGCATTTTTCAGTTTTCAGCCTTCAGCAAACCCCCACTTCTACTCATGTTACATAAACAATACTCTGTTATGTAATAAACCACATCGAAGCTTAAATACCATAAATTGTTTTCAAGGGACCTTTATTATTCGAGATAAATTCAAATATGTTATTGCGACTCCACCCCCCCCTTCCTAAGTTTTTGGTCTACTAAAATTGGATTGATTGAGATAAAAATTATTCTGACCAATTATAAATTACAGTACTAGATAAAGTAAATAGTTTTCAATAAAATTAATATTTCATATTCTGATATATATCAGTAATTGTATTTCTTTCCTGTGAGAAGTTGGCAAACCTGTTTGTTTACGTTCCAGGTGCTTCTCGTCTGGAGGTTTCTTATTATCGTTTCTATTTATTCACTTCATATTGTCAGTGCTATTGTGTAACCAGTATGTAGATTTGTCTATTGATAAACATCACGAGAGAAATCTGCTTAGTTTACGCCACTTCGGCATGAATGACTTTTTTTTCTTTCATAATTGTAAACGATGAAAGGTTACATACATATGTAAGTTTTTTTCTTTTTATTTTCTACTTACTGTTACTTCCGTACTTACGTGTTTTTATTCAGTTAGTAGTTATTATTAAGATTTGTTTAAAATTTATTATTCAATGTTATTATGTTTTGCGTTGTTTATTATTATATGTTATTGTTTCCGAGACTTGTGTAGGGTTTAATTTATTTTAAACCACACACTCACATTATCAGAGATAGTAAATTTTAAGAGCCTTGTAAATGTTAAAAGTAATGAAGAAATTATTATAATATATTTCGGAATACCCATTTGTTTTCTGAATAGTTGTGGGTATCCGTGATTAAGAATTGTTTCCCTAGCTGAACAAATGTTCAGTGTTGCAAACAATGTATGTAAAAGAAAGCATGTATTATTTATTCAATATTGCAATCCCTTTATCTCCCTTAAAAGCATAATAAAAATAAATAAATAAAAAACTGGGCTAAATTAAAGCAAGAGGGTTTCATTACTATGACAGCCATAAACTCTACCCAGCCACCCTAGAAGCTACCTTCCATGTGGTGAACTGCAATGCAGTATTTATCTCTTTAATAATTTTTCTCTTCAGGATTTCACTTAATAACCAAAAGTATATTTCATTTTTATTTTTGTTTACATCCAATGAGGTAAAGTTCATTGTATAACACCCTCGTGTACGTTTATGATAAATCCTCTCTATGTAATCACGAAGAAATATTCCAGTTTTTAGCAGTTTTCCCTACTCAACTATCAACTATTGAGGTTGCACTCATGACGCGATTTTCGAAAAATGTCTTCAAATATCCATCTATCCTACCCCGGAGATGACAAAAATGAGGTCCGTACAAAACTATATATTTGTATAAAGAGATATACATTTGTCTGTTAACGTTCTAGAGTCACAATACTGGTTTGATCGTTAACAAACTCTATATTTAAACGTTTTATGTAAAAATAAAGATGAAGCTTGTAATGAAATTGACATCGCATTACATAAGCCCATTATAAGTGGCCATATATTTTATATTCTGAGTATTCCCAGCACAGAGCACATTAAGATTAATATGTATGAATGCTTAAATGTATTGTTTTTACCTTTAAATAAGAATTATATCCAATTTGGAGTGAAGTCACCATGTGCTCTAGCATTTTCATAGATAACACCGATTGATTTTGATAATAACATTCACAGCTCTTAACGTCGGTACACTAAGTAATAATACGGAAGAATTTCGATAATTAATTCACGTTAAATGCACTTTTTGAGCGTATTTCGATCGGCAGTTCAAAGTTCACTCCCGGATTAGCCCTATATAAGGAGCCCCTCACGACGGATTAAAGTCAGTCATATTCGGCATCCTCTGGAGGGGAGACCCTTGTTGACGAGCCACCGCTAATCCTTCAGCTTGTTCCGGCCTGCCTAGCCAGCTTGCCTGTTCTACCTCTCACGGCTAAGTCAGCACTTCTATTAAACAGCTAAGTGTTTCAATTGTAATATAGACTAAGTATAATTAAGTGTCCCCCATTATATTTTCAAAGGTGCCTTTTCATTTTAATTATTAATATTTATAATTGGAGAATATTTTTATTATAAATAAATTTATATACCTATATTTGAATTTGAACTTGAGTCGATTGTTGATGGCCCTTCCTAAATTCTTGTTAGTGGTTTGGTTGAGGGATTTTTTATATATTACAGCTTCCACTGCTTATCACCGCAGCCAGATCGCAACAAGCTCATTAATAGCTGAAATCTAATCTACATCTATTTGTAGTTGGCTGAAATCGGAACTGGAATAGTAGGGCTTTAGAGAGCGGGTAATTTAAAAATTCAAAATATTTGTTATTATAAGTCGGATCGTAAAATGTTATAGAACCAATCTTGTTAAACTATTGCTGCTCTACAATTGTTGTTCTATGCATTTTTTCGTAAAAATACTAATCGAGTTATTAGTGATTCCTTGTTTTCTGCCGTCATTAAGTTCCCTCTTCCTTCTACTCGTCTTTTTGGTGTGTTATACCAGCACGTAGGAAATCTGCTTAGTTTCCGCAGCTCCTGCGTGGGTTTTTTAATCAATTTTTACAGTAGTTTTTTTTTCTTTAGAGTTCAGTCGTATTATTGTAATGTTAATGAGTAACAAATTATGTGAAAAATCTGCGATTTTTTATGAAATACAAGATACCATTTCATGCTTGAGCATAAGTTTATTTTTAATTTTTTTTTCTTTCTGTAATTCGTAACTATAGTGGGAATCGGTTCTTGCAGCGAAAATGGAAAACAATGCTTTTATTATTGTTTCTTACATTTCATGAATATTTTGTGCTCCAGTTTTCACAAATATGGCCCCCCTAATTTTGTAAGGTATAAACATCTTGATGAATGGTGTGTGAATCAGCTACTGCACTCAACCAGAGCTACGATCTTCTTAAAAGTTTTCGAACTTCTTTAGACTTTGTAAGTCAATCACAAACATCCTTGGGGGTGGCCCTCATGGGTCAAGTCAACAAAACTGAGTGTAAAACAGTTCTTTGTAAGAGTATTTTTTGAGTATTTTAATGTTTCGACCCTCCCCGAATCCATTGCACGCTTTCGGCATGACGTCAGTACGTACGGTCAAAGCAATTGACTGCTACGCAGGGGCTGCGTAAACTAAGCAGATTTCCAGTGTGCAGTTTCACAATAGATAAATCTACATACTGCAAACACAACACCACCGTGAATATTGAGTGAATAAAAACATAAGGTAATCAGTAAATCATTCAGTCAATTTTAATAACTTTCCAATGGAAGGGTCTCAATTGTAAACAAACATCTCAAGGCCTGCCAACATCTCAAACCTGAGAAGATAGATAGAAATATTCTTCCCAGGAAGAAAAACAATTACAGATGTATATCTGAATAATACATATTAATTTTAATGAAAACTATTTACTATAACTAGTACTGTAATTTATAATAAGTCAAATAATGTTTATCTCAAGCACTTAAATTTTAGTAACCCAACCATTAAAAACAGGGGAGGGGCGAACTGAACTTATTTCAATGTATCTCGTTTATTTAAGGTCTCTTGAAAACAATATTTGGTATTTAAACTTCGAATAAAGTGGGTTATTGTATAACAGAATATTGCTTCTGTGCATGCAAATATCTCGGTTAATATTCAAGATACAGAGTAACTGAATAGAAGAGTATTTTTATAGAATATATACTATAATAGATCTTAGATAATTTATAGTACATTTAATTTGCAATAAGAGTAGTTCTATGTCATTTTTCAATCCGACGCATAAAAACGGAGATTTCAGCCTTTAACAAACTTGATCTTAAGTTTTACATAAAACTTTCAAATATCAAGCCTGGAAACGATCAAACAAAAATTGCGACCACGAACGCCGTAATAACTATATATATATATATATATATATATATATATATATATATAAAATTTTGAACATTTTCTTCATTTCCTAGGTAGAATCGATGGACATTTGTGAACATTTTTCAAAAATCGCGTCATCCGCACGATCTCAAGGAATCTTAAGGGAAACCTGCTAAAAACGACTATCCATGATGGATCCAATATTCCTGTCACCCGAATTTAATAAACGGATATTGGAAGGTTTTAAAATCAACAAATATGTTTTAATGTTCGCATTCAAATAGGAAGCTCTGTCAACAGTGCCTGTTGATAAAACAAAACCTATAAGAATGCGGGGAAAAAATGTTAGAATGGCGAATAATATATTAAAATCAGTTATCTAACAATAGAACTGTGATGTGAACTGAAATTGCATTTTGAATAATAAATATTTGTAGAGGGCATGGCCTTTTTATTGATCGTGATTCACTAGCGAATTTGCGCTACTACGGTTAATGGAATGGGTTGTATACAGGTTGCCACCCTTTTCAAGGCTGGGTGGAACTAGGGATTTTATTTAGTGAGTTCCTGCCTAAATACATTCTTATTGGCCAGAGAGGAATCGAACTCACCACTCTAGGTTTATCATGTGAGGTTATAACCATCGCCTTATCTCACATAACTAAACTGAGTCCCTCAGGAGAGTTAAGTAATGTTAGCCATCTTTATAGCCTAACCTTCCTTTTAGTCCGGAAGGCTAGACACAAATTCCGTCAAGCAGGGGCTGCGTAGACTAAGCAGGTTTACCACGTGAAATTATGACACACGTCTAATCTCATTACATATTCTCTATCTCTAATTAAAGAAGTCCGTCACGCTGGGGCTACGTAAACCAAGCAGATTTCCCGCGTGAAGTTTAGTAATAGACAAATCTACATGCCGGTAACACAACACCACCGTGAATATTAAGTGAATAAATACGAACGATAATAAGAAACCTCTCGACGGAAAGCATCTGAAATGTAAACAAACAGTTCTGCCAACTTCTTACCAGGAAGAAAAACAATTACTGTAATATATCTGAATATAACGTATTAATTTGATTGAAAACTATTCACTATATCTAGTTCTGTAATTTATAATAAATCAGAATATTTTTTATCTCAAACAATCAAATTTAACTAGTCCAAAACCTAAGAAGGGGAGGGGTCACCAGAACATATTTGCAGGTATATCGTATAATAAATGTCTCTTGAAAACAAGAGGTATTTAAGCTTCGAATGATGTGGTTTATTACATAACCGAGTATTGTTTATGTAACATGAGCAGAAGTGGGCTGAAACTGAAAAAAATGCAAATATCTCGATTAATATTCAAGATAGGGAATAAATGTATATAACAATTTATAGTACATTTAATTTTCTATAAGATTGATTCTATACATTTTTCCTATCCGACGTATAGTAACGGAGATTTTTTTGAATTTTCAAAATTCTCCCTCTTTAACCACCCCCCTTCCCCTGATCCGATTTCAGCTGTTAACGAACTTGATCTTTCTTTTTGCACAAAACGACTAAATATCGAGTTTGGTTACGATTAAACAAGAATTGCGACCGCTAGAGCGGTAACAGATATATATATATATATATATATATATATATATATATATATATATACAGTTTTGAATGGACCTCATTTTTGTTATCTCCTAGGTAGAATCGATGGACATTTGAAGAAAACGTGCGACTTCAATAGCTGATTTCCCTTGAGGGAAATCTGCTAAAATCCGATGAGTGGAAGTGGAAAGGTTTTAAGAAGGATGAACACATGAAGATGCGAATCACTCTCTCAGTATATGAGTTAAGAATAAATGTAAAGAACAACAATTGTAGAGCATCAATATTTTAACAAGATTGATTCTATACAATTTTTCGATTCGACTCATAAAAAATGAGATATTTCGAAATTTTGATTCCCCCCCCCTCTATACCCAACTTATTTCTGGTGCGAATTCAGCCTTTAATGAATATGGACATTAGAGTTGAATTAAACGATTAAATCAGTATGGTATGCATCAAATAAACATTTTGGAGTTATAACACTGGATAATTTTAATTAATGACGTCACAACTCACTTGCATGTACCTCACACAGTAATCAATCAATGAAGACAATATTTGGCATTTATACTCCGAATAAAGCGGTTCATGATATGAAGGCTTTTCATTAAAATGAAATGAGTATGCGTGGGAGTTTACAGAAGGATGAAAACTATAAATAAAATGCAAACATCTCCGTTAATAATCAAAATACTGGAAAAAAAACATATATAACAACACTCAAAGGACGTTTGCTATAAATTGGTTTTATATACTTTATCGATGAGACATATAATATCGGAGATATTTCAAATTTTCGAAATCCCCCCTCTAAACTCCTACTCACTGGTCGAATTTCAGCCTATTTAAATTTAAATATTGAGTTTGCTAACGATCAAACAACATTTGCGAAAAACTAGAAGATTAACATATATATATATATATATATATATATATATATATATATATATATATATATACCTATAGATTTGAACGGACCTCATTTTCGTCATCTCCTAGTAAAACAAAATTTAAAAGAAATCATTTCTTTATTTGTAGGACATAAATGACATTACTTGGAAGGATATAAAAGAAAACTGTTTTTCATTTCTCTCTTCTTTTTTTAAATGTATGGTGGAATTTCACTTTTCGAGTGAATATTGAAAATTCGTATTGGTTTCCCACTGCCTTCACATCAACATTTCTCTATCTTCCGATGAATAAAGTTATACAAAAGATTTTTTGATTTTTTAAATCTGATATTATGTACAATCTGGAAGGTTTTGTTTTAAAAGTCTGACGAGGCGTGCAAGAGTGAGTGAGACAAGATACAAAAAAAGAGAAAACCCTGTTTCAATACAATTCTAGAGTAGTCTTTTTTTCCTCGAGGCGGAGCAACGGAACCAATAAAAACAGAGGCAAACAATGAAGGAAAAAAAAAGTTTGAATAGAAAGAAACAAAGCAAATAGTTATCTATTGGAATAAATGTTGAGTCTGCTCAGTCTGCTTAACATCAAATATTGAAGACTCTGTTTATTTTATGGTGTAGAAGTCTCTTCTTGTTTCTTCATTTGTATTGGTTATTTGCAGATGGGCTGATAGCTTAAGTCTTGCGCAGTCGGCCATCTCTGTCATTTTGCTCTTTGAATGATTAATCCTTCGTGAATATTCAAATAAAGTCGATAACAAATAAAATAATTCACTTCACTCTTTGCATAACTCCGCCCTTACACACATCACTTGATTATTCAGAGCATTTTAGTAGTAAATCCCCGCCCTCTGCCCAAATAAATTGGGGACTTTGTTTACACAGCTCATAAATCAATCTTAAGGGGCAAAATGTGAAATAAAAAATATCACCCTTATTATATGACTGATCAAAACATGTTATATAGCCAATATTTTGGTTAATGTAATATACAACAATTGTTAAAAATATTTTTTTCTGTCTCCTATATTGATATAATTATTTCTTTTTGTTTATGTGTTTTCTACCATCAGTAAATGTTCACTCCCTGCTCTTGTGATTTTCATTTTAAGTCATTGCACGATTAAAGATGTCACTTAAAATTGTGAGCTATTCCACGAAGGCCAAGGCCGGCCACAGGACTTATAATAACGGAAATATTTTGAATTTTCGTGTCCTCTTTTCCTTTTCAGGTCCGATTTCAGTCAATAACAAATACGACCTTTAGTGTTGACCAAAACGGTTAAATATAGAGTATGGTATTGATAAAATAAACATTTTCGAGTAGGTAAAGAAGGAAAAATTGTATTTGATGGCATCACATAAAGTATTTGCATGTATCTCACAGAGTTAAAGCTCAATGAAAACCATATTTGCTATTTAACTTTGGAATGAAGTGGTTCATGATAAAACAGCTTGTTGTTAATATGAAATGTGTAGGAGTGTGGGTTAACTGAAAGCCTGAAACTAAAAACTGAAAATATCTCTGTTAATGTTCATGATAAAGAAAATATGTATACAACAATTATAGGACATTAAATTTGCAATAAGATTACTTATATACTATTTTTCGATGCGTCGAATAAGGAAAACATACTTCGAATCTTCTAAATTCCTCCCATCTAAACTCCCTGTCCTGGTCCGATTTCAGCCATTAAAGAACTTGATCTTTATCTAATACATAAAATTTCCATGTCACAATGTTAGTTAGCGTACTCCTCCGAAACGGCTTTACCGATTTTTACCAAATTTTATATGCGTATTCAGTAGGTCTGAGAATCGGCTACTATCTATTTTTCATACCCCTAAGGGTTGTTCACCCTTAACATTTTTTTTAATTTTTGGACGAAATTTTTTGTTTTTATTTTTTATAATGTGGCATTAAAAAATACATACAACCCTAAATTTTTACTTTTTTATCACTAACCCCTATTTTGTTATAGCCATTTTAGTAATTTAGTCATTATCATCCCGCTCGATAACTGATCAATTATAGTGTTTTTAACTGTACTTCGATTAAAATTTCAATTTGCAATGACAATCAACAAATCCCAAGGCCAAACGATGTCTATTTGTGGCTTAGATTTGAGTTCACCATGTTTTTCACACGGGCAATTGTACGTAGCATGCTCTCGAGTGGGTAAACCATCCAGTTTGTTTGTGCTCGCTAAAGATGGGCTAACAAAAAATATTGTTCACGCTATAGCATTAAAAGATTGATGTTGTTTGTTAGTGTTACTGTCGTAATTAATATGTGATATGTAATTTTAAGAAATAAACTATAATAACTTAAAAATAATATTGTTTGGCGTTTGTTATTTTTATATTCCCTTATCGTTCATAGCGCTCCATGCCTATCTCATGCATATACCACATACACACTTATAATAAGTAAGTTACTTTTTGTCTACACTAGAATTTATCTAGAAACTAGAAATAATTTATATGGCAAAACAACGTTTGCCGGGTAATCTAGTTTTTACATAAAACGTATGAAATATGGAGTTTGTTACGATCAAACCAATATTGCGACCGCTAGAGCGTTTTATATATATAAAGATAGATTTCCCTTAATAGAAATCTGCTAAAAAAAATTAATGCATGCATGCATAATGCAATGAAAGAGATTAGCGACCCGCAATACTCCCAAGCATTGCTGCCAGTGGCCATTTCCCTGTTTGCATTTAACTGCAAAAGGTTTTCCTTCAATCAATTACTAGAGTTAGGTAATAAATGGATTTATTCTTGAATCAATAGTTGGAATGGCTTGAACAGTCACAAGTCATTAATAACCAATTAGAATCTCTCTTGATAAATTGACATTAAGGCTCTATGATAGAACGCCCTCTGTTGATCTTCAAGAGTTCTCTAGTAACTGAAATTGTTACTAAGTACTCCATACTTCATATTTAACAGCTGACAGACATAACATTTATCCTTTGGAAATTTCACAGTAAATGTCTTGTCAGCTAACTAAAATGTCTTGACACCTAACAGGCGAGTAGAACTCCTGCCGACTGCAATTTGCAGCCAACTAAACTTACGACTTCCATAGGGCTTATGATGTGCCAATAAATTCGAATTTATATTGTAATTAGTAGTAATGTGAGAGATATTGTACAAGGATTATTTATAAATATTTTTTTTCTTGAAAATCATTTTATAAAGTATAATAGAACATCAGAATAAAACATTCGTCCCAAAATATATTACAAATTTTTCTAACACCACAAATATAATAATCCCGTTCCTTCTGAGATAGATTACAATACTGTCTGTGAGAAAAAAATTAAATGTGCTCAGAGCCAAAGAGAAAATTGTAATATAAAAAAAAGAAATAAATAATCTTAAGAAAACATTCCGTCATTCGGGCTGTGGAAACTAAGATTTCTCAGGTGATGCTATAAAACGTTTGATCTAACCACATATTCTGTATGTATATGTAAAAACTGACGAGGAAAAAAGGATGGGGGTTACTGGCGGCAGAAAATAAGAAAGTACTTGTAACTCGATTAATTCTTGAGTTACGAAAAAATGTATAGATCTCAACAAGTGAATACCATCAATAGTTTAAGATTTGGTCGATAACATTTTAAGATCCGACTCATGATAATGGATATCTTTTGAATATTCGAAACTTCCCCCTCCCCTCTAAACCACCGCTATTTCATGTCCAATTTCAGCCAAAAATAAATGTGATCATTAGTGTTGACAGAAAAGGTTAAATATGAAGTATTGTATAGATAAAATAAACATATTTGAGTTAAAACATAAAATCTTAATTGATCACGTCGTCGCACGACGAATTTGCATGTACCACGCATAATAAAGGGTTCTTGAAAACAATATTTGGTATTTAAGGTTAGAATAAAGTGGTTCATGATATTACACCTTATTTTTAATGTGACAAAGTAGGTGTGAGGGTTTACTGAAGACTGCAAACTGAAAAATCCAAATATCTCTGTTAATATCCATGATAGATAAAATAACAACATTTATAGGCAATTACATTATCAATAAGATTGATTCAATACATATTTCGATCCGATGTTTAGTAACAAAGATATTTCGAATTTTCGGAATTTCTTCACTCTAAACCCCTTCCACCAGCCCGATTTTAACTTGATCTTTATTTATAAATAAAACTTTTACATATAGAGTTTCTAAACGATTAAAAAAAAATTGCAAATGCTTGAGCAAGGTAAGAGGCAACAGACAAATATATATAATTTTGAACGGACCTCATTTTCGTCATCTCACCTAGAATGGACATTTCTGGAAATATTTCTAAAATCGCGTCGACCTCAATACCTGATTTTCATTAAGGGAAATCTACTAAAATGTAAGAAAATTGAATATCACATAAGAACAATGAGGAAATGTTTTTATTTCAAAAGGTACTGGTGTCATATTTTATATGGTGGCTGTTTCACGTAAATAATTAATTGGTATGTATTGTAAGGAAAAGAGTTTCATTGCATATTTTATGTAAGTTCTTCCTTAAAATTTATTGACATTGACATTTAGCTCCGAAAAGAGTTCTGAGATCCATGAAAAAAGTATAAAGGATCCTTTCAGTTTACTTTCAGACAAGAGCAAAGAACTGTCTAAGTGTCATCCAATACTGTCTGTCATATAAAGCTTTTTCGATTTCCCTCCATAAATGACACCTTCACATACTTTCTCTTCTAACTTGACTCTTATAATACGATCCAAAGTCATACATTACCTCGTAGTGTACAATATACTCCTGGTAAATAAATATTTAACCATCAGAAAACACAGTATCACATTTTAGCTAACTCCACATAAGGAAAACAGTTATTGAGGTTGTACTCATGACGCATTTATCGAAAACTTTCCACAAACGTCCATCGAAATATATGACGAAAACGAGGTCCATTCGAAATTTGATATATATACTTGTGTGTTATCGCTCTAGCGGCCGCAAATTTTGTTTGATCGTTAAAAACTCCATATATACGCCTTTCATGCAAAAGTAAATATCAAGTTCTTTAATGACTGAAATAGGAACAATGGAAGTGGGAATTTCGAAAATCTAATATTTACATTACATCGTTATTATACGTCGGATTCAAAATTGTAAATATTTCTGAAAATTAAATTTCCTTTAAATGCCGTTAAATTTCTCTATCTTGAATATTAACATATTATTTTTTTATTAATAAATTTTTTTTTTTAATATTTTGATTATAATTACTTGACTTTAGTACTAGATTTATATATATTTTCCTTTTTTTATTTGTTATAAAATATTGTTTATGTTTTTTTTTATTATTTGTTATTGTTACTTGTTCTTATTTCTTATTTATTTTACTTTCGTTTTTTGGCTTTGTACAATTTTTGACTTTTTAGAGGGTAAATCACCCTTGATGTGATGTCGATAAATAAATAAATCATGGATATTAACCTAAAGATATTTAAATTTTTTTAGTATTCGTCAATACGTAAACCCCACTACTACTCATCTCATATAAAAATAATCCGTTTTATAATAAATCACTTTATTCCAAGCATAAATACTATATATTGTTTTCAGTAACTTTGTCTGTGCGAGGTACATGCAAGTACGTTGTGTTGGTGCCACAAATACGTTGGTGTGGTGTATATATATATATATATACAGGGTGTCCCAACTTACCCCAGGGTGTGCCACCCCCTAAAATCTCCAATTATTTTAATACAAAGCTGAGACTTAGTGTGCCATAATTGTGATCCCTGAAGCATCCTTTCAGTCCATAATCAACCTCCTAAACTTCTCCAGTACTTCTCCAGCGACCATAACTTTGGAATCTCCAATGAAGTGCCCTACTTTTTATAACGGATTCTTCTAGAAAATCAAATTCTAAAACGAGTTAATATCGGTGAAAATGTCTATTTCATGCATACTTTATCCGTAAAATGCACAAACCTTTATTTCAGAAACGGCACATTTTATAGAAAAATGCTGAGAAATAAAAGTTTTAGTCAACTCAGTTATATTTGAAACAAGTCTACGGGAGAAAGGAATAGATTCTAAAATTAATATAAAAAAAATATATGTAAAACGAAATAACACAGAAGTATTCACAAATGTGAGTTAAAGCGTTGGTCTTAATATAACATGGTAAACCTAGAGTGGCGAGATCGATTCCCGCCTGGGCAATAGGTATTTATTTATTGACGGACTCATTAAATAAAATCCTTAGTCCTACCCTTGCTAGAAACGTCCGTCACGCAGGGGCTGCGTAAACTAAGCAGATTTCCCTCGTGAAGTTTTACAGATGAGAAATCTGCCCAATAACAACTGTAGTAGTAAGGGATCTCTAAACCTATTCACGAGGGACGAACAGTTACAGAAACGGCAGCCAGAGCTCTCGGCGGTAGGTCTCGAACATAGCCGACTCCTGCCGACCACACACAGAATACAAATGCAAATATCTCGGTTAATATTCAAGATAGAGAATAAATGTATACACAATCTATACAATTTTTCGATCCGACGCATAATAACGGAGATATTAAGAATTTTCGAAATTCTCCCCCTCTAACCCCCCCCCAACACCCGTAACCGATTTCAGCCATTAAAGAACTTGATCTTTCTTTTTGTATAAAACGATTATATATAAAGTTTGGTAACGATAAAAAAAAAATTGCGACCGCTAGAGCGGTAACAGACAAATATATATATATATATATATATATATATATATATATATATATATATATATACAGTTTTGAACGGACCTCATTTTCGTCATCTCCTGGATAGGATCGATGGACATTTGAAGAAAAATTTCGAAAATCGCGTCATGAGTACAACCTCAATAGCTGATTTCCCTTGAGGGGTATCTGCTAAAAGGGTGGTAACCTGCAGTTAACCCGTCCCAATTAGCCTTAGTGGCTAAAAGTGGACGTTAATAAATATTAATTCATAGCTGCTTCTCAGGCGGGCTATTCCACGGCTACAAATCTAGTCCTTTCTAATAACACAAATATTGTATTACAAAATAAAGATCAGATAAAACAGTTGGGGGGAGAAAAGAAATTCAGGAAACCATAAGCTATGAGGAAATATTGATAGTACTTCCTGGAGAGTAACTTTCAAAGTCGTTATGGCTATAGTTGAAAGAGATATTAGCTAGAAGGTTTAAGGGCAGACAGTATATTACTGGCTAGGAGAGAAAGTTTTATCTCGGTGTCCATGTTCTGACCACTAATATAACAACCAACATATATTATATACTGCCACTATATTTATCACGGGGGTGGGGGAAAACATACAATGGGACTTTATAAAGCGCTGTTTCCCATTTGCTATTGTCTGAAACGGTCTCAATAATGACAGGGAAAAGGTGAATTATATCAAATTAAATATACATGACATCAGATATGGGTAACGCTCAGAGCATTTATATTACTAAAAATACTAGGAATTTGCTTCACATCGAAATGTCCCTCATCAAGTAACATACAACAGTTACCCGAGAAATAGCATTGCTTATTTAAATTGTACATGGAATTTCGTGTTCATTGATTGTGCTGGAAAATTAACCAAGTCGATACAAATAAAGTCCGTCACGCAGGGACTGCGTTAACTAAGCAGTTTTCCCTTAGTTAAGGGGGTTTGACACACATTAATCAGAAATGGGGGTTGACTGACAACTGAAAACCATAAAGTGCGAATAAGTCATTTAATATTAAAGATACAAAAAAAATAGAAGGGTAGAAGGACAATTGTAGAGCCTCAATAGTTTAACAAGATTGGTCCCATAACATATTTTGATACAACTTATGAAATTTTGAATTTTCATAATCCACCCCCCCCCCGCCCCTGTTTCAGGTCCAAATTCATCCATTAACGGCTGTTACTTTAGTGTTGAATATAACAGTTAAATATGGATCATTGTATAGATCAAAAAAACATTTTCTATTAAAGAAGCTAAATCACAATTGCTGGCGTTGTCACTCAACGTATTCGCATTTATCACACAAAGTAAAATTTCAATGAGAACATATGTGGTATTTAAGCTTCAACTAAATTGCTTATAGTTAATATGACATGAGCAGGAGTGAGGGTTGAAAACAAAAAAAAAAAAAACATATCTCGGTTAATAATAAAAATAGTGAAAAAAATCTATAAAAGTTATTTAACATTTATAGAACATTAAATTTGCAATAAGATTGATTCAATACATGTTTTCCAACCGACGTATTATTACGGAGATATTTCAAAATCCCCGAGCTTGACTTTATTTTTACATACAACGTTTAAATATCGAGATTAGTAACGATCAAACAAAAAATGCGACCGCTAGAGCGTTGCCATATATATATATAAATTATTTTGAGCAGACCTTATTTTCTTCATCTCCTAGGTAGGGTCGATGGACATTTGTGGATGTTTTTTCGAAAATTACGCCATTAGTATAACCTCAATAGCTAATTTCCCTTAAGGAAAGTTAGCTAAAACTAGATGATGATGATGTAAGTGGGTGTGTGTGTGTGTGTGTATTTCATGAGTGACATGGAAATCATCAAGGTGATATTTTAAATACACTGCTATTTTTAAAAAAATATGACACTTCTGTAAAGTAGCAATGGTTTAGCAATGCCATCTTATAGTATTCTTACTTTGAAAAGTTTATCAATATATAATAAAAGCGTATCGAAAAACACGGTTGTCATTAAAAAAGAATTGCTATGAAGAAGTCAGACAACAAAAAAAAAATATGTGACGAAAAATGTCTGCTATTGGCTCAATTCACGTTAAAATCAGCTGGAGATGCATCTACAAAGGTTACCGTTTAAACACAAATTATCTTTATCCACGTATGTATTAAAATAAACCCAAATATATATAAAATAATATTTCTTTTTCTTTTATCCTTGAGTATAGTTTATCGAAAGTATTAAAGTAGAGTGGATCGTTATGATAAGAGCGGGATGGGTGTATATGCCGCAAAGCTGCTATCTCTTTGGTTGTATCTCTAGAAACAAACAACCTAATACTTGTCAACTAAAGCACGCCGCCTCATAGTTCTCTTCAAAACTTCACCATTTCTGAATTTGAAATAAAAAAATTAAAGGATAGATAAAAATAAAAATACAGTATAACATAAGCCAGCGTAATAAAAATAAGGAGAATAATAAAATAAAATAAATAATATTTTTTTATTAATTAAATAAATGATAATTTTTTTTAAAAAAAAAAAGATAGACTGACTAATTGCGTGAGTGATTGTGGATTATGTGATAATACATTATACGCATCATTATTAGCGGATTTCAGCTATTGAGGTCGTACACATGACGCGATTTTCGAAACGTTTCTTCAAATGTCTACTTCTTCACTATGTTGATTGTTATCGAGATATTTGCATCTTTTAGATTTCGGCTTTTAGTAATCCCCTACTCCTTCTCATCTCATATTAACAATAAGCTATTATGTTACGAAGCACTTTATTTGAAGCCTAAATACCAAATATTGTTTTCATTGAACTATAACGTTTTGAGATAGTGCAAATAGATGGGGAATCTGCTTAGTTAACGCAGCCCCTACGTGACGGAATTTCTTTATATTAGCGCCCATGTTAGTAGAATTCCCTTAAGGGACATCAGCTAATGAGGTTGTACTCATGACGCGATTTGCGAAAAATTTCCTTAAATGTCCATCGATCCTACCTTGGAGATGACGTAAATTTGATCCCTTCAATTATATTTCAATTTTATATATATATATATATATATATATATATATATATATATATATATATTTTTACAGTAATTTAAACGTTTTATGTAAAAATAAAATATCTCCGCTATTATTCGTCGTTGTAAAAGTGTATAGCTTAATTTAATTGAAGGTAAAATACTAAATTACAATATTGAGTTCATTATTCTAAAGAGAATTACTTTTCATGAATATACATACAAACTTTAAACTTGATTTAGAATTATTTTGAAGCAGAATTTCAACATATCCAAGGCATCTAATTATTTTACATATTTATCTTAATTATTATCCTATAGTTTTACCTTGTTTTTCGTTTAAACTTCCAAAGGAATTATGAATTGTTTGTTCAATGTTACTGATCATGAAAATATACTATTTTTCTTTCTGTACCTTCTTACTAAGGTCATTATTTTTTTTATTACCCTTAAGGGAAATATGCTAAAAAGAATCGATAAAGAAGATAAACTCAATGCGTTTAAAAATATTCAAATATAACATTATAACAACTATATTAACAAATAGCTATTAATGATGTTCCATCACAATTAAAATATCTAAATCTTATCTCAAACGTGTGTCATAATTAACGCCTTTTTCGTCTGGAACTATGAGACAGGTTTATTAAACTTCCACTTCTTTTTTCTTTTTTTTAACCGGTCTCAAATTTCTTAATTTACATAATGATTTCCGTCCATTGGTTGTTGAGCTAATTCAGCTGCTTTTATGTTTCCTTCCTCACTAGTAATTCATGCTGATGGTGACGTCCTGACAGCTGGTCTAATATATCTGTTCTGACCCAATTTCGGCCACAAATCTCTCCACAAGTTCAGTGTTAAGATTTTCTACAATATTTATAGCTGCTTACCCTGTAGCAGCCTTGATTTAGAACTCTCTCAAATACAACATACCCTTATTTCAAAGTAAATAAACAAGAGGAAATAGCGCAACTGTTAATTAACACAGTAAAAGACGTTTTCCTTCAGCAACAGTTTCAGAAAAATTTTAACGGTTAGCCGTGTTAATAAAGTTTCCGTCAAATAGGTTGGCACTATAATATAAGGATTAATTGAAGATGGCCATAAAGGCCGAAACGTTTTAATGAACTAAATAAAAATCTAATTAAATTGGGGTATACTTGATTCTTTCTTATACAATTAAATTCTAAATACTTCCGTTGCAATGAGAAATTGACTTTGCATCAGGACTTACCGCAGAGGTTGAGGAAGCGACGCATCCTGCCCGAAGCCCAGCAGTAAATGGGCTCCCGAAACTAAAAATGCTGACTAGATGACACTAGATGGCTTCCCCCCTCCCCGGCCAGGATCAACCATATGTTATTGTCCCGTGGATTAGGGGTAGGTTACATTTCATCAGCTCAGCAGGTGGATAAGCTATCTACAACAATGACATCATCAGCAGAACAAGTTAAGTTGTTACTGTACACCGGTAACAATTATTCCCCCAAGTGTTAATCGAGTTTATTCTTCGTAAATTGATATTCCAACATTCCTTTTATTTTATCTATTCCTCTATAGGAAAACGTTTTTTTAGTCTTGAAGTCCACTGAACAAATGTTTTAGTTGTGCAATAGAGACACCACCTACTTGGGGCATAGCTGAAGATTTAGTTTCTTTCTTGGAAGATGTATTCAGCGAGATTTCTGGTTGTTTTTTGTTTTTTTTGGGATGAGTAAATGATTTTATCTGAAAAGGAACTATATCTTCTAATCCGGACCCTTATCAGATATAGTTAATTGAAGTTTTACATTGAATCAAAATTTTAACTTCTACTATTTTCTTTTAAGGTTTAAGTTAGACATGGGATGTTAAAGATGGCACGTTGGTCACCCTATGAGTGAGCAAAAGGAATTTAGTAAGTGACAGTCGTCCAGAAAATCCGTAGAGCCAATTGACTAGAAAAGGAAGTTAACCTGTACACAGTCCGTCCCAATTATTTACAGTTGCAGGAAGTGGACGGTAATAAACAGTGCTTTTTTTTTTTTTTTCAACGCAAGAAGAAAGAGCATGTGATTTGGCTATAGACTATTATCAAACCCGTTATAAAAAAAATAAAATAAGCATTTTCCTATGAAAAAATAAAATAAACATTTTCTCCATTCATTTATAAACTCACGAGTTCTATTCCCGCCCGAACAATAGGAAATTATTTAGTGACGGAATTCATTAAATAAAATTCTTAGTCCCACACTGGCTAGAAAAGGGTGGTAACCTGTAGATAACCTGTCCCAATTAGCCTTAGTCGCAAAAAGTGGAGATTCATAAATAATTTAAATTCATGAACTCACAAATCTTCTAAGAGTGTAACAGATGGCACAATAAAATGATTTTTTTTTTTTTAATACTTGTCAATTTAGGGCTCATTTTAGGCATGAGATTCTTGATCTCACTAGGCAAACCCAGAGTCGTAAGTTCGATTCTCAACTGGGGAAACAGGAATTTATTTAATGAGGAACCCATTAAATAAAATCCGTAGTCCCACCATTTTGCAGAAAACGGAGGTGACTTATAAGATAACACGTCCAAATTAGCCTTAGTAGGACCAACTACATTTGGTTTTTATTTTCCTGTGTATTGTGACTCGTAATTACACGATAGCTTAACTTAACTTAAGATTTGAAAGTGCATATCACTGAAAAATAAGCATGTATTTCCTGTAGAATAATAATTCGCACTAAATGTTCTTGAATTTAACCTTTCAAAGGATAGAATTAGAGCGGTGAAATGAAAGAAGATATCTCATGGGAGCCTGTAATTCAGCCCAGAAAAACTGCATATCCATATTGGAAATCATATCTGATGAGTAGGAAGCTTCTGGAAAACGAAGAGCAAAAAATATCTTTCGATTGAGGCATTTTAAAAAAAAAAATAACAGGCTCTTTCACTTAAAACAGGGATTGGAATCTACATTAATAAGAGTTAAGCTTAATAAATCTGCTGCTTTCAACGCTTAGTGAGCTCTGAATGCATTGAGATAAGAAATGAATATCATGTTTGGAATGTTCAGTGGTATTATCAAGCGATGCCCTATTTTTATAAATCACAACATAAAGGTACAATAGTCCTACATCATCAACTCACGGATTAATGTAATACCTGAGTAACCTTTTTTTTTCTATTGGGATATATTTTCGTTTTAGATTCTCATTTACTGAGGTAAATAGGGAGTACAAAGAAATTGAATTGGGACTTCTCTCTACCCCTAAACTCTAAGGGACTCTTTATTTACTTATAAATTTGTTGGGTTGATGATCAAATAAATTTTACAACCATTCCCAGAAATTGCCAACTGGCGGCTTAATATTTTTCAGGTAATGCAGTTTGTATGAATGTATTTATCTCACCCACCCTGTAAAATAACAAATGTGTCCACATTTTTCAAAAGGTTACTCAAAGAACATTAATATGCCTTCTTTATCCTTAATGTTAATTCATATGTACAGTTTATTATAAGCTTCTGGAAAACGAAGTGCAAATATCTTTCCTTTGAGGCATTTTAAAAAAAAAAAAATAACGGGCTCTTTCACTTAAAACAAGGATTCGAATCTACATTAACAAGAGTTAATGAAAAATGGCCATTCAATTACTCTCAAATACATCACATCTTTCCTATTTAGTACATGACCTCCTCAAAAACCTTTTCGGACATCACTCTTTCCGCTTACTTCGATTTTTTATTAGTTTTAAAAAGTTCGTTTATCTTTCAACGTAAGAAGAATCTATAACAATATAAATATAATCTGCATTACATGTACGTGATTGTTATGAATAAACAGCTTGAATGTATAAACTTATGTAAAATGTATGTTAGGTAGACATTTCATGTGTCATAGATATTCTATCGTTTTAGCAGATTTCCCTTAAGAAGAATCAGCTATTTTTGAAAATTTTCCTCACATTTCTATAGATCCTACTTAGGAGATAAGTATAATTTTCTGTATCATTAATATCAACCAATGAATTAGGATTATGTAGTTTTCCGTTTTCAGCCCACTCCTACATAAGTCATATTAATAATAATAAAATAAGCTGTTTTATCATGAACAAATTCATTACAAGATTAATTACCAAATATTGTTTTCACTGAACTTTTACTTTGTCAGATATATACAAATGCGTTCTGTTGACGACCCCCCCGTCTTTGGGAATTGGATTACTAAAATTTGAGTGATTGAGATAAAAATTATTCTGATTCATATAAATTACAAACTGGTTACAGTAAATAGTTTTCAATAAAACTAATATGTTATATTCAGGTATATAACATTAATTATTTTCCTTTCCAGTCTAAAATGTTTCTACCTATCTATTCAGTTCTGCGAGGTAGGCTGGCCTGTTTTTTTTACAATTCAGACGCATTCCGTTATAGAGATTATTAACTTATATATTGACTGAAAGATTTCTGATTACCGTTTACATTTATTCAGCTAATATTTATGGTGGTGTCACCAGTATGTAGATTTATCCATTGTAAACCTTCACGTGGGAAATCTGCTCAAATTTCGAAGTCCCTGCGTGACGGAGTTTTCCATGTTTACAACCGGCGTACTAATACTACGGGGTACACGACCAAGCTATAGATTCACTCATACATAAATGCATATTAATGCACATAATTAAGTCGGTCAGAAGTCAATTTATTCTCAATTAGTTCCAAATTACTCATTTACATCCCATCTCTATCTCTTATATGTCTTTATTCATTAGCAGGTTTTGATACGGCTTTAATATTAACCACTCCTTATTAAAATCGTAACGCGTGTCCTAAAATTATTTTAACGACTTGAATATTCATGAATAATGAGCGTCGCTATGCTAAATTTTATTAATTTCAATTAAAAAAAAACAAAATAATATAAAAGGGCACAACAATTAACAAAGACTGTGAGTAGACATAAAAACTGTGGTAATAATTCTAAATGTCAGTTCATTATAATTAAAAGTTAACTAGCTCAGAAACTCTGGAGGCATTCCATGTTGTTTTACGGCCAGTAAAAGACTCATAGGGCTGTCCTTGTTAGCGGCTATAATATTCTCAGAGTAACGAGAATTTCAAAGGTAATTATTTTGAAAGTTCAAATTAGAACACATCTTTGTAGAATGCCATGAGAAAGGTTTTTTTTTTTTTAACAAAAGTGCTTTTAGTTTTTGTAATTGTATATATAATGAGAAGTATGAGAAGAAAGCATTTATGTACGATTAACATTTACAGCAATGGCCATTTACAGATGAAGGCTTTACAGGAATAGAGTGAGATTTTCTAGGTGCACCTTGGAAACTAGTTAAACAGATTTCCATAGAGCTCGAATGACACTGATATGGTATCTACAAATTTTCAATTTTCTATTTCTTCCATCCCTTAAGTAACTTAAATTAATTGCATGGATGGAGTGATGGTTTACCACGCTAAATACAATTATATCCGTTCATATAAGGAAGACAATAAACTGAAAAAGAAACTTTGAAATTCATCAGTATTACCTTTACTAACAAATGGATGTGAAACCTGGAGACTGACAAAAAAAATTATCGAAAAGATTCGTACAACACAACGAAGTATGGAACGATATATGCTCTACATTAGAAAAAAAGAACACAGAGCGAAGGGCTGGATTAGAATAAGGACTGACCTGGAGGAAATTGCTAAATGTTTCTTTCTAAGGAAATGGATGTGGACAGTACATATGATAAGAAGACATGAAGATAGCTGGACCAGAAAGATCATAGACTGGTCACCTAGAGAATATAAAAGAAGCAGAAGCAAACCAATGAAAAATTGGGACGAAGAGATTCGCCGCATATGTGGTGGAGCAGCATGGACTAGAGTGGCTTACTGTATGAAGAATGGAAGCGTCTCGGGAATGCACACTACCAGCAATCGATCCAGGAACTGTCAAAATAATATTGTATATGTAACACAAATTAAGGACATACTCTAACTCAAAAATCCTCAGCAACGCTGATTTTGATCAACCAATCAATAATGTTTGCATATATTGTAACTGTATTTTCAATGTTTATTTTCTGTGTATATAATATGGAAATATTAAGTGTAAATTTTATAGATGAGCAAATAAAGGATTATTATTATTATATATGAGTCAAAGAAAAATGTATAGACCAAAATTCAGGGACAACTTTAGTCACTAGCGAACGTAATCTTTACTTTCACATTGAGCTTAAAAATATCGAATTTGGTAATGGTTGAACAAAAATCCCGAATTCGGGTATCCTGAACACCTATACCACATATGTGAAGTCTCTAGCCAAAATAGCTAATCAGCTATTGAGGACGTGCTCATGAAGCGATTCAAAAAAAATTCCTTGTGTGTGTATTTGTCTGTTTCCGCTTTAGCAGTTCAATATTGTGTTATCGTCACTAAACTTGATATATAAACGTTTCTTGCCAAACTAAAGATCGAGTTCGATAACGTCTAAAATCGGGCCGAATTTTGAAAACACGAAATACCTCCGTTATTATACGTTAGACAGAATCATTGTATAGAACCAATTATTTTGTACATTTAATTGTCTATAAATGTTATTATGTTTCCAGTTTTCTGTAATATTAATATGAACCGATTTATTTGGATTTTTTAGTTTACAGCCTTCAGTAAACCCCCATTCCCACAAATGTAATAATAACAGTAAGCTGTTATATCATGAACCACTTCATTCCAAAGTTAAATACCAAAAGTCATTTCATTTTACTTTGTGAGATACATGCAAATACGTTACGTGGGGACGTCATCAACTTCGATTTTACGAGCTTTACTCGAAAATGTTTATTTAATTTATACCATACTCTATATTTAACCGTTTCAGGGAACACTAAAGATCGTATTTCTTATAGACTGAATGTACCTGGAATTTAGAGGGGAAATTCGAAAATTCAAAACATATGAGTTGCTGTGAGTCGGATAGAAAAATGTTTAGAACCAATGTTGTTAAAAAATATTGGTGTTCTATGTATTTTTTTGTAACTCGAATATTAAGCGAGTAATTCGTACTTCCCGGTTTTCAGTGAGAATATGTGGCGAGATGAGATCACTGGTGTTTAATACCAGCACGTGGGAAATCTGCTTAATTTACGCAGCCCCTGCGTGACGTTCTAGAACTGAGAAAGTCACACTCGAAGTTTAGTGCTCCGAAGGAATACATTTCATTAAGATTAAGGATTCATGGCGAAAGGTTCAAGGTGTAATCTCACTCTGGGGGATACTACTGGAACTAATCCAGCGAGGTAGTAATCAAATAAAGTAAAATTGACTAAGATCGTTATACGGCAATAAAATCCAAGTGTGGGCAAATCAATGGATGGAGAGGTAGTTTTATTGGCTATAAAGTAGTTCTGAAAAGATCGTTAGATTTACCCAAGCCCACGACTTACCAGAAATGAGCTGCTTAGCATATACCTTTCATTTTCCAATAGCAATTCTTTTAAATCATAAAAGTCAAAGAATCTTAATAAATCTGCTGCTTTCAACGCTTTGGGATCTCTGAATGCATTGAGATAAGAAATGAATATCATATTTGGAATATTCAGTGGTATTATCAAGCGATGCCTTATTTTCATAAATCACAACATAAAGGTACAATAGTCCTACATCATCAACTCACGGATTAATGTAATATCTGAGTAACTATTTTTTCTATTGGGATATATTTTCCATTTAGATTCTCATTTACTGAGGTAAATAGGGAGTACAATGAAATTGAAATTGGGACTTCTCTCTCCCCCTAAACTCTCAGGGACTCTTTATTTACTTATAAATTTGTTGGGTTGAGGATCAAATGAATTTTAGAACCGTTCCCAGAAATTGTCATATGGTGGCTAGACATTTTTCAGGTAATGCTGTTCTGTATGAATGATTTTACCCATTAACGAACTTGATCTTTCTTTTTACATAAATCGATAAAATATGGAGTTTGGTAACGATCTAACGAAAATTGTAGAGTGTTAACAGACATATATATATATATATATATATATATATATATATATATATATATATATATATATATATATCATTTTGAACGGATCTCATTCTCGTCATCTCCTGAGTAGGATCGATGGATATTTTAGGAAAATTATCAAATTTCTTGTGATGAGTACGACCTCAATAGCTGATTTCCTTTAAGGAATTTTCAAATTTCTCTCCCTCTAAACACCTCCCCCCTCCTCCTGGTCCGAGTTCAGCTATTGGACGAGCTTGATCTTTCATTTTGCATAAAAGGACTATAATTGAGTTTGGTAACGATCAAATAAAAATTGCGACCGCTAGAGTGGTAACAGATATATATATATATATATATATATATATATATATATATATATATATACACACACACACACACACACACACACACACACACACACACACACACACACACATACAGTTTTGAACTGGCCTCATTTTCGTCATCTACCAGGTAGGATCGATGGACATTTGAAGAAAAATTTCGAAAATGGCGTCATGTGTACGACTTCAATAAAACCTTTGAAATTGAGAACTAGTAGGTACGATAATTGTTATCAATATAATGAAAAACTATCAGGAACCCATACAGTAATGGAAATAACGGTTATAAGGAAAATTAAACTTACAGCATAGCTCCGAAGTTTTATAACTTAAATACACATTAATTGAAGTGGGCAATTGTCAATCATTACATAAAAATACTGAACAAAGCCAAAAGTAAAATCAATAAAGCAATCGTGGCAGGTTTAAGCAGGATATGGCTCATGCAAGGAAGGAATACAGGCAAACATCAATCAACTCCAGTATCAGATGCAGAACAAACAGGGCTGGTTCGTTGGATCATCCGGCGGATAATTACAGTAATTAATGGTTGACGGCAATGTATTGAGATAAATTAAATTGTTGAGCGAGCTAAAGGCAGAGGGAAACATATGCGATAACCTATCTAAATACATGTTCAACCATTTATAGCTCCTTATCCAACAATCAGTATTAATTTATTCAGGCTGGGGAGTTTTCAAACCTGTATACATTTCAAATAAATAAATATCGCCTGCAAATATTATCAAATTCACAAATGTAACTAATTAATTAGTACTCATTTAAAAATAGAACACCCATCCAAACCAATCCCAACAAAAGTGCAATAGGAAATTGGGCAATAAACACATACTTAAAGTTCTTCTTATTCTGGCCCCAATATTTTTATATATGTTCTTCATAGTGTAATAGCAAAGATCACAAATAAAAACATCTTTCTTTCTCCACAAACTTTATTAACGATGCCCTACATGTTTCATGGCTTAAACCCACCTCTTCAGGGGTCATTTTGTTTTTCAAAAAATAATAATATTAATTCATTAAAAAACCCAGTGATTAAAGAAAACAAGAAACTTCAAGAAACACCAAATCTCAGAGATTGAGATAAAAATGATTCTGATTCATTTCAAATTGCAGCACTAGCTTTAGTAAATTGTTTTCAATACAATTAATTTCTTATATTCAGATATATTTCATTAATTTTTTTTCCGCTCTATCTATCTATTCAGTGCTACGAGGTTGACTGGCCTGTTTGTTTACAATTCAGCCGCTTTCCGTTGTAGAGATTATTAACTTGTAATTGGACTGGAGGATTTCTTATAGCCGTTTGTATTTATCAACTTAACATTCTCGTTAGTGATACCAGTATGTATATCTATTGTAAACCTTCCCGTGGGGAATCTGCATAGTTTACGCAGCCCCTGCGTGACGGACTTTCATCTATTTACCTTTGAAAATTTCTCCTTCAATGAAGATTGAGTTAAGGTTATATTTCGATGATATTACTGAGCAAGGAGACCCATTTTTTAAGGAGTTAACACATGGAAATATTATATGTCGGGGATTATTCTGGGCCTGTTTATAGCGACTAATGGGAAGACTGTAAGGGTCAGTGAGAAACTCAACATTGGAGAAATTATCTAAGTTGAGTGATAAAAATGGTACCTACCTCCTCAATCTTCAATATTCAGGTTATCAATAATGATGCATGGTAATTACCTGAAAAAAAGAAAAACAACAGCTAATTAATTATCTGATAATATAATTTTCAAAATAATATATATTTCTAAATAATGTTGATACGTGTAATTTTCAACAGGCTACGCATCACTTCTGAGCAATGTTTCGTAGATATATTGGAAGAACATGTACTAATCTAATGCAAAAGATATACTGAAGAAGGAAGATTTTCGAAAATTCCTAACAACCTTTCGGAAAACATAACAATTTTATTTAATAAGCTTCACCCGTACTGTCAATGATCCATGCGGTAGGAGATAAAACACTGAACAAATAACTACACATTTTTGGCTAATCCAAAAAAGTCCGTCACGCAGGGGCTGCATTCACTCAGCAGATTTCCTTAGTTACGAATTTGCATTTATCTCAAAACGTAAAAGTTCAATTATAACAAAATTTGGTATTTAGTCTTAAAATAAAGTGATTCACAACATAATAGCATATTGTTAAAATGAAATGAGTAGGAGTGGGGGTTTACTCAAGACCGAAAATTAAAAAATGCAAATATCTCGGTTAATAATCAAGATAATAAAAAATATACATAACAGCATTTATAGAACATTACATTTGCAACAAAATTGATCCTATACAAATTTTTGATCCGTCGTACAGTAACGGAGATATTAAGAATTTACGAAATCCTTTCCCTCTAAATCCCCCCCCCCCGTTCCGATTTCAGCCATTAACGAACTTGATCTTTCTTTTTACATAAAACGATTATACATCAAATATGGTAACGATAAGACAAAAATTGCGACCGCTAGAGCGGTAACAGAATATATATATATATATATATATATATATATATATATATATATATATAGACACACACACACACACACACACACACACACACACACACACAATTTTGAACGGAAATCATTTTCGTACTCTCCTGAGTATGACCAATGGATATTTGAAAAAAAAGTTCGAAAATCGCATCATAAGTACAATGTCAATAGCTGATTTCCCTTAAGGGAAGACAACTCAAAGAAAACATTGAAACGTTAATTAAACCCCCTTTTATTTCTTGTCTATTTTCTATCAAATAAAGAGTTTTGGTTTTCATTCTGTTCATAAAACTGTGCATTCAAATAGAATTCCACAAAATAAAAGAGAATACGTCTCTCGTACTTAAGTCCAGTACTCGCACACAAATCAAGTTTTATATGAGCAGAAAGAAATGCAGAGAAGCTACGTTTTTATTGATGGTAATACATTTTATGACTTTACCCAAGATTAATGCAATTCACTGCCTTGGGTTTCGAAAAAACAAAGCGCTGAGGAGTACAAAAAAAAACATCAAAATCATCTTTCATCTCACAATGGTGACCGCTCACACATTCAGTGGTTGTAAATTAACATTGGGTATATGTTTTTATTTTGTGCTTTTTCGAAGTCTGGGTCATTAATAATGAGAGAAAGTTATTTTAGACTGCTCGCTGAGAGTGAATTTAATATCCGGTAATAATTTAATCATTTAATGGTTTATTTAGGCATTATATGAGCCAATGTTTACAGCTTCAATGAAATATGGCTTAATTTGAATATTTCGAAATGTTTCTCATTAGCTTTAACTGTCCGACATTTTACTGCACAAGTTGTAACATTTTATACATTAAATCGACCGTAAATGTTCATCAGCCTTTTGAAATACCTTATTTTTTGTAGCCTATATAAACGAGTATTAATTTCTATAATATACTTCAATAATTCAAATTACCCTCAGTCAGTATTATTTACAACTTTTGTTTAAAAACGCGAGAAATATTATAAATATTTTTTAGGGCCCGGATTACCGAGTTGTTGGACTTATACACACTTGGTAAGCTTCGATTTCCGCGGGGGCAATAGCAATTTATTTAGTCACGAACTCCTTACAAAAAATCACTAGTGTGGTAAATCACTTGAAAAGTGTGGTAACCTGTAGATAACCCGTCCCGATAGTAGACGTAAATAAAAAACATTTATATTAACACATTTATTTGTTGAGATTTCTGTTAGTAGATTACCCTTAGGGGAAATCAGCTATTGTAGTTGTGCTCATGATGCGATTTTCGAAAAATTTCCTCAAATGCCCATCGAGCCTACCTTGTATATGTCGAAAATGAGCTGTGCTCGAAATTTGATATATGTGTGTATATATATTTGTCTGTTCACGCTCTAGCCGTCGCAATTTTCCTTTGGTCCTTAGAAAAATGGATATTTAAACGTTTTATGTCAGATCAGTCAGATATGTGAAATCAGATCAGTGGGGGGTGGGCGGTTTGAGGGGGATTTCGAAAATTCTTAATATCTCTGTTATTAAGCGTCGGATCGAAAAAGTGTATAGAATCAATCTTATTGGAAATTTAATCTTCTATGAATGTTGTTATTTATGTTTTTTTCAGTAACTTGATTATGAAGCACTTCATTCCAAAGTTAAACACCAAATATTGTTTTCATTGAACTTTTACTTTGTAAGATACACGCAAATGTTAAGTAATGATGTCATCAATTAAGATATTTCCTTCTTTACTCAAAAATATTTATTTGATCTCTACCATACTCAATATTTAACTGTTTTAGAGAAGGGTAAAGATAATATTTGTTATTAGCTGAAATCGGAATGGTGCCGGTTTAGATGGGAGGTGAATGGGATGATATCTCCGTTATTATGAGGAGGATCGTAAAATGTTATAGAACCAATCTTGTTAAAATATTGACGCTTTACAATTGTTATTCTACGCATTTTTTCCTAACTCGAGTATTTGGGGAGTAACTCGTAATTACTTGTTTTCTGTCTTCAGTAACCCCTCCCCACCCCTTCTACGCATCGGGTTTTTTCATATAAATAGAGAATATGTGGTGTGATTAGATCACAAATGTGGTATAGCAGCTGTGCTTAGTTTACGCAGCCCCTCCGTGATGTACTACTGATTTATATTATTGAGTTCCTCTACGCCAGCGATTGACTCATTAACCACGTATGCTCAAAAAATCTCTAGCAATAAATTAACGAAAAATAGGGAAAAGGAAAGATCTATGGAATACGGTGAACCCTAAAACAGTTCATTGGCATACCAGTCTATATGTAGGAAGAGATATCGTGTGTAGAAAGATTAGGGTAATGAAAATAATATAAATAAAAATATAAGTACAGAAGAGAGAAAATAAAAGAAGGAAAAAACAGAAAAATAAATTGAAGTGTATACACCCTGCTGATGTAGAAGAGAAGTGAAACGTGGTGTGTAAAAATTGTAGAATATAATTTTTTGTATATATTAATGTTTTTTAGATGTTTAATGATTGCGTTTGTGTAATGACAATTATCTTTTTCTGTAATCGTTGAATAATGGTAACATTACTAAACTGAAATGAGTGAAGAAAGTGAAACATTTTGCAATAGAGTGAAGAAAGTAATCACTTTCTTCACAAGTGAAGAAAGTGAATTGCCTTCTTAATTAGTAATAAGTATAAATTAAAAAATAATTTGAAGTTGGAAATTAAATGTTTCTTAACATTATAAGAATTTATTTTAACAAAATAAATTGAAATGTGAATGAATTATTGGTGGAAATAATCAATATATTTTAAAATTTAAATATAATAATAATTGCCTTCCTTGTTTATAACCTGCACTTGTTTATAACTGCACTACTTCACAATCATCACTAGTTGTTTTATAACTATGCTTATAACCTTTCACAACCATGCTTATAACCTACCAACAACATACCATAATCTTCACAACATCCTAATTTTGTTCATATTCTGGTTAGATCTGATCATGTATTACACGATTACAGAAAAAATTTAATATTACACTCGTGACGAAAGTAGAATTTACAACTCTCGTGAAATTGCCACACTCGCTACGCTCGTGTGGGTAAACGTTTCACTCGAGTTGTAAAATGATCTACTTTCGTCACTTGTATAATAAATAACTATTTTATCACATTTGCCTCATTATATATGCTTAATTCCTGGGAGGTAGAACGAGATTAGAAATGAAATCTGTCAGCGAGAATTGAAAGGTTGAAATGAACGATACCGTTCTCCTACAGCAAAAATCAACTGTCTGTTCCATTTTAATTTACTGGGTTTCATTTTCCTATAAAGTTTGACCATGAAATCCTACGAAACTCCAGGACAATTCTAGAATATATTCAAGACATCAAGGAATTGTTAAGAACACAAAATTTAGTTTTTCATGACCTAGAAGAGCAAACCCAATAATTGTTTTCAATAAATCTTCATGCGGGAGTTGATTAAAGTAAGCATATTTCAAACTTGTTAAAATCATTGAATAACAAAATAAACGATTTTGGTTATGCGCAGGTTTGCCGAATAACCAATAATTAACGAAATATAACTATTTTCCATTTCAGACCTCCCTTACAACCCCCACTCCTGTTCGTATCGCAGAATGATAGAATAGCCTAAAGTTTAAGGCGCTTTAGTAGTAATACGCGTATGAAAATTCCAGAAATTCGGTTCAGCAGTTTAGGCATGGAAAGGGAAGCCAAAGGTCCAAAGGTAGGCTGAGAGCGAGAACTGGCCACAGATCCTACAATACCATGGGGTCCGGCAATCTATTGGAGACAATTTATCCCAGGTCCTCCTTGGATAACGGAGGTTTTACTTCGAGTTGATCACTCAGTACGTAAAAAACTCTGGTCACAAATTCCTGGAGTCTCGCTAGCGGCTAAGGATCATAAAGGTCTATAATGCCAACTGACATAAATATATATATATATATATATATATATATATATACCTATAAATTTCAGCTTTACTAAGAACTCAATGAAAAGAGTACTTGAAATTTAAGGTGGACATGACATGCTTAGTTATATAGTAGCTTGCATTGAATAGCTCGTAAGTAGGAATGAGCACTGATTCCTAAAAATAATTAGGTAGAAACAACTTAAGTGATTTCTGAAATTGTTGAGTATCGCCTAAAAAACGTCGTCGATTAGAAACTAAGACGTACATTATACTGCTTATTGTTTCGGGCACCTTACAAATCCATCTTCAGAGCATGGTAGCATAAGTAACGTACCTCACACATTTAGAAACATATTGGCAATGATGAGTATGATACAGAATATACCCTCAGTAACTGGGTTCATCTGCAATAAGGAATGTCGCTTACTTAATGAATTTCACAGAGCAAATATGAAACATCAAAGGAGCTCAGCTACAATATTATTCCCGAAGCAAATAAATACAATAGCTGATTTTATTATATATCAGCAACCCTTGATAGACGATATGCATCTGTAAGTAAACAAATATTTTCCATAGGGCAACTTGGAATGTTTTTCCAGACATTTATTCCCGCATTATCTAATGTTTTTCATCTCATACTCAGGTTTGCTGATGGTTTTCTTGGAGATTTTCCAATGGAGTCTTCTGGGGAAACTCAATAGTGAATTTCTTTCAAAAGGAAACCCTCAGCATTAATCACATTATCCAATCTTCATACTTTTATGGGTAACCATTTTTATTTCAGCGGTTGAGTTAATACAAGTCAATCTTATAAGACCAAACATGTACTTTAGATTTATTTTTATTAATTTCTCGTAACAAAAAAGAAGTATTATTAATAAAGGAACAAAGCCTTATGAGTATATCAATTTTGCCCGAAGTAACTTGTTAAAGTAGAAGTTGTTAAATCGCTTGTAGTTTAGGAAGAAAATTGAAAATTATCTTCTTCCCCCACCCTCCCCCCCCCAAAGCTTCCTCATCCTATCGCCTGCTACAACTTCTAATAACACGCCTCCACCGAGGGAAAAGTAACTTGTAACTCCACAAATTCTTACTTCTCTCAGAATCAGAGAAAGAATCTTCTATTATTTTAGATCCGTTTCTTAAGAACAAATAACAAGAAAAATGACTGTTATGTCATTATTATTAGTTGTTAAATGAACATACCATTTAAGAAGTCAGGAGAATATTAGATTTCTTCAAGTAGGTACAATTGAAAGCACCATGTTAAACTTCTGACGAGTTAGCAAGACAGCACGCAATTATTAAATTTCGGGAAATTATCATCCCCGGAACTTAAGCATAATATGTGAAATCCCTTGTTACCCCACAACATATCTCATTGAAGAAGAAAAACACTTTATTAAACAATCAAGTGTGGTTGCTCAAAGACGTAGAGTTGCTGACGACACAGCTGAATCATCACATATTAAAATTTTAAATATATATATATATATATATATATATATATATTAAAAAAAACTATATAAAAGAACTTCTACAAAATAATAAGGAATTAATAAACAAAATTCTAACATTTTTGAACTAAAATTAAGTGCTGCGGCTTATTCAAGAAAGACCTATTGCACATATTAAGATAAAAGTGAGGTATCTGCTGGACTAGTGTACAATAAAAAAAGAATAATTAATAATAATAAAGCAGATTTTAAGTGTAAGAAGAAGTATTGAAAGTATATAATCAAAATTCTTAGATCAATAGAAAATTTCACAGACAGCTAATAAAGACAGTAAATAGTAATGTAAGCTACAAATACTCATTGTAAACATATATTTAAAGTATAGGTCAAAGCATATGCAATACACCTATTTTCGATGACTAAAAAAATTCACGGGTTTTGTAACAAAACTTAAATGACAATAATATAATTATAACTATTTCTTAACGTCCATTTTTGCTTCTACGGCTAATTGGGAAGGGTTGTGTACAGGTTTACCACCCTTTTCTAGCCAGGGTGGGACAAAGGATTTATTTAATGAGCTCATCACTGAATAAATTCCTACTGCCTATTGGGAAACGAACTCCTCACTCTAGGTTTACCGCGTGAAATTAAACATTGGCTTTAATCTCACGTGGTGCACAATGAGTCCCATAAAAATATATATAGTAGAATAATACATGTTAGTACTAACACATTTCCCTGGAGGGACTCATCTATTGAGCATGTGGTTTTGAAATAATGTATTCAAATGTCAATCGATCCTATTTAGGACAAAATGATGTCCGTTCAAATTTTTACTATATATATATATATATATATATATATTATGTGAATATGAAAGAATGTCATTTTCAGCATTTAGGTAGAAATGGTGGATGTTTCAAAATATATTTTCAAGATATTGTTTCATAACTAATGAAATGAAGTGGTCGAATAAAGATTATGATTTGTAGGGCCACTATACAAACAGTTAAAAAAAATCGAAAAATGGCCTTTCAAAGAATAGTTATTCATAGGTTTTGTAGAAATGAGAATAGGGGTATGTCGAAATAGAGAAAAGAATCCAATAGCCATGAGGAGTATATGAAGAAACTCCATTTACGCAAAGGAGTTATGACTGATTGAACGCCGGGAGAGGGCTTTTGTATTTTTCTCGCCCAGCTGGAAATCGAATACAATCTCGAAAGCCTAATCAGAACTCTAACTCCTTTGAATATCATTATACCCTTGGCAATAATGGAAATGGGGCCCAAACTGAACAGTTCTTCCAATATAATAGGAGTTAGGTCTATACAATTAGTTGGAGAACTCTGAATGTGCTTCCGGATTTATTATAAGTAGAATCCCTTTAACGAAAATCAGCTATTGAGGTTTTACGCATGAACCAAAAGGTAAGAAACAAGTCCGTCAAGCAAGGGCTGTGTCAACTAAGCAGATTTCCCACGTGAAGGTTTACAATGGATAAATCTAGATGCTGGTAACAGACATTTAACACCACCGTGAGTATTAAGTGAATAAACAAAAATGAGAAACCTTTCTGTCAATTTTAATGTCCTCCCAAAATATGGCGTCTGAATTGTAAACAAAAAGGTCAGCAAACCTCTGAGAGCTGACCAGATAGATAGAAATATTCTTCACCGAAAATAAAATAATTACTGAAATATATCTGAATATAACATTTTAATTAACCCCTTAATATTGAAAACTATATACTGTATATAATACTGCAATTTATCAGTATTATACTTATTTCAATCACTGAAATTTTAGTAATCCACGAACTAAAGACGGGGGGGGGGGGTGCTATCAATAGAACGTATTAGCATGTATCTCGCATAATAAAGGTCTCCACAAAATAATATTTAGTATTTAAGCTTCATATAAAGTGGTTCATCAAATAACAGAGTAATGTTCATGTGACATTAGTAGGAGTGGGGGTTTGCTGAACGCTGATGCAAATATCTAAAATATAAAATAAAAATATCTTGGTTCTTATAGATAGATAGAAAATAAATGTATATAACAATATCTATAATAAGATAAGCAGTAAGATTGGTTCTATAGAATTTTCAATCTGACTTATAATAACAGAGATATTTCGTAATTCTCCCCCTTTAAACTTCTCCCCTCACATTGTTCCCATTACTGCCATTAACGAACGTCCTTTTAACCTAAAAAGATTAAATATCGTGTTTAGTAACGATCAAATAAAAAGCGTTAACAGACAAATATATATATATATATAAAATATACAAATAATTTCTATAATGACGAAATCAAATAAGATTTTACCTTCTTGACTCAAAAATGTCAGATATTTAACCTATTCGTTCTACACTGAAGATCATATTCGTTAATGGCAAAAATCTGAAAGGGAGGGGGGATTTGAAAATTCCAAATATCTCAGTTCTTATGAGTCGGATCGAAAAATGTTATACCAATCTTTTTAAACTAATGATGCTTATCTCATTCCCGGTGGACGTTTCAATTTCAGTATGCATAAGCTTCTTTGTTTTGCTGAAGAAATGCGCAATAGATGGTGAGATGTGATGACCAGACTGTAATTCTAGCACGTGGGAAATATGCATAGCTCTGCGTGACGAACTTTTATATTTTTTATTTGTCGTCTCCAACAAAAAATGGAAATCGTGATAACAGTATTTTGCGCGAAGTTATTTATGTAAAAAAGGGTTGAAAATTCTAGTTAACTGGATTCGATTAGTATTACGGTCTTGAGGAACGCAAAGCATGTTGGAGTCCTAGCTATAGCGCCTATCTACATTTCAGGATGCCAGATATACCAACGAGATATACCACCGAGATAGAAGGCATGACAGCCAGGCCCTTCCTACCTCACATGGAAACCGTTGGATTTACCCCAAAGGCTCGAGACAAAAACGGTAAAGGGAACCGGTAAAGAAAAACCGGTCAGGGTTAAACGGAAAGTTAAGGCATCCAGAGGCTTCTGTCTAGTATTTCTCTACTCTAGCAAGTCTTCGGTATTAGGTTACCCAGTCCCCTCGTCCTGTCGATCCAACCACATACACCGCTGCCTAGCTCAACTAGCTTGGTGACCTATGTCAACATTGTATTTACAAGGACATACCTTTGCATTATGTTTAAACCTTTCGACAAATTCCATTTCGTCTTTTAATAGATTTATCTCAAGGGAAATAAGTTTTAAAGTTTGTATTAGTGACGAATTTTTTTAATGTTTTATCCAAATTACTATCGATCCTACCTAGGAGAAGACGAAAATGTGGTCCGTTTTCAATTATGTCTGTTTCCTCTCTAGAGGCCGCAATAGTTGCTTGATAGTTTGCCAAACTCGATATGTAAGAGTAAAGATCAAGTTCGTTCGAAATTTAATATCTCCGGTAATATCAGTCAAAGCGAAACTTGGTATATAACTAATCTTGTTGCGCATGTTGTTTTGCACCCTTTTTTTCAAATTTAATTAGTAACAAATGTACATTTTTTTGTTATTTTTTTTTTACTTTTCGCCAAACAGTAAACCCCAGTCCTACTCATGTCATGTTAAAACAGGTATGACAACATTAAACAGCTAATATATCATGAACTACTTTTTGGGGGAAAAAATGTTTTCATGGAACTAATGATCACCGGCGTATAAAATTCCAGTTCGCAGAAAATCTTACGCAGCAAATGCGTCACGGGCTTTTGGCGACATATCAGTGCCCTTCCACGACTGATAGCATTAGAAGGGGTAAGTCGTTATTCAATTAATGGCGTCATCATCAGTGCCTTTACACGACTGATAGCATTAGAGGGGAAAGACGTTATGGAATTATTGGCGTCATCATCAGTGCCTTTACACGACTGATAGCATTAGAGGGGTAAGACGTTATGGAATTATTACCGTCATCATCAGTGCCCTTACATGACTGATAGCATTAGAGGGGTAAGACGTTATGGAATTATTGGCGTCATCATCAGTGCCCTTACATGACTGATAGCATTAGAGGGGTAAAACGTTATGGAATTATTGGCGTCATCATCAGTGCCCTTACATGACTGATAGCATTAGAGGGGTAAGACGTTATGGAATTATTACCGTCATCATCAGTGCCCTTACATGACTGATAGCATTAGAGGGGTAAGACGTTATGGAATTATTGGCGTCTCATCAGTGCCCTTACATGACTGATAGCATTAGAGGGGTAAGTCGTTATTCAATTATTGGCGTCATCATAAGTGCCGTTCCATGACTGATAGAATTAGAGGAGTAAGACTTTATGGAATTATTGGCGTCTCATCAGTGCCCTTACATGACTGATAGCATTAGAGGGGTAAGTCGTTATTCAATTAATGGCGTCATCATCAGTGCCTTTACACGACTGATAGCATTAGAGGGGAAAGACGTTATGGAATTATTGGCGTCATCATCAGTGCCTTTACACGACTGATAGCATTAGAGGGGTAAGACGTTATGGAATTATTACCGTCATCATCAGTGCCCTTACATGACTGATAGCATTAGAGGGGTAAGACGTTATGGAATTATTGGCGTCATCATCAGTGCCCTTACATGACTGATAGCATTAGAGGGGTAAAACGTTATGGAATTATTGGCGTCATCATCAGTGCCCTTACATGACTGATAGCATTAGAGGGGTAAGACGTTATGGAATTATTACCGTCATCATCAGTGCCCTTACATGACTGATAGCATTAGAGGGGTAAGACGTTATGGAATTATTGGCGTCTCATCAGTGCCCTTACATGACTGATAGCATTAGAGGGGTAAGTCGTTATTCAATTAATGGCGTCATCATCAGTGCCCTTACATGACTGATAGCATTAGAGGAGTAAGACGTTATGGAATTATTGGCGTCTCATCAGTGCCCTTACATGACTGATAGCATTAGAGGGGTAAGTCGTTATTCAATTAATGGCGTCATCATCAGTGCCTTTACACGACTGATAGCATTAGAGGGGAAAGACGTTATGGAATTATTGGCGTCATCATCAGTGCCATTACACGACTGATAGCATTAGAGGGGTAAGACGTTATGGAATTATTACCGTCATCATCAGTGCCCTTACATGACTGATAGCATTAGAGGGGTAAGACGTTATGGAATTATTGGCGTCATCATCAGTGCCCTTACATGACTGATAGCATTAGAGGGGTAAAACGTTATGGAATTATTGGCGTCATCATCAGTGCCCTTACATGACTGATAGCATTAGAGGGGTAAGACGTTATGGAATTATTACCGTCATCATCAGTGCCCTTACATGACTGATAGCATTAGAGGGGTAAGTCGTTATGCAATTAACGGCGTCGTCATCAGTGTCCTTCCACGACTGATAGCATTAGAAGGGGTAAGTCGTTATTCAATTAACGGCGTCATCATCAGTGCCCTTACATGACTGATAGCATTAGAAGGGGTAAGTCGTTATTCAATTATTACCGTCATCATCAGTGCCTTTACACGACTGATAGCATTAGAGGGGAAAGACGTTATGGAATTATTGGCGTCATCATCAGTGCCTTTACACGACTGATAGCATTAGAGGGGTAAGACGTTATGGAATTATTACCGTCATCATCAGTGCCCTTACATGACTGATAGCATTAGAGGGGTAAGACGTTATGGAATTATTGGCGTCATCATCAGTGCCCTTACATGACTGATAGCATTAGAGGGGTAAGACGTTATGGAATTATTGGCGTCATCATCAGTGCCCTTACATGACTGATAGCACTAGAGGGGTAAGTCGTTGTGTAATTATTACCGTCATCATCAGTGCCCTTACATGACTGATAGCATTAGAGGGGTAAGTCGTTATTCAATTAACGGCGTCATCATCAGTGCCCTTACATGAATGATATCCTTTTCAGGGGTAAGTCGTTATTCAATTATTACCGTCATCATCAGTGCCTTTACACGACTGATAGCATTAGAGGGGTAAGACGTTATGGAATTATTACCGTCATCATCAGTGCCCTTACATGACTGATAGCACTAGAGGGGTAAGTCGTTGTGTAATTATTACCGTCATCATCAGTGCCCTTACATGACTGATAGCATTAGAGGGGTAAGTCGTTGTGTAATTATTACCGTCATCATCAGTGCCCTTACAAGACTGATAGCACTAGAGGGGTAAGTCGTTGTGTAATTATTACCGTCATCATCAGTGCCCTTACATTACTGATAGCACTAGAGGGGTAAGTCGTTGTGTAATTATTACCGTCATCATCAGTGCCCTTACATGACTGATAGCACTAGAGGGGTAAGTCGTTGTGTAATTATTACCGTCATCATCAGTGCCCTTACATGACTGATAGCACTAGAGGGGTAAGTCGTTGTGTAATTATTACCGTCATCATCAGTGCCCTTACATGACTGATAGCATTAGAGGGGTAAGTCGTTGTGTAATTATTACCGTCATCATCAGTGCCCTTACATGACTGATAGCATTAGAGGGGTAAGTCGTTGTGTAATTATTACCGTCATCATCAGTGCCCTTACATGACTGATAGCATTAGAGGGGTAAGTCGTTGTGTAATTATTACCGTCATCATCAGTGCCCTTACATGACTGATAGCATTAGAGGGGTAAGTCGTTGTGTAATTATTACCGTCATCATCAGTGCCCTTACATGACTGATAGCATTAGAGGGGTAAGTCGTTGTGTAATTATTACCGTCATCATCAGTGCCCTTACATGACTGATAGCATTAGAGGGGTAAGTCGTTGTGTAATTATTACCGTCATCATCAGTGCCCTTACATGACTGATAGCATTAGAGGGGTAAGTCGTTGTGTAATTATTACCGTCATCATCAGTGCCCTTACAAGACTGATAGCAGTAGAGCGTTAAGTCGTTGTGTAATTATTACCGTCATCATCAGTGCCCTTACATGACTGATAGCAGTAGAGGGTTAAGTCGTTGTGTAATTATTACCGTCATCATCAGTGCCCTTACATGACTGATAGCACTAGAGGGGTAAGTCGTTGTGTAATTATTACCGTCATCATCAGTGCCCTTACATGACTGATAGCACTAGAGGGGTAAGTCGTTGTGTAATTATTACCGTCATCATCAGTGCCCTTACATGACTGATAGCATTAGAGGGGTAAGTCGTTGTGTAATTATTACCGTCATCATCAGTGCCCTTACATGACTGATAGCATTAGAGGGGTAAGTCGTTGTGTAATTATTACCGTCATCATCAGTGCCCTTACATGACTGATAGCATTAGAGGGGTAAGTCGTTGTGTAATTATTACCGTCATCATCAGTGCCCTTACATGACTGATAGCATTAGAGGGGTAAGTCGTTGTGTAATTATTACCGTCATCATCAGTGCCCTTACATGACTGATAGCATTAGAGGGGTAAGTCGTTGTGTAATTATTACCGTCATCATCAGTGCCCTTACATGACTGATAGCATTAGAGGGGTAAGTCGTTGTGTAATTATTACCGTCATCATCAGTGCCCTTACATGACTGATAGCACTAGAGCGTTAAGTCGTTGTGTAATTATTACCGTCATCATCAGTGCCCTTACATGACTGATAGCAGTAGAGCGTTAAGTCGTTGTGTAATTATTACCGTCATCATCAGTGCCCTTACATGACTGATAGCAGTAGAGCGTTAAGTCGTTGTGTAATTATTACCGTCATCATCAGTGCACTTACATGACTGAGAGCAGTAGAGCGTTAAGTCGTTGTGTAATTATTACCGTCATCATCAGTGCCCTTACATGACTGATAGCAGTAGAGCGTTAAGTCGTTGTGTAATTATTACCGTCATCATCAGTGCCCTTACATGACTGATAGCACTAGAGCGTTAAGTCGTTGTGTAATTATTACCGTCATCATCAGTGCCCTTACATGACTGATAGCACTAGAGGGGCAAGTCGTTGTGTAATTATTACCGTCATCATCAGTGCCCTTACATGACTGATAGCATTAGAGGGGTAAGTCGTTCTGTAATTATTACCGAAATCATCAGTGCCCTTCCACGACTGATAGCATTAGACGGGTAAGTCGTTATGCAATTAATGGCGTCATCATCAATGCCTTTACACGACTGATAGCATTAGAGGGGTAACACGGTAACGAATTATTACTGACATCATCAGTGTCCTTACATGACTGATAGCACTAGAGGGTTAAGTTGTTGTGTAATTATTACCGTCATCATCAGTGCCTTTACATGACTGATAGCATTAGAGGGGTAAGACGTTATGGAATTATTGGCGTCATCATCAGTTCCCTTACATGACTGATAGCATTAGAGGGGTAAGTCGTTCTGTAATTATTACCGAAATCATCAGTGCCCTTCCACGACTGATAGCATTAGACGGGTAAGTCGTTATGCAATTAATGGCGTCATCATCAATGCCTTTACACGACTGATAGCATTAGAGGGGTAACACGGTAACGAATTATTACTGACATCATCAGTGTCCTTACATGACTGATAGCACTAGAGGGTTAAGTCGTTGTGTAATTATTACCGTCATCATCAGTGCCCTTACATGACTGATAGCACTAGAGGGGTAAGTCGTTGTGTAATTATTACTGACATCATCAGTGTCCTTACATGACTGATAGCATTAGAGGGGTAAGTCGTTGTGTAATTATTACCGTCATCATCAGTGCCCTTACATGACTGATAGCACTAGAGCGTTAAGTCGTTGTGTAATTATTACCGTCATCATCAGTGCCCTTACATGACTGATAGCAGTAGGGAGAGGCTAAGGGCGGTATTAGGGATGATTGAAGCAGTCCTTGACTTCAAAGTGGCCCTTTAGCGGTCTAGCCCAAACTTCCATTCTCCTCTCCCAGTTTAGGGGCAACATCATTCATTCATAGTCTTCTAGTCAATGAGCGGGGCAAGGCCTTTTGTTCTCCCTTTTATACCAACCATTTATATCCTGCCAGCCACTTAGGAGTTTTGTCCATTGCTAGTTTAAAACAACGGATTTTTTCATATTTCATGTTTTATGAAAAATGTTATAGATGCAACATGGATGAAACATTTATTCAACATTACGGCTGTGTGGTGAATAATGAGCGGCCTTCCGTTAACCATTTAGCCATTTATAAATTCTAGAAGTGTTATTTTTAATTAAAAAGTGATTTTCTTTGAATTATGATTAAATAATCGTTTTTAATTGTGTGACCTCCCGATAATCGATAAGTACTGTGAATCCTATTGCAGGTAGAGGGAAAATGGCCACATTTCCAAAGTAACAATTTATTAATGCCACCGAGAACCAGACTCCTAACAGCTGTCAGGTCAACATCCAGGACGTTCGTTCACTTATGATTATGTACTCCATCGAAAGCGCTCTTTCGCTTTAATAAATTGTTACAGTGGATGTTTCCTTAAGGGAAATAGCTGATTTCCCTTAAGGACACTTCCACAGTTTGAGGACGTACTCATGATGCGATTTTTGACATTTTTCTTCAATATTCCATCGATCCTACCTAGGATGACGTAAATGAGGTCCGTTCATAATTTTGTGGGTTTAGGGGGGGGGGGGGGCGGGGAGAGGAGAATTTTTAAGATTCAAAATATCTCCGTAACTAGACGTCGGATCGAGAGGGTATTGGTATAGAATCAGTCGCATTTCAAATTAAATGTACTATAAATATTGTTATGTATATTTATTCTCTTTCTTCAGTATTAACCGAGATATTGTTTTTTTTTTTCAGTTTTCAGTCTTCAAGAAAACCCCCCACTTCTACTCATGTTACATAAACAGTACTCTGTTATATAAGAAACCACATTATTCGAAGCTTAAATACTTAATATTGTTTTCAAGAGACCTTTATTATAAGAGATTCATGCAAAATATTCTGGTGCCCCCCCCCCTGTCTTAAGTTCTTGGACTACTAAAATTACAGTACTAGATATTGTAAATAGTTTTCACCAAAATTAATAAGTTATATTCAGATATATTTCGGTAATTGTTTTTCTTTCTGGTAAGATGTTGGCAGACCTTTTTGTTTACAATTAAAGACGCTTCGCGTTCGGAAATTATTAAAATGGTCTGAAAGATTTTTTATTACCAATTGTATTTATTCACTTAATATTCACGGTGGTATTGTGTTGCCAGTATGTAGATTTATCTATTGTTAAAGTTCAAGAGGGAAATGTGATTAGTTTACACAGCCCCTGCGTGACGGACGTATCCTCTACTTGCTATAGGTACATACGAGATGTTTAGGAGGCATTTAATCGTTGCCGATCAAAATTATTTATTTCCGTCAGTGAAGAGAAAGCCCCACTCTACCCCACATATGGCCGTAACTTATATATGTTTATAGAATTAAGCAGGTGACTGTGCCTCAGTGTGAGATAGCATGTCCTTTATGCGACCACAAACCCTGGTTTAGTGGCCTTCTCGAAAGGGAAAGGGCCAAATATATTACCTCGGCCCTCGCCTTCTCAATGCCCGCCCGCGGCATGTTTATGCCCTCTGACACCGCCCAACCCTCTAACTTAATTCCCTGATAACAAAGGGAGAATATCCCGTTGACAGCCAATCCTGATAACAGTTATCTAATCAATATTTACACGATTAACGCATTTTAGCAGATTTCCCTTAAGGGAAATCAGCTATTGAGGTTGTACTCACGACGCGATTTTCGAAATTTTTCTTCAAATGTCCATCGATCCTACCCAGGAGATGACGAAAATGAGGTCCGTTCAAAACTGTATATATATATATATATATATATATATATATATATATATATATATATAGATCTATCTATCTATATATATATTTGTCTGTTACCGCGATAGCGGTCGCAATTATTGTTTAATCGTTACCAAACTCGATATTTAGTCGTTTTATGTAAAAAGAAAGATCAAGTTCGGTAACGGCTGAAATCGGGCCAGGGGAAGGTTTAGAGGGGAGGATTTTCGAAAATTCGAAATATCTCCGTTACCATAGGTCGGATCGAAAAATTGTATAGAATCAATCTTATTGCAAATTAAATTTACTATAAATATTGTTATATACGTTTATTCAATTATACGAGATACGCAAATATGTTCTGGTGATCCCCGCCCCCCCCCCCGTCTTAAGGTTTTGGACTACTAAAATTTGATTGATTGAGATAACAATTATTCTGTCTCATTATTAAGGTCTCTAATACAGTACTAGATATAGTAAATAGTTCTCAATAAAATTAATATGTTATATTCTGATATATTTCAGTAATTGTTTTTCTTTCCGGTGTGAGGCGGGCAGACCCGTTTGTTTACATTTCTAACCTAACGCTTCCTGTCGGCAGTTTATTGAAATTGGATGAAACATTTCTTATTTCCGTTTGTATTTATTCATGGTGGTGTTGTGTTACCAGTATGTATATTTATCTATTACTAAACTTCACGTGGGAAATCTGGTTAGTTTACGTAGCCCCTGCGTGACAGACTAGTTGTTTATTTCTTCATACTTTAATGGCAAGGGTCACCTACGAAAGCCCCCAGCACCTACAAAGCAGGTGCTGCGTGCACTTGATCGAATAACACACTTGTCATCTAACCACATTTTCTCTATTTATATGCAAAAAAGTCCGTCACGCAGAGCCTGCGTTAACTAAGCAGATTTCCCACCGCGCGTTACGTATATTCATTTATTTCAAAACGTTTAGCTTACCCAGGAGATGAAAAAATCCGTCACGTTTTTGCATTTATCTCATTTATAAACGTAAAAGTCCAATGAGAATAATATTTGGTATTTAGGCTTCAAATATATCGCATCATAACATAATACCATATTGTTAATATGAGATGAGTAGGAGGGGGGAGTTACGAAAGATCAAAAACTAAAAAATGCAAACATCTCGGTTAATAATCAAGATAGTGAAAAAATATAGATAACAACATTTATATAACATTACATTTGCAATAAGATTGGTGCCATACAATTTTTCGATCCAACGCATAATAACGGAGATATTAAGAATGCTCGAAATTCTCCGCTTCTTAACCCCTCCCCCTCCCCCTGGTCCGATTTTAGCTGTTAACGAACTCGATCTTTCTTTTTATATAAAACGATTATATATCAAGTTTGGTAACGATAAGAAAAACTTGCGACTGCTAGAGCCTTAACAGACAAATATATAGATAGATAAATAGATTGATATATATATATATATATATATATATATATATATATATATATATATGCATACACATAGATATATAAAATTTGTAACGGAGCTCATTTTCGTCGTATACTAGGTAGGATCGATCGATGGACATTTGAAGAAAAGTACGAGTTACTTAATACTTGAGTTACGAAAAACGCATGGAACAATAATTGTAGAACGTCAAAATTATAACAAGATTGATCCTATAAGCTTTTACGATCCGACTTATAATTTCAGATATATTTTGAGTTTTTGAATTCCTATCCCCATTTAATTCTCCATTATTTTAGACCGATTTCTGCCAATAACAAATTTGTTCTTCAGTGTTGACTGTAATAAACAGTTTCGAGTAAAGAAGGAAAAATATGGCGGACCAAATAGCTGATTTACATAGGAACGTCTCGAAATGAATGTTGTCTAAAAAGTAAAGGAGAAATTTATACTTGAACAATCAACACTTTAAAGTTTCTAATAAATTGAAATATATATGATTCACATGGATAATATCTGTTTTCTTATGCATCATCACCTGTTTCGTATTTAAAAATAAAATAAACAATAAACTGAAAAAAAAGTTGATCAAGTATAAAACCGAGATTAAAAATGTGAATTATATGTATTTTAGTTTATTTTATTTTCAGACTACACTTTATTTCGTGACGTATAGAAATAAATCAGCTGACATAACCCACCATACTTTGTAAGCCATTCTCCGTCTTGCACGGCTAGTGGAAGACCCTAAATAAGGATGTAGCCATTAGTTTAGTAACCTCTTTGTATTATATTTTCTCATGATGAGGCGTCATGTGGGCGCAAATTAGCCGAGAAATAAAAATCATTTGAGGTTTATTAATTTTCGTTGATCTTCTGTCATTGATTAGTTAATTGATGTTAAATGTTTTATATATTCACAAATTCTGAATATAGACGTTATTCTGGTGGATTTCATTAATTAAATTCTGTATTACCAGGGATAATGTTGTAATAAATTTAAATCTATTCATCATTTTAATTAATCAAGGACAGATCAAAAGAATGATTTTATTCTCTTTGGTCGTTAGCAAGATGAATCACGAATAAGGGACGTGAGAAGAGATTTATCTCAATTTTATTATTAATACTAATTTCAGCACAGGATTACTACAATGGCATTTGGTACAATATGGAAATTATGCTGAATACCTCAATTATAATCAGTAAACATCGTAAATTATTTATTGGAAAGCGTCACAATGAAATAATCAATTCATTCAGAGTTTATTGTCTCAGATAGGGATCATTAACCCTTTGAATTTCGCTGCCCCCTGAATTTCAAAACCATGGAGGACCAATCTACAGCCATGAAATGCTTCAGCGGTTTGACCATAATAAATAATCAATCCATATTAGCCCAAACACGTCGCCCAGGGATTTGCTTTCATTGATTCCGTGAAATGTTGTGCACACCTGATTATTCTCCCACTAAACAGGAATTCATGATTTCTACGGGCTCGAACGGGTGAATTTAAAGGGTCACAAGGACACGAGTGGTTTCCCGTTGCCATCTGCAATCAAACATTCAATAATAAAGGCAAGAGTGGAGAAAATTCCATTTGAAGGCTGAGTTCTTGGACAGCCCGTAAACGTTGAGGCTAGGAATCTACAGCTTTCCCACTGACATTGCTAGTGAGATATGGAGAATATAAAAGTATTATTTATTAACGTCCAGTTTGTGTTATCAGAGCTAATTGGGAAGGGTTATCTACGGGTCTGAACAGACTACAACCAAGGATTGTAATTAATTAGCTGGACGCTAAATAAATTCCTATTGCCCATTCGAGAATCGAACTAACGGCATTAGATTCACCAAGTGAGACTAATACCAGTGTAACTCACATGGCTAACGAGAGTTCTCTAGAGAAAATAAACAACCTTAATGAAGATATTAAAAATGTTGGATTCCGCTCAAGGAAATGTAATCGTGTCATGAATACAATCTCAAATGCAGATTTCCTTTCAGGGGATATATCTGCTAAAACGAACATCATTCTATCTCCAAGAAACCTTCAATTTTGCAAAAGTTCAAATAATTGATAAAGAAAGAAATAATACTAAACGAAAAATAAAAGAGAATATTTTCAAAATAAAAAATAGAAAAAGGGCAGTAAACAAAAAAACAAAAATTAAATACCTGAATAATATATTCTATAACATATTATCTTAAATTGATCAATTTTAAATTATGACGCGAAATAATCGAGTTCAAATTCACGTATAAATAATCGATTTGTAGTCAGCTGACTTAACCTACTTCAGGAATCTCAGTACCAACTACCTCCTCAGTGAGGACAGTCACAACGAATGTAAGAGGAAAACGAGCACTTCAGAAATGTAAGTAGCAATCTATAATTAGATTTAATAAATATATCATAGATGTAGGCATCTATTAATACATTATCTAGCAAAGAATTATTAAGGGTTTTGTTTAATTAATGTTATTAATTTTTTTTTTGAAAAGGGATATCCCCTGAAGAGGTGGCAAGTAATCCACGAAACATGTAGGGCAGTTTCAATAAAGTTTTCAACGAAAAAAATGTTTTTTATTGGTGATCCTTGCCATAAAATATGAAGAATATATAAAACGTACATTTTTGACTGCAGTAGTTATAAAGAACCTGGGCCTTGCAACTAGCTTTGACGGGAAGTCTAACATACAAACAGCTGAAGGATACTTTACTGTAGGTAGAGTAATATGCTTTTTTTAATTAAACAAAAATATTACACTACTTACTCCAAATGAGGAAGATGATGAGACATTTCCGCTTGTCAGTACTTATAAATGCGAACAGTTCTTTTCATAGATTAAAGTTAATAAATCAAAACATCGTTCAAGGCTGACTGATAATAATTCTTTTCGTATCTGTATTCTTGTATTAGTGGAATTAATCCAAACATCGATGAATTAATTTCCCAAATTCAAGCTCATTGATTTCGGTGTCGCTATTTAACTTTCGTTGTTTGTAATAATTCCAAATTTTACGATTTCATTATAATGTCCCTATTTTTTTCATTTCATTTTGTTATTTTAATAATGTGTATTATAATTACATTGTCGTTATAATTTCATGTTTGATATATATAGTTAAAAATTATGAACACTATTTTAAAATGCACTACTTTTAAAAGCGGCCGGCGAGCTTATTTGCACACTACAGTTTGGCCCGCAACATGTCAAAGGTTGCCCATACCTGGTTTATATAATTCAGTAACAAGAGCGGAGGCATGATTCTTCTTTAATGAGAATTTCATATTAATTTTTCCCAGACGTATGTGAGTACATCAATAACAAAAGGACTTAGTTCCCTCTCGAGCACGAAGTAGTCTTTACAGGACACGGAGTCCACAACTACTAAGCTACACTATTTCAAATTGAGTGCTGACCCGAAGTGTCGATGTGCATTCGTAGACACGGTGAGGCACATTATATTTGAGAGTCCGTTCTAGTCCAGCACAAGACTTTGGCTATATATACTCGTTGCTCGATTGGCCACCGGATTCACTTCAACAGCTGATGTTATGAAGGTTTTCGTACAATTCACGAAGAAGGTTCTGAACGCCGTGAAGAATGTGCAAATATAATTTTAAATTAGAAAATATGAATGGTGACGGCAAGTGTAAATAGTTAAATTAGGTTATTACTGGAGTCTGACTGAATAAAAGCTTTGAGGATCCAAATTCATGAATTTTAAATTTGGTCTGACTCTTTTCGATGATTCACTTGATAATACACTGAGCAATAAAACATGTAAAAAAGCTTCCTGTGAAAAGTGATTTGCTTTTCTTAGTAGTGTTAAAGATTTCTTACACTTATTAACGTTATTAATACAAAGAACATGAAATGTATGAAATTCTTAATGTTAAAACGGTTTTGAATTCTTGAGGCGTTTCATTTTAAAAAAGTCCGTCACGCAGGTGCTGCGTAAACTAAGCAGATTTCCCTCGTGATCTTTAATAATAAATAAACCTACAAACTGCTATACAACACCACCGAGAATATTAAGTGAATAAATACAAACGGTAATAAAAAATATTCCACCTCCAGGCGGGAAGCGTCTGAAAATGTAAAAAACAGCTCTGCCAACGGCTCACAGGAAAGAAAAACAATCACTAAAAAATATCAGAATATAACATATTAATTTTATTGAAAACTATTTAGTATAATTTATAATGAGTCTGAATCATTTTTATCTCAATCAATCAAATTTTAGTAGTCCAAGAATTTAAGTCACATTTAAGAACATATTTGCATGTATCTCGTGTAATAAAGGACTCAGGAAAACAATATTTGGTATTTAAGCTTAGAATAATGTGGCTCATTAAATAACAAAGTATTGTTTATGTAACACGAGTAGAAGTGGGGGTTTGCTGAAGGCTAAACCCTTAAGGGAAATCTGCTAAAAGTGATAGCATTCCAATAAGATAACGTCTTATTGAATTATTTATTAAATAACTGAGTTTTCCCCCATGTTTAATCGGTAAATATCCTGCGGCCGTTCATGTAAATCTCCTTTCTGAATATGTACCTACTTACTTATGCGCAGTCACGCAGATGCTGACAGGCGATTATTGGAATATAAGAATCGATTGGTTATCTGTTCCCATTTTTCCTTTAATAAGAAAACTATGTAAAAATGACTTGAAATCTAAGCTGACGCGTGACTTCCGTGCCCTTCTATATTAAATATTGTAAAACGTATAAAATGATTTGTTGCTCTGCATTTAATGACTAAAAGTGAAACAGGGGAGGGGGGGTTAGAGAGGGAAATTTTGAAAATTCAAAATAATAATATTATTATTTGAATTGAAAAATTAAATAGATCCAGTATTACGGCAAATATAATTTCCTATAACCAAAATAGGTTGTTTTATACATTTCTCTTTATCTTCAAAATTTACCGAGATATTTGCATTTCTTGTATTGTTAATACATTTTTTTTCTCTATCTTGAATATTAACCGAGATATTTGCATTTTTATTAAATCGACGGCTAACGGACGAGAGTGACTTTCCCGCCAAAAGCTCGTTAGGCCGTTTCCTTGATTGCTCGCCTCTCGTGAAATTTCTCTATTGAAAACCTTCACGTGGGAAATCTGCTTAGTTTACGCAGCTCCTGCGTGTCGGGCTTTTGTTTATAGTTTTCAGCCTTCAGTTAACCTACTCATGTCATATTAACATTAAGCAGTCAAGGAGATCTTTATTCGAAGCTTAAATACCAGATGTTGTATTCATTGAACTTTTCTGAGTAAGATATATGCAAATAGTTGTTGCAGGGAAGATGGGTGGTATAGAACGAATCAATCTGGATTTACAGAATAGAACAAGCTTGTCGCCCTGCAGCTGTGGTTCAAGCTACTGCACTCGAATGCTCTTTGCAGGCACTGAAGATAGAGCGGGCAATGCAACTCTACAAGTGAACTTTGCCTTAATAAATCCATTGTAGAGGGAAACCGGCATATTCTGTGCATCCAGATTTGTATGCAAATATTTTCGACGTGACGTCATAATTTAAGATTTAACGTTATGAACTGCATGCTTTTTATTTGGTCAACACAACACTCGGAATATAAACATTTCATGGGAAATCAATGATTATTTCATTCAATTACTGAAAACGATATGAATAGACAGAGGAGGGAAATTTGAAATAATGCAAAAAGTCCGTCACCCAGGGGCTGCGTAAACTAAGCAGATTTCCTACCGTAAAGTTTACAACAGATAAATCAACATACTGGCAACGCCACCGTGAATGTTAAGGGAATAAATACAAACGGTAATAAAAAATCATTCAGTCAAGTTACAAGTTAATAATATGTACAACGGAAAGCGTCTGAATTTTAAACGAAGATGGCAGCCAACTTCGCAGCGCTGAATTAGACAGATTGTACTAGACCGGAAAGATGAAGAATTAATATAATATATCTGAATATAACATATTAATTTTATTAAATACTATTTACTATATCTAGTGGAGTAATTTGAAATGAATCAGAATAATTTCTATCTCAATCAATCAGATTTTAGTAATCCAAGAACAAAAGAGGTGGGGGTCAAGAGAACGTACTTGTTTGTATCTCATACAATAAAGCATTCTTGAAAACAATATTTGGTATTTAACCTTGTAATGAAGTGATTCGTGAAATAACAGCTTAAAATTGGCCCTCATCCAGGTCCGATTTCATCCGTTAACGAACTTGACTTGAACTTTCATAAAACAACTAAATACCGAGTTTTATAACGATTAAACAATAATTGCGACCGTAAGTGCTGTAACAGATGAATATATATATATATATATATATATATATATATATATATATATATATATATATATTCGTCATCTCCTAGGTTCGATTGACATTTGAAGAAAAATCATGTCATGAGTACGACCTCAATAGCGGATTTCTCTTAAAGGAAATCTGCTAAAATCGAAATATTTCCGTTACTTTGTGTCAGATCGACAAAGTTTATAAACCTGGTTGAAATTTTAATTTTCTACAACTATTGTTCCATATATTCTGATTTGTTATTCATTCAGCCTCTTTTAAACCACTACTTTTACTCCTATCATTTTCACATTTGGTAACTCAGTCACTAGACATTTCAAGTCCAACTGTAATTTAATCCCTTATTAGGACGAATAACGAATACATAATGAGATGAAATTAACAGCAGGCCATATTCAAACAAGTGGGAATTCTTTTTAGTTTACGCATCCCGTGCGTTTAGCCTAAATACGATATAGATATCCGTACAGAATAAATTGATACAGACCATCCAGAGTAATTAGTCAAAAGTGTGACCTTGGAAACAAGAGTTTGACCTGTCTGCGCATGATCAAATGCACATATCACTCGTATATTGAAGGTTTCCCATGGCACTTACAACGATATTCCAATTGACCAAAATTGAATTTGACCCGTGTTTGAAGTATTTATAACGGACGAGGAAAATATGTGAGGATATTGTCAGGCGAAATATCTCTTTGACGTATTTAGCTCGTCCCATTGAAATAACAGGTTACCATTGAATTTCCTGTTACATTTGTTTATAGAGTCAATTTGTCGTGAAATACAGTGGTTATTAGTTTGTATATACAGACAGCTGTGAATTCCTATTTCTTTGAAAGTCTCTTCAGAACGTCACAAACTTTCTGTATAGTAATAGGAAAGAGAAACTTATAGACAGATTAATCCAGTATAAATTCTCAACTTTCAATATCATCTTAAGACTTTATACTGAAAGGAGTTTGGGATATTGTCTTCACCCGGGATGCTAAAGCCACATAACTATCTTGAAGCTAATCATGGGGCTTACTGGGTTTAATCTGGCCAAACCAATAAAGCTTTGCAATATCCTTGGGTTTAAACTCTGCCCTTTGATAATTGCGCTCTACGACGGATGAAAGGCCCAACCGATTTTTATTATGTGGCATAATTTATGTAAATTATTGAGGGGATAAAATTGTATCTAAGAATTCCAAACGTCATCGCGTTATAAGCGATACGATTATTTAGAGAATGAAGGTTTTGATCAATGATCTACATATTACTGGAGCTTCCATGGTAGAAGACCGAGTATTGGGTAATGGATTTTGTTTAGCTGTGCGGTTACCAAGAACTCTCTCAGTGTCACGAGGCGAGTAGCTACTTGAATAAAAAAGTGCGTCACGTATTCGCATTTATCTCAAAACTTAGATGTTCAGTGAGAAAAATATTTGATATTTGAGCTTCGAATAATGGTATTCATAATAAAACAACACATTGTTAATATGGCATGAGTAGGAATGGGGTTTTACCGAAGGCCAAACATACAAAAATGCAAACATCTCGGCTAATAATCAAGATACTGAAAAAAAAAACATGCATAACAACTTTTAAAGAATATGACATTAGCAATAACATTGGTTCTATTCCATTTTTCGATCCGCTCATAACAACGGAGATATTACGAAGTTTCGAAATTACCCCTCTAAACCCCACCCCTCCTACTGGTCGGATTTCAGCCATTAACGAACGTTTAAATATCGATTTTGGTAACGATATATATAGTTTTGAACGGACCTCATTCTAGTCATCTCCTTGGTAACATCGGTGGACATTTGAGGTAATTTCTTCGAAAATTGCGTCATGAGTACGACTTCAATAGCTGGTTTCCCTTTAGGAAAATCTGCTAAAAATCTCTTTTGAAGTCACGTGATCAGCTTGACACTTGATTCTCCCGCTATTTTAGTGTTTTGAACGAGCACAAAATCGAACTCAAACTTCAATGAGCTGTCCAGAATATTAGCCTCAAATTACTGGATCTAAGTTCTCTTGAAAAATCAAGGAACATAACTTTTATAAAGAAAAGGTCATACCAAGTACCGCAATTAAATGTTCACTTCAATCAGATTAACAAGACCCGCTTACGGCATTTGACAAAAGACTGACATGGATTCCCCACTTGAAAGGCCTTCTTAATAAATGCAAGAGAATCGAAAGAAAAAGCTGAACTTTTTAAGGATTCTTAGTTGAACTAAATCGGGTGCAGAAGGAGCCTCTATGCCTATCTTGTATCGTTCCTATATTCGAGGAGAAGTCTCTTCTGGATTATGGATGGATTGCATATTCATCAGCCAGTATAAGCTCATTAAGAACGTTAGAAACTGTAGACAGCACAGAGCTGAGTATAGCTGCTGGTGCATTGCGATTAAACCCATCAGACAGCCTCTGCGTTGAATCAGGACACTCAGATTACTTCAAACAACCATAAATCACAAAAAATGTTAACTGATGGATCAAAGTCAGTCAGCAGCCACGGTTATGAACAACATGGTATGGCTACCACGAAGACCAGATGCTCTGAAGTAGACCAGCTAGAAAAAAAAAACTACTGAAAACCATAATGTAGACACTAAGGAACATGTATTTACACTTACTGACTGACGGACACGTGCAAACTTAAAGGTACGACTTGCACGAATTATTATAGTCCATTCCTGGAAAACCAATAAACTCTAAACCTCGTCTACTCTTCTGATTTTCTTTGTAGGTATCTCAGTCACGAAATATTCCTATTTTCTCAAAGGCTTTTTACTAGGATAGAGGTAGGTGGAGAGATGAGACCACTATAGAGATATGGGATATCAGCTTAGTTTACGCAGCCCCAGAGTGAAGGACTTTGTTCATATTTCTTATATAAAGGCCAAACTATCTGGGTTAAGAGAGATACCGATGTAGAACTGATAATGCAGGGAGTATATGAGAGAGGCTGTGTGATGCTGAAAGCGACATGCATAACCCTCAGAGAAGGAATCGCTTCCAGTCGAAGAGATATGTAGTCAGCTGTGGAGCTTGAGTCAAGGAGGAAGGGAAAACTCAACGCGCTCCTTCCCCTTGGTTTGAAGTGCACCCACTGGAAAACTAAGTAATTCCTCTCAAGGACCTTTTGTCTCCTACCAGCTCTACCTCAGCATATATACATGCATATATATATATATATATATATATATATATATATACACACGCACATAACATTCAACAGTCAAAACTAAAGATTATATTTGATATTGGCTGAAATTGGACCTGAATAGTGGGGGTATAGAGAGGAGAGTTAGAGGGGGGAGGGTTCGAAAATTTAAAGTATTTCCGTTATTATAAGTACCATAGAACCAAACTTGTTAAACTATTGGTGCTCTTCAATTGTTGTTGTATGCATTTTTTTCTTAACTCAAGTATTAATCGATTTATTCGTATTTTCTTGTTTTATGCTGTCAGTAACCCCCCCCCCCCTTCATGTAGGAGTTCTGCTTACTTTACGCAGTCCTTATTTTACGCAGTTGTTCCTTATAATTCTAAAATTTATAAATCATTTTGTTGGTGTATAAATAGCCCACGATATTAATTAATATTTAGTTTTAAATAGTTAGTATCAGTTACTACAAAAATGCCATACTTCGTACAAATCCTTGACGTGTACTATCACACATATAGCTTCAATTAAAATTGAATTCGTTGTTGCATGCAAGAGGGCTCGCTATTCTTAAAAGCTAATACATATGTTTATACCCAAATCATGTAATCTTATTTTTCATAAACCAAAAAATAATATTTTAGAACGTCAAACTAAAACCGCTGCTTAGTATTTAGCTTTTATTACAATAGTGTAATCGGGGTTCCGTTATTATGCAAAATAGGCAACATTGAAACTCTGGTTGTGAAAATAAACAAGGGAAAAAAATCCCATCTCTTGGAATGTCTCATAACAATAGCGCACCTTTTTGTTAAGCGTCGGCAAAAAAAAACTTTAAAACTTATTGTCCTGTGAAAATGCTAAACTATTTTGGGTGACTTAAGACTTTATATGAAAAAGGACTTTAGAATATTGTCCTTTTACCTGGGAAGGGAAAGCTTGGGGACTATCATGGAGACTTCATGGGGCTTACCGAGTTTAATCACAGGATCCAAAAATAGGTTTCCTAGTTACCAAACAAACCCTTGGCCATGATAATTGCTCTTCAGCTGATTTAAGGCTTTCAATTACTTTAGGGAATGTCTCTATTAAAATGTTGCACAATTTAGATCACCTTGGTCAGTGACGAAGATAATTCTTCAATTAATTGGCCATTCATGTGAAAGCACTGCTCAAATTTGTAGACTTTTTCAAGTGTGTATGAAAATTAACAGTACGTAACTTACGGATTTCGTACGAAGTCAAGTGGTATTCCCAATCTAATTTCAGAGGCATTACATACCAAAGTTAGATAATTCTCTATTGAAATAGCTACTCAATTGCCTCCGGGAGAATACTTAGAAGTCTAACCTGAAAGTCCGGAAACCGAAAAAAGTAAATAAGCTTTTATTTATAAAAATTTGGGTGTGTTTGTGGGGGATGAGTGGTAGCGTATATGTTTCTCCAGTCGTAATAAAGTGTTCAAAAAGGTTTATCAAGTCCAAAGAGAAAACTAAATTAAGAGAGTGTCGTACGCGATTCATCCTGTCAGTTCTCTCTGAAGCTTTTGATGTCATGTTCCGTTCCAGCATCCAATTTTAAAATCGGGTAGAATGAGAAGCGCTTAGACGAAACACATATGGAGTGCACAGTGAGACATATTTTTAAAGGACATCAGAATTGAAACAAGTATTCCACTCCAAGCCTAAAACCACCACATGAGACAAGGAAGATGTATTAGCCAGTATGTCGCCTGAACACTTCTAAATTTCTCCTGGGTTAAATTGAAATTCCACTACTTGGTGTTCTTGGAGCTTACTGTAAATGAATCAGGATAGAAGGCCTTACAATCGATAACCACTACATGATACTAATAAGAGGTATCAGCTAGTATCTATTGTTCACTTCTACCTCTGTCATGGGTTATAGGGGATCCCCAAATCCACATTTTGAAGTTAGACGTTCCTATAATATAAAGGAATCAGGATGAAGCTTTCAGCATTGAAGCGACTATTCCACTCCAAGGCTAAAACCACCACTTTCGTCTGGTAAGATGTATTACCCAGTATGACTCAAGTTCACTTCAATGTACCTTCCAGTGTTGCTATATTGCCAGCGGGGAACTTGCAATAATGGATCTGCCATCTAGTCCGGTAAATACTTTTCTCAGTCCACAATAGTCTTAGGAGAATAAAAGCTTTGGATATGGGAGTTAGGACTTAGATTGCTGTCTAGTTAATTGTCTGATGCTAGATTTAGGTTAGGTAGTTTGGAGGAAGTGAGGCAAGCTAGTAGGAGTATCAAGGGCCGATCCTACCCGACCACTACACTGCTTAATCCGATTTCATCACCACTCCAATCTCCGACAGCCACCTAAATCTATCTTTTCCATCAAAGACCTTCGCCGCTCAATACAAGAGCTGCTTAGCCTCTAAAACCTCCTCACGTCCCTCTGCTTTTCCTAGGTTTTCCGACGCTTTTCACACATAAAAGAGAGCCTTTTTTCTCCTATCATCTTTCTTTTCAGTTAGAGCTCATCTATGGGAAGAAGAACTTCTCGAGCAATTAATAAACTATATCATAAGGGATCAAATATCCATCTATCCTAGATTGAGAAAATGAGGTACGTTTAATTTCACCAACATGAAGTTACTCAAGCATAAGAGAAGTAAATAACGATTTCAAAACCACGTCAGTTATGGGATGATTTCCATGTTTATTATTAACAGTTACGTCCTGTTGGAAGAACGCTTTGTTCCTGACAACTGAGTCAATTCTGAATCAAGGTTTGACTTGAATATCATTTACATTTGCATGATTTCATTTCCGTCAACCTATTAAACAATTAAGTCAAAATAGGATTTTCCGGAGGTTATATAATACTTTCTACTAAGTAGCTCGTACTATAGGAATTATTTTGGTAACAAGTGACTGATCAATAGACAACGGTTTAGTTAAATTAATGTCTCAATATTTTTTTCAGACTAATTTTTAATTATTTTCTGAAAAAGGCTTGTATAAAAAAAACACCTTGATATATTAATAAAAATATATCATCTTAAAAATGATGGACTTTTATAAATTTTAACTATAAGCGTAGACTAGAACTTCAAATGTTCGAGAAATTCACTTGTCAAATAATTTTGAACTTTACGTTAGACATTCAGAAAAAGTCACACATTTTCGGATTTCAGTCGTTGACGACCTTGACTTCATTTTTACATAAAACATTTAAATGTCCATCTATCTATCAATCAAAATTTATGCCCGCTAGAACGTTAACAAACACACACACACACACACATATATATATATATATATATATATATATATATATATATATATATATATATATATATATTATTCATAAAATTTTGATAGAACCTCATTTTCGTCATCTCTTAGATGAACATTTGTGGACGTTTAACAATTCGCGTCATGAGTACTTAAGGTCGGAAATCTGCTAAAAGGCAACGATGAAGGTTGCTAATCGGTTTGAATGATTTGAGTTATTGGCCGATGTTCAATACTTCTTAGGACTATAAAGTCTTTTTTTATGAACTCCAAGATATTATCATTATTATTTATTTGATTGACGAAAATGAGGTCCGTTCAAAACTATATATACCTATATAAATACTTGCCTGTTAACGCTCTAGCGGTCGTAATTTTTGTTTAATAGTTACCAAACTCGGCATTTAATCGTGGTATGTAAAAAGAAAGATCAAGTTCGTTAATGACTGAAATCGGGCTGATTTCGGGGGATTTCAAAAATTCTTAATATCTCCGTTGCTATACGCCAGATCGAAAAATTGTATAGAACCAATCTTATTGCGAATGTAATGGTCAATTAATGCTTTTATGTACATTTTTTTCTCTATCTAGTTTATTAGCCCAGATATTTGCATTTTTTAGTTTTCGGTCTTCAGTAAACCTCCTCTCCTACTCATGAGATATTGACAGTAAGGAGTTATATTATGAAGGATATTATTTGAAGCCTAATATGGTTCTTATTGAACTTTTACGTTTTGAAGTAAATGCAAATACGTTGGGAACGTGGGAAATCTGCTCAGTTAACGCAGCCCCTGCGTGACGGACGTTTATTCTATGAATATTATTAAAAATATTAATTTATAGAGAGAGGATGAAAAAAGAAGGAAAACAACTCGAAATGGAGAATGGAATTAAATAATTTACATGAGGAAAAAATTGTTTTCAAGAGTTATATTAGTTTAGAAAACTTTTATAAATGATAATGGCTGGTATTATTGGTACAGTGTGGTCCAATTTGGCAAGCCCTCCAATTGAAAATGGGCCAATTCCAGTGAGCCAATCATCGAGGGAGCCTGGAGTTATTAACTTATTAAAGCCCCAACAGTGAACTCCAGTGAAAGTTGCAGCTTGTCGGATGCTGGGGGAGTTGGAACTTTTAATAGGGCCAATTATAGGGAGAGCTAGTCACTGGAAGGGAGGCATAATCCTATCCTATTGTTACACTAATTGCAGCACTAGTTATCTACATAACCATATGGAGATATTTATTGTCGCTACGATAAACTCTTTTGCTCCATTGTCTTAACTCTGTAGGCGTCGCTTATGGATCTTCTCTAAGCCTCTCAAATCCTGTCCAAAGAGGACTCTTATAACACTGACCAACGAAGATTTTGATCAAGAGACGTTGGTTGGTGATCTTAGAGGTATTTATTTATTTTATTTTTATTACAATATACCGCATCTCCTATTATCATTATCGGTAGTTGGAACTATATTTCTTGAAACAAACAAGATTCAGTTAAAAACGCAAAAAGCTTTTTTGTTTTCTTCATCGTCTCTAAGGAGTTTTCTTCGGTTTAAGGTTCAAAGCTCTTCCTGGAAGATCGTATTTTTTTACAATTAAGGAGAAGATGTGAGACAGTAAGCTGGCCATTACAACAATCGCAGGTTGGTGGAAATATGCCTTTCAATAAATAACCATCTGTTAATTTTGGGTGTCCAATTCCGACACGGGCAAGAACAACATCCTCTTTTCGGATTTTTCTACTTGCAGTATTCCAACGCTCAGTACTTTCTTTGTCGCAGTTTATTGTCAGGTTTTTTCGACCAGTCTGACTTCCACCTCTGAAATATGAGCTGTTGAAACTCTCGTTTTCAATCACCTGGGGAGATGAAGGTTAATAAAGTTCCATCTTCTCGAACACTACGAGCTTCCAAATCTGCCATTTCATTACCCTCCAAACCAAAATCTGAGGGAACCCAACCAAGTGATATGTTTTTTTTTTTTTCCTGAGCTTTGTATTTGACCTTTCACTAGATTTGTGAGGTAACATCGTGACATTGGGTTAACAAGACTTTGGAACGAGCTGTATGAGTCCGTAGCGATTACGAATGATTCTTGTTGGATTTTTTTCTATATCGTTTGGTTTATAGTAATCAACTCAGCGGTAAAAATTGAATTCACAGAGCTTATACTGCACTTGATTGTCTTGTTCCCAATAATCCTTAGAGGTAGTTTTCGTGCTTATTCCAAATCTCTACTTAGATCCTATCTATCCTGTGAATCTTCCAACGTCAATTGAGAGAAAAAGTCCGTCACGTAGGGGCTGCTTAAACTAAGCAGAATTCCCACGTCCTGGTATTAAAACCAATGAGTAGAAGTGAGTTGGAGGGGGGGGGGATAAACAATTTCAGATCTTCAACATTTTAAAAAGATTGGTTCTATAACATTTGGTAATATCACTCATAATAACGGAAATATTTTGACTTTTCAAATTCAGTGACGATTTCTTCATAAATAACAAATATGATCTTCAGCATTCACTGAAACGGTTAAATGTCGAGTTTGGAATACGTAAAATCTCAATCGAGGCGAGTTTGCAAGTCTCTCGGATTAGAAAGTTCACTTGAAAACAATAATTGATATTGAAGCTTCCAATAAAGTGGTTTTTATATAACACAGTATTGTTTTTTGTGAAACGGGTAGGAGCGAGGGTTTACTGAATGCTGAAAACTCAAACATGTAAATATCTCTGTCAATATTCAAGATACATAAAATATTTGCATAACAAAATTTATAGGCAATTAAATTTTCAATAAGATTGTTCTATAAGATTTTTCGACCCGACGCATAAAAACAGAGATATTTCGAAATCGCCGTCTCCCACTGGTCCGATTTTTTGAGCGAAACACTTATATATCGAGTTTGGTAAAGGTCTTACAAAAATTGCGACCGCGGTATATAATTTTCATCAGCTCACCTCATTTTCGTCATCTCCTGGGTAGGATCGACGGGCGTTTGTGGACATTTTTCGAAAATGAGTACGACCTCTATAGCTGATTTTCCTTAAGGGAAATCTGCTAATATTGAGACATTAGCTTAGGTAAATCGTTGTGAATCATCAGTCATTAACTACTAAAGTAATTCCTATAATAAACCTTCTAATAGGAAGTATTATATAAGCTCAAAAAATGTTATTTTGACTTGAGTGATTAATAGGTTGACGGAATTGATATGAAGTCAAGATATGTGATGCTAAAATTGTCTGTCACAGCGCAACGCATCCCAGTGCGTATGGACTAACTTCAGACGTTGAGTTATAATCATCTGTCAACATTTTCAAAAATATTTCCCTTGGCTACGAGCCTTATTTACATATATAATCTGACATATTGATAGTAGCGTTTACATTTTCAGAATCCATATCAGAAATAAAACCAAAAGCGAAGACATAATCTTTTCCCTTGCTTAATGAAAGTCTAAATATGTCGAAACTTGTTATTGTCTAGAGGAGAAAAAGAATAATATGAAAAAACCAGGAAGAAAGTTTTTTTTTTTTTTTTTATGTTTAAATTTCCCCATGACAAATTAATACATATTTATTACATAGAGGTAGAAGGAGGGTATTAGAGCTGTCGTTGATCGGTAGCGGTGGTATAATCTCCGTGACTGGGGACTAGAAGAGAAAAACCGGTCCGAGAACAAACAGGGAACCTCCTTTATCAGATAATGGCCTAATGGGATAGTTGGAGTCTTTAACACCACTATTTTCTTTAATTGGCACTTTACCGTCGCTCCCCACTCTCTGGACCTCGGGGGTCGTCCACGGCGAACATCTCCCTCTCTTATCGGCCATTTCTCACGGATTCCCTCTTTCCACGCCATAATTAGCCAGAACGCCACTCTCCCCACTTTAAAACAAAGTCCGTCACGCAGGGGATGCGTAAACTAAGCAGATTTCCCTCGAGAAGTTTAACAAAAGATAAACCTACGTACTGGAAACAGCACCACTGTGTCACAATATTAAGTGACTATACAAACAGTAAGTAGAAATATTTCAATTAATTTTAATGACCACCCAACGGGAAAGCTTCAGCCCACCTCTTACAGCTGAAAAGATAGATAGAAATACTCTTCACTAGAAAGAATAACAATTACGGAAATATAACATATTAATTTTATTGAAATCTATTTACTCTATCTAGTACTGTAATTTATTATTAAGGCGGGGGGGGGGGAGAGAGAGAGTCACTAGAACATATTTGTATATATCTCGTATTATAAAGGTCATTTGAAAACAATTTTTGGTATTTAAGCTTCAAATAAAGTAGTTTATTATATAACAAGGTATTGTTTATATGGCATGAGTAGAAGTGGAGTTTTACTGAAGCTGAAAACAGAAAAACGCAAATATTTCGGTTATTAATCAAGATAGCGAAAAAATGTACATAACAACATTTAGAGAACAGTATATTTGCAACAAAATTGGTTCTATACTATTTCTAGATCTGATGTATAGTAACGGAGATATTTCGACTATTTACGATTCTCCCCCACTAAACCCCCACCTTCCCCTGGTCCGATTTCAGAACGAACTCCATCTTTAGTTTTTCATGAAACGCTTATATACTGAGTTTAATAACGATAAATTAATAATTGCGACCGCTAGAGCAGAAAGATGCAAATATATATATATATATATATATATATATATATATATATATATATATATCTATATATATATATAATTTTGAGCTTAAGGGAAATAAAATGTTCAAGAATTCTTGGATTAATAGGTGTTATTCGTTTTTCAAAGGGAAAGACAACTTCACACTTTCCTACCACTTCATTATAATAGTCCGCCACTCAGGAGCTGCGTAAACTAAGCAGATTTCTCATGTCCTGGCATAACACGCTTCAGGTTTCATCTCACAATGTATCCTCTATGTATATGTAGAAAACCGATGAGTAGGCAGCGGGAGGTGGGGGGATTGCTAAAGTCAGAAAACATGAAAGTACTCACTAAATACTAGTGTTACGCTTAATTTAATTGAGTTACGAAAAAAATGTATAGATAACCAATTGTAGAAAATCAATAGTTTAACAAGATTGGTCCTATAACATTTTAGCAGATTTCCCCTGAGGGAAATTATATATTTCTTTGTCAACGCTCTAGCGGTTGCAATTTGTGTCTGATCCTACCAAAATATTACTTTGTGCGATACATAGAAATTCGTTGTGTGATGACGTCATCAATCAATATTTCCCGTTCTTTTTTCGAAAGTGTTAATTTGATCAATACATATTTGACTTTTAATCTTATCAGTCCACACTAAAGATCAAATTTGTTATTGGCACAGGAATAGTAGTGTCAAAGAGGGGGGAAATCGAAAATTCAAAATATATCCGTTATTATGAGTGCGATCATAAAATGTTATAGAACAAATCTTCCTAAACTATTCATGATCTACAATTGTTGTCCTATACATTTTTTCCTAACTCAAATATTAAGCGAGTTATTTGTTTTTTTCTTGTTTTCAGCCTTCAGAAACACCCCTCCCCCGCTTCCTTCTACTCATCAGTAGTTTTAGCAGATTTCCCTTAAGGGAAATCAGCTATTGAGGTCGTACTCATGATGCGAGTTTCAAAAAATTTCTTCAAATGTCCATCGATCCTACCCAGATGACGAAAATGAGGTCCGTTCAAAATTATATATATATATTTGTCTGTTAACGCTCTAGCGGTCGCAATTTTTGTTTGATCGTTACCAAACTTGGAATTTAATCGTTTTATGTAAAAAGGAAGATCAAGTTCGTTAATAGCTGAAATCGGGCCAGTGGGAGGGGGGTTTAGAGGGGGATTTTTGAAAATTCAAAATATCTCCATTATTCGTCGGATCGTATAGAATGAATCTTATTGCAAATTAAATTTACTATAAATATTGTTCTATACATTTATTCTGTATCTTGAATATTAACCGAGATATTTGCATTTGTATTCTGCGTGTGGTCGGCAGGAATCGGCTATGTTCGGACTTTCCGCCGAGAGCTCTGGCGGCCTTTTCCGTAACTAGGTTTAGAGGTTTCTTCCTACTACAGTTGTTATTGGGTAGATTTCTCTATTGTAAAACTTCACGTGGGAAATCTGCTTAGTTTACGCAGCCCCTGCGTGACGGACTTTTTTTTTCATAGAAATAGAGAATAAGTGGTGAGATGAGATCGCAAGTGTATTATAGCAGCACATGGGAAATCTGCTTAGTTTACACGGACTTTGTATATTTGTAAAGGGAAATGGTGAGACCAAAGCAAAAACACAGACAACGCATCCCTCCATAATAAATAGTAAATATTTCTGTAAATTAGACATATAAAAATGTCCTTTACACAGAAGCCGCGTGTGATAGGCAAATTCCAAAATAAATAAATCTATATCTTCCATATCACAAACATTTCTGTTATCACTTTCTGACTTCTCTTTGTTCTGTTCTCTTATCAAGCAATTCTATTGTCAGCCTAACGTTTCCTTGCCGATAATAGACCTGAACTCACTCTCCAAGCCTTGAAAGTCTGCAGCGATCCGAGCATAATACAACTTCTTAAAGGCTGTAAAAATACAATTTACATAAATATATCTAACTGTACTGTAACAAACTTCTGTGTGTGAGTGAGATGCTTGCGCGCATTAATTTAAAAGGAACACTTTTAGCTCATTTCCCTTAAGGGCTAATTTCTTTAAATGTCCATCGATCCTACCCAGGAGAACACGAAAATGAGGTCTGATCAATATTATATATATATATATATATATATATCGCCGAAAAATATAAAAATCCAAATATCTCGGTTAATATTCATGATACAGAAAATATGTACAGAACAATATATAATTATATATACATAAATATAATTGTAAGGTACATATTTTCTGTATCATGAATATTAACCGAGTTATTTGGATTTTAGCAGAAGGGGGGAAATCAGCTATTGAGGTTGTACTCATGACGGAATTTTCGAAATTTTTCTTCAAATGTCCATCGATCCTACCTAGTAGATGACGAAAATGAGGTCCGTTCAAAACTGTATATATATATATATATATATATATATATATATATATATATTTGTCTGTTACCACTCTAGCGGTCGCAATTTTTGTTTGATCGTTACCAAAATCGATATTTAGTCGTTTTATGTAAAACGAAAGATCAAGTTCGTTAACGGCTGAAATCCGACCAGTGGGAGGGGTGGGTTTAGAGGGGAGGATTTTCGAAAATTCGAAATATCTCCGTTACTATACGTCGGATCGAAAAATTGTACAGAATCAATCCTATTGCAACTTAAATTTACTATAAATATTGTTATATACATTTATTCTCTATCTTGAATATTAACCGAGATATTTGCATTTTTATTAAATCTGGGCGGCTAACAGACGAGTGACGACTTTCCCACCAAAAGCTAGTTCGGCCGTTTCCTTAACTGCTCGGCTCTCGTGAAATTTCTCTAATGTAAAACATCACGTGGGGATTCAGGTTAGTTTACGCAGCCCCTGCGTGACGGACTTTTTATATTTTTCGGCTTTCAGTAAACCCCCACTCATGCCCATGTCATATTAATAATAAGCTGTTATATCATGAACCACTTCATTCCAAGGTTAAATACTAAATATTGGTTTCAATGAACTTTTACTTTGTGAGATATATGCATGTACTTTCTTTTGACTCCCCCCGCCCTCCTTCTTTTGTTCATGTATGGCTAGCTATGGTAAATAGTTTTCAATGAAATTAATATATTAAATTCAGACATATTTCAGTAATTGTTTTTCTTTCTGTTCTAGAATACTTCTATCTATCCAGCTCTGGGAGGTTGGCTGACCCGTTTATTCAGACGCTCTCTGTTGTGGAGATTGTTAAAATATAAATTGATTTAATCATTTCTCTTTACCGCCTGTATTTATTCACCTAATATCCACGGTTGTGTTACCAGTATATAGATTTATCTATTGTATACCTTCACGTGGGAAATCTGCTTAGTTTGCGCCACCCCTGCGTGACGGACGTTTTTGTAACTCACTAGGTTGAGTCGATGGGCATTTAAAGAAATAATTCAAAAATCACGATAAGTATTAAGACAAATTTGCTGAGAGGTATTTTTGACTAGTAAGAACACAAGAGTTTCTGAAAAATGGCAATAATGAAATATGTTAGTTAAAAAATAAATAATAAACAAGAGGAAATAAATTTCAGCCAATTAATGAGTTTTGATAATCGTTCCATAACGGACTTGGAGCTCCAAATATTAAATTGATAATAACTTTAGAGAATATCGTAGGATGACACATTGTTAGGGCAGAGTTCAATTCAATTAGATGAGAATTGGACAATTTATTGCCGATTCGGAACGATTTCCTCCAATTCGGACAGGTCATGAAGCTGACTCGCCTGCTAATTAGGCGATCCCTCCTACCTCTTTGTCACAGCCTACTTCCCTCTCCGCCAATTACCATCTGACAATCAGATCCAAACCATTCTCTAGTCAGCTGTGTAGTACAACTCTATTGTGGGCGGAGCTAGTTTGCCTCGGCAACATGTATTGTCTAACGTATTTCCCTGCAGGGAGTAAAAGTTTCTATGTAACTATATTGTTCTAACTCTCCTAACGAACTAAACATCCAACAATAAAACTATATTATGTTGAATGCTTGCTTGGATTTGATGAACCTTTTTTGCAAGCGAAATGGTGTCTTTCAAGGACGGGGGAGGGATTATAACTAAGTGCAAAATAATTATAGAAGGAAAATTTCCAATATTTTAACATAACAAAAATGCCACTCGTTTGAAATTGAATTATTTTTTTTTTATCACTCTTATCATAAATAAAATGTTTTACTTGCTTAAAATTAAAGGAACAGTGTCATTAAATCGGCATAAACAGTGGTTGTATGCTAAGGCGTTAGGTTTAGCAAATTGAGGTTGTACACATGACGCGATTTCCGAAAAATTCCTTCTAAGATTCTAGCCAAGAGATGTTGAAAATGAGGTCCGTTAAAAACAATATATATATATATATATATATATATATATATATATATATATATATATATATGGTGTATTGTTTCCATTTTTCACAGACCCCTTAGCAAATACCAACGAACGAATTCGATAAATGATATTTCGGAAACCATTTTCGTAATAAATAATAAAGGCTGAATATCCTTAATTATATATTTATATATATATATATATATATATATATATAAAGTATAGAATGTGGACATTCTGGAAGCAAACTCCATCATTAGTGCCTGGTTAGAGTCGAACAGTCTGAAGCAAAGCAGCCGAGAGACTCCCATAACCAAATAATTAACTAAACAAATTAAAAAAGTATGTAAACAAGTTTAAAAGAGTAGGTATTTCATTCACAAAAGAAAAAGGACATCAGTAATATTGAACAAAAGCTTTCCCAGACTAAACTTAAATGTAAATAACCACTAGGCGAAAATTAGATTAGACAAAGACTGGAGAGGTGTCCTTGCTTCGAAAGCGTTTCCCACGTGTTAGCCAGCAACTTTTATTTAATTTATATATTTTGGAGCTTCGCAACAAGGGCGATATTGCTCGGAAAAAGAAAGTATCATAACCATAAAATAAAAATAGAAAACAACTAATAGAATAGAATTACAACAAAAAATATAACTCAACAAAGAACAAAATACAAAAAAAAAGAAGAAATAGGAAATAACAAAGTAAAACAAAACACAAAAATATCAACCGTGAAAAATGTCAAAATAGAAAATAACGAAAATACTTTACAAAAATAACACTATGACTAGACTAAACAAAATACGAAAAGAACGTGAAACTAAACAATATATAAAATTATTAACAAATAAATAGTTTAAAAAAATTAATAATATAACATGCATTAGAGAAATATTCAAATATGTTGAAAATCAACAAATAAGCAGGTGTACTACTACAACGTAATAGAAATAAGATAAAAAATAACGAATATAAATGTTTATGTGGAAACTAAAATTTACTTCCAAAAATGTTGCAAAAATAAAAATGTATAACTTAAATTAAAAATAAGAGATCACTTGTTTAAATTTTTTTAATATAAGTGTATAGTCTTTAAATGTTAGAGAATGGTTTCTATGAAAGGCCCGCCCTTTGTCGGGAGTTCATGTAAATTGTGTGGTATCTCTAAGTAATTGCGTTGTTTGCAGTCAGTCAGTATATGCTTGGCATTACAATATCGACTCATCGGTTTAGCTAGTAATAGACAATAGTATCATAAATCCTGATAGAGCCAATCCGGAATAGGAAGGTAACCCATATGCAATCCGTTACGTCTAACCCCGGATCCTCTAAGTACACGTTAATGTATTAAAAAAGAAACCAAAGAAAATCTTCAGCTTTCTCAAATTCCTATACGGTTAATGTGCATTATAAATACAATGAGAGCTATTGCTGCAATGGGTTTGTGAACAATATGAACTGTCAAAGACTCTCAAGAAACAGAGCATTGGCAGTGGAGACTTCAACTGCCGTAAGCTTCATTCAAATTTTTTTCTGCTCCGGTGAGCCAAGCTAAACAATTGGTACCGCCCTCTGGCAGGCATCCAGCTCCTTTCATGTACAGGCTGTTGGGGAAATCTCTTTTGTTTGCTTTGCGTTGGCCTCCATGCCCTTCTAACTTCCATGGAGTCATATCGATTCGACCTCAACCCTAGAGTCCAGCAATAAGTCGTAACTTGTCAGAGATCGTTCAGGAGTGCTCAATGGCTTACAACATATAATGAATAATAGTGCATCATAAAAATAAAGTAATTCCACTTTCAGAACCCAAGCACAAGTCTAATTTTTTTTTTTTATGTTTTCTATACACTTACAGTGGTACTGCAGTATAGGAATTTATTTCCCATGCTCCATCATTCATAATAATTATTATTGCTTATAATATATATTTTTGATTATGATAAGTATATTTTTCTTCTTTTTTTAAACAGCTAAAAATCGAAATATAATATTCATATTGAATAAAAATAAAACATTTTTATTTATTAACGTCCCTTTTTGCAATTTGGCTAATTGGGACGGTTTATTTACAGGTTACCACCATTTTCTAGCCAGAGTGGGACTAAGGATTTTATTTAATGAGTAAAAGTAAGCATTAGAAAGAGTAAATGAAATTAACAGTTATGTAACAATAAATAATAATAATAAAATATAAAAAAAAATAATGAAGTAGAAATAATAAAATTGATGCTTGGATGAAGTTTAAAGCAGTTTAGCCATCTGTTCATCTCAATTCTAAAGATTTTAAGGAGGTCGCAAAATTTATAGTTGTGATCAAACAATAATTGCGGTTTTGTAGCTGGCCAAGTTCCGTTCAGAAGAACTATGCTTTTTATTAATATTGCCCGTCGTCTGTCATAAAGTCTACACGAGAATATTGTGAGGTCAAAAGTTTGTTCAGTTTCATTATCACAGTCGGTCAAACCAAAATGATAAAAATAACTTTTAATGAGTCCAGTTAGCACTTGAATAAGCATACCATTTAAGTATTTCATTCATTTTCTTTCGTGTAAAATTTTAATGAAGTCATATAGGCGTGTACATTTGGTGTTCGTCAAATTTCTATCGCACGAATCAGCAGATCGTTCTTTCAAAAGTAGTTTTAAAGTCTAACGTTTTTTTATTGTTCACTTTAAATAATATTTATTATTTATTAACGTCCACTTTTTGCAACTTAGGCTAATTGGGACGGGTTATCTACAGGTTACCACCCTTTTCTAGCCAGGGTGGGATTTTAGGACGTTATTTAATGAATTTCGCCACTAAATAATTTCCTTCGCCCAGGCAAGAATCGAACTCGCCACTCTAGGTTTACCATGTGAGATAAAGGTCAACGCTTTAACTCGCATGGCTAACCTGAGCCCCAAAAAATAATATTTAAATAAGAAAAAGTCCGTCACGCAGGGGCTGCGTAAACTAAGCAGATTTTCCCTGTGAAGTTTTACAATAGAGAAATCTGCATACTGGTAACACAATACCACCGTGATTAGATAATGAGAAATCTTTCAGTTAATTAAAATAAATTCCCAACTGAAACGGCTTCTGAATTGTAAGAATAATTTATATTTTAATAACTCAAATTCTAGTAGTCCAAGAATCTCCCAAAGTAACGAAGGTAAGGTAAGGTTAAAAACGACAGGTAAGGTTAGAAGAAGCTTCCGCCTGAGCCGAGAAATGACGAACATGGCCGACGTAATCCGAACTATACCCGACCACAGGCTTCATAAAAATGCAAATATCTCGGTTAATATTTAAGATAGAGAATAAATGTATATAGCAATATTTATAGTAAATTTAATTTGCAATAAGATTGGTTCTATACAATTTTTCGATCCGATGCATAATAACGGTGATATTTTGCATATTCGAAAATCCCCTCCTCTAAACCCCCCCCCCTCTGGTCCGATTTCAGCCATTAACAAACTTGATCTGTCTTTTTACATAAAACGATTAAATATCGAGTTTCGTAACGATCAAACAAAAATTGCGACCACTAGAGCGTTAACAGACAAATATATATATATAATTTTGAACGGACCTCATTTTCGTCATCTCCTGGGTAGGATCGATGGACATTTGAAGAATTTTTTCGAAACTCGCGTCATGAGTACGACCTCAATAGCTGATCTGCTAATAAAGGAAAGACAGATGTTAACAACTTTAATTTTTCTATACAATAACCTTACTATACGTTATTATGAGTCAAATCACAAATAAGATTTCTACTTCGAGCACCTCAGGTCTAAACATCTCATTTCTACCTGTGTGTAATTTTCTTCTTAGCAAATTTCCCTTAATAAAAATCAGCTATTGAGGTTGGGCTCATGACGAGAATTTTGAAATATTTCCTCAAATGCCCATCGATCCTACCCAGGAGATGACAATAGTACAGGAAATAAAATTGCACGGAAGCAATATTATTGGACATGTGATGGTCTATAAATGTTGTTATAAACATGTTTCTTAATCGAGATATTGGCATTTATATTTCAGCCTTAGAAAATGTCTCCACTTTCAGTCATCGCACGTTAAGAATAAGTTGATATATCATGAACCGCCTTAAATCAAGCTGAAATAGCAAATAATGGGTTCAACAAATCTTTTCTTGATGAGATATGCAAATATGTACATTCTGATGACCCACCCCTCCCAACCGTCTTTTGGTCTTGGATTACTAAAATTAGAATGATTGAGGATTAGACTGATTCATAATAAATTACAGTACTAGATATAATTAATAGTTTTCAACAATATTATTACATTATATTCAGAGGTATTTATGTAATTTTTCTTTATGATCAAGAGTATTTCTATCTGTCTATTCAGCTCTGAGGTGTTGGCTGACCTGCTTGTTTAGAATTCAGACGCTTGCTGTTCTAGATGGTATCGACATGTAAATTGGTTGAATCATTTCTCATTATTATTTGTATGTATTCATTTAATACTTACCGTCGTGTTACTTGTGACCACTATGTAGATTTATCTATTGTAAAACTTCAAGTGGGAATTCTGGTTAGTTTGCGCTGCCCCTTCGAGACGGACTTTTGGTTTTGATTTTCAAACTCTGCAATCCTACATTAAGTTAATTGGTTCCACTACCATCTAGCACCTTAGGAAAAAGAAATAGGTATTTTATGGGTTTAAAACTCGCATTTAAATAAATTAATCAAGCCCTACTGGGCCACTGGGGGAGCGAGGGGGTGGAAATCAATCAGAACTAATTAAATATAAATTAATATCCATCAGATGGGCATTTATAAAGGGATTGTTTGCGGATTTCAGAGAAAACCCCAGCCATTTATTTGGCTAGGTGATTGGCAAACCTATAGCTTTTCTCTCGGCCTCTTCCTAGAGAGATAATCCAGGTTTTCCGAGGGGAACGAACTATGCAAACAGTAGAATCTAGTCCTATTTGTCCTATGAGTCAGGGCAGCTTGATTTGAATGTGAACTGGACACAGCCTCTCTCTAACTCGCTCAGCAAATATTGTTCTAGGATAATGTCCTACTCCGCTCTTCCTTCTAACCGATGGCATTTACTCAACATCTCCACATTCAAATGTATATTTTGGGACTTATTTCTTCTATACAACTCGAACCTTCAGCTCGGCCTCAGCTATCTGCAACCAAACTGTTGGTGGTCTGTGTTGTTCATCTTTAAATGAATACTGGAGAAATAATATTCCTTCGTAAAAAGGTAGAAAACCTAATTAAAATTGAGTCTGGAATAATATAATTTTTTCAAAGAATTAATTGGAGTGTAGAGAAAATTCTACGTTCTGCAGAGTTTTCTTAATGGAAATTAGCTAGTTATAATCACGAAACGATATTCCGAAAATTCTTCAAATGTCCATGTTCGGCCATATCCAGGGGATGTCACAATTATTTATATATATATATATATATATATATATATATATATATATATATATATATATATAGAGAGAGAGAGAGAGAGAGAGAGAGAGAGAGAGAGAGAGACAGAGAGTGACTTCTATTTTTTTTTAGGTTTTTAGAAAGAGTGAGGAGAGAGAGAGAGAGAGATTTGTATATTAACGCTGTAGCTCTGTTAACATTTCTTTTATCGTTACAATATTCTATATTTAAATGGTCTTTGTAAAACTAAAGAACTCATTATAATGAATATAATAAACCACTGAAATAGGAAGAAGTAGAGAATTGAAAACTAAAAATAACTCTTGTCATTGTGAGTAAAAAGATAAAAAAAAATAATAATTCTCTATAATTGCTGTTCTATACATGTATTTTGAAACTCAAATATTATAGGAGGTATTTCATAAGTTTATGTTTCCAGCCCACTGTTGACCCGCAAATAGTCATATTTTCCATTAAGAAAAATCTTAAGTCAAATGTACATTTTAATCTCTGTTTACATTAAACACTTTCTAAATTAAAAAAAAAAATAATTTTCAATTCTGAAACATTTGTGTCATATATTTTCTGTTGTTTTTTGTTCTCAAATTATAATTCAGGAAGCATTACAAACAATTAATGATATTTATTTAAATATGTGTACAATTAACGTTTTTTGCTGGAATAAATGTCAAAAATAATTTTACTAAGAATGTCTTATTTAGATAATATTTAGCGATGATATGCAATTGTAACAAAGGAAAACAATGCAAACGTATTTCGCTTAGTCTTGAAAACATCCCTTTTGTTCCCATTGGCAACAATGCTAGTTACAGAATTTATGCTAACAGTGTGACCATTTAAAGAGAATTATTTGCATAAATCTGTAGGTTAAGAGGTTCATTTTATGAAATATTAGCAGATTTCCATTCAGGGAAATAGCTATTGAGGTTGTACTCATGAATGTATTTCGAAAAATATTTCCATAGTTAGGAGATGACGAAAATGAGGTCCAATAAAATTATTTAAATATATATTTATATTTGTCCGTTACCACTCTATCTGTCGCAATTTTGGTTTGATCTGTACGAAACTCGATATTTAAACGTTTCATGTAAACCTAAAGATCAAGTTTTTTAAAGGCTGAAATGGGACAACTAAGGGGGCTGGGGTTCAAAATTAAGCTTCGTATCGAAAAATTGTGTAGATCCAATATTATTATAAATTTGATGTTCTATAAATGTTATTAAACACATGTTTTCTCTATTTTCAATATTAACCGAGATATTGGATTTATTTTTTTAAATTTCAGCCTTCAATAAACCCCATGTTCAGTAATCGTTCTTCAAAAAGGAAGAGAATCGTCTTCCTTAAATACCAAATATTGTTTTCAACGGACCTTTATTATGTGAGATACATGCAAATAGTTGGTATGATGAAGTCATCAATTGAGATTTTATTGACCACTTCTAATAGTCGGATATTCATTTGATTTTCAAATAGAGAATAATATGCTGAGATGAGATCAATAGAGCATCATTCCAACATATGGGAAATCTGCTTAGTTTACCTCTAAGCCCCTGTGTTTTTTATCCAGCTTTGCCAATTTCAGGGAAGTTTTCCGAGTTTGCTATTCGATAAAAATGTATCCTGACCAACCAATACCTATTTTATGGAAAGCAGGCATCACATGAAAGAGGTGATATTCGTTCTAATATTCTACACGTCAGTAGCAATAAGCCTATAATAATTTATAATTAAGAAACTAGTCATTTTGACTCGCAACACGGCTGAAGTATAGGGAAGCCACACTAAGGATTTGTACGAAGCCCGACTTAATTTATCCGATTAATGGAACTAAGCTCAAATAATCTAAATAAAAACGTCCGTCACGCAGGGGCTGCGTAAACTAAGCAGATTTCCCGCGTGACGTTTTACAATAGAGAAATAGGCCTACTAATATCGGCAGAAGTGGTAATGAATCTCTAAACCTATTCAAGAGAGACGAAGAGTTACGGAAATGGACGCCCTAGCTCTCGGCGGAACGTCCCGAACATAGCCGACTCCTGGCTACCACACACACAATACGAAAGCAAATATCTCGGCTAATATTTAAGATACAGAATAAATGTATTAATTTTAATGTACAGAATAAATGTACAATTTTTCGATCCGACACATACGGAGATATTTCGAATTTTCAAAAAAAAAAAAACCCTCTAAGCCCCCCCCCTCCCACTGGTTCGATTTCAGCCATTAACGAACTTGATCTTTCTTTTTACATAAAACGATTAAATTTCGAGTTTGGTAACGATCAAACAAAAATTGCGACCGCTAGAGCGTTAACAGACAATTATATATATATATATATATATATATATATATATATATATATATATATATATGTATATGTATATAATTTTGAATGGACCTCATTTTCGTCATCTCCTGGGTAGGATCGATGGAGATTCGAAGAAATTTTTCGAAAATCGCGCTTAAGGGAAATCTGCTAATACCGTTTGTATAATAACTTGCAATAAATCATCCACATACATATACCAGTATTTCAAGTAACCTTGAAGGATTAAGTTTAATCCTTACCAAAAACATTCATGAGTTGCTACTCAGCCATGAATTGCTCCTTCCTGCCTTTCCAAAAGTTCACGTTTATTTTTAGCCCCTTGGTGTTTTTCCTACTCAATACAATATCACTAATCTTAATTAAGTGAAACATCAAATATGCTCTCTTAACTATATAAATGTAATATTTATTCAGAAAAGTACTTGAGAATTATTATGTCTGGCTGGAAAGTCCATTAAGAGTAGAATGGCAGGAATAGAAATATTATTTAATTCAATTTGGACTGGCTATGGGCGAAATGGTCGTAGCCTTATTATTATTATGGTAGTTATGGTCATTACAGGGGCCGTACTACAGGAGTCGGGGCCAGATATTGACTCCAATATGGTCGGCTACTACAATCCCATATTACTCCTCAACATGGCCATTACCTCTCTCTAATATCCATATAGTAATCCAGATCAGTTTAAAATTCGACTGATTGCATCCAATCATTACACAATATAGAGTAATTTTCAGAAATGCATTTTTTTTTTTGGACACTTTATATACAACGAAACACAAATATTAGACATAGAGCCCAACAAAACAAAAACAATGTTCAAAGAGATGCTATATATAGCACATAACAATAATATATGCTATATAATAACAAATAACAATAATAGTTGTAACATAATAAAATAACAATAACTTTACAATAGCTTCAATAAGAAATATAGCAATAACTGTAATAACACATAACAAAAATTGTAACATAATATAGCAGTTGTAGTATAATAATTATAATATAGTTCAACAAACAAAAGACATACATAATAGATATACAAAGACATAAGGCTCTGGCCATGCTCAGTTTAAACAGACCAAGGAAGGTTACAATAATTGTTCCTAATGTAACCAGAAGTGCAATACATAATGTACAATAGTTTTCAAGTATTTCTAGTCTTGGTAAGTAGAAGTAACATAAACACCTTCTGTTACTCTCTTTCTCTAGTTTAATAACAATGTACAATATATTAAGTAGTACCTGTATTTTTGCAGCCCTGAAGAAGAGAAAATAAATATTCTCGAAATATTGGCATAAACTAAAACTGTTTTCACCAACATTGACCAAAATCAAGAAACAATAACAACACCATATATATGTATATATATATATATATATATATATATATATATATATATGTATATGCAAACTAGAATAATTTATATCAAATAATTCGTTCATAATTAATCAACATCAGGGTCTTCCAACTTTGATGGACCACGAGGGTGCAGCAATATTGATTTCTCAATACCTTCTTTTTATTTACTAACTCATTTAACCAATTGGAAAAACGAAACTGAGGGAAAGTTTTCTTAATGACAGTGCAAAAGAAACAAATTTTTAACCGCTGCGATTAAACTTTGAAATAAATGTAAACATATAGAATAAAGATTGGGAACATTTTGTTGAACACTGAAAGAACCTATATCACTGGTAACTAGGACTATGCACTTAGCAAGTATCTAAGAACTAATAATTTAAGCACATATGTAGAAAAAATTTGTTTTACCTAACGACGATATAAAATCAATATTCATAAGCTTAAGAAAACATATAGACCCAAACTGTGGTGGGATGATATCTTAAGCAATTTATGGAAACAAACTAATATACTTCGTAGACTTTATCATTCCACTAATAATGTAAAAATATACGAATAACAAGAAAATAATGTGGTTTATTATATAACAGAAGGTTGTTTATGTAACATGAGTAGAAATGGGGATTTGCTGAAGGCTGAAAACTAAAAAATGCAAATATCTGGGTTAATTTTCAAGATAGAGAATAAATGTATATAACAATATTTATAGTACATTTTATTTGCAATAAGGTTGGTTTTTACACTTTTTTGATCAAATGTATAGTAACAGAGATATTTCGAATTTTCAAAATTCTCCGCCTCTAAACCCCCCCCTCCCGCTAGTCGAACTCCCGAATGGTCTTTCTTTATTACATAAAACGACTAAATATTGAGTTTGGTAACGATCAAACAATATTAGCGACCTCTAGAGGGGTAACACTCAAATATATATATATATATATATATATATATATATATATATATATATATATATATATATATATATATATATATCTATATATATAGATCATTTTCGCGCTATAGGTCAGATCTAGGGAGATTAGAGGAGGATATGTGTGTGTGTGTCTGTGTGTATATATATATATATATATATATATATATATATATATATATATATATATACATATACATACATACAATTTTGAACGGACCTCTTTTTCGTCATCTCCTAGGTAGGATCGATGGATAATTGAAGAAAAAAATTTGTAAATCTGGTCATGAGTACGACTTCATTAGCTGATTTCCCTTAAGAGAAATCAGCTAAAAGTAATGTATTTAAGACGTGGAAAGCTCTATAAACAACCCTACGTAAAAACTAATGTGTGTGTGTGTGTGCGTGCGTGTGTGCGCGCGCGTGTGTGTGTGTGTATATATATATATATATATATATATATATTAATAATAATTTGCTAGTCAGTAACAACCGTAACTTTTTTTAGGCCGTTCCAATCTTAATGAGTACCTTAGAGTGTACCAGCTGAAAACGGTGAAGAGGGGGTGTTGGAAAAATTAAATTTTCATTTCCTTTTGACCATGTGAATATGACGTTTTTGTTTGAGATAGTGGGCTTTGACATTCCGCAACAAACTTAATGAAAGTTCTAATAACTGGACACACCGGCAAAGTGAGCCCCTCGGGCTAACGGGAAGTAATAAATGCTCACAGGTGAAATACATATCGTTTGTGTCGTCAAATGTGTCGTTTCATAGAATGGTTGTTGTAACAACACCCTCACGCCCCTTCCCGAATTTCCCCGAACTAGTATCAAGTTCTTCGGAACTGCCTTTGAGCAGTGCATACTGCTAATGAAAATTGTGTCAATCAAGGGCCATCCCGTACCGTAATTATATATACGATCCTCCCCCGTCGTTGGTCTAACGATTCCGAGTAGTCCAAATTAAGCTTCAGAGGACTGTCAAACTCGGGTCGTTCTTCGTTTAAAGGTATAACACTCAGAACGGAGGTGAAGATAACCCGAAAATTCAAAACATTCTGAAACTCTTTGCTAATATTGTTAAACCGATAATAGAAATAAAAAATGATTCAAATGCTAGTTTTATGATTTTTAATTTACATGAAAACTGTGGAATCAGAAGTTTTTTAATTATAATATTTTAAAAAATTTGTAATATGTTTTATAATGAATCATATAGCATATTTAACGACAAATTCAACCATCTATGTTAAAGTTGTATTCCGATCACATTTTTCAAAAATAACTTTATTGTATATGTAGTTATATTATTTATTTATGGACATCACTTCAAAGATGTGTGTGTGTGTGTGTGTGTGTGTGTGTGCGTATTTATATATACTACACCTATCCTGAAGGAGGACATTACGACAATCATTTGCAAAAGAGCCCATGTTCAACAATTCATTTCCTTGTAATTATTCACCCACAAGGCTCGTCACCATTTTTTAGCAGATTTTCCTTAAGGGAAATGAGCTATTGAGGTCGTAGTCATGACGCGATTTTCGAAACATTTCTTCAAATGTCCATCGATCCTACCTAAGAGATGACGAAAATGAGGTCCGTTCAAAATTATATATACATTTGTAATCTGCTCTAGCGGTCGCAATTTTTGTTTGACCGTTACCAAACTCGATATTTAAACGTTTTATGCAAAAAGACAGATCAAGTTCGTTAATGGCTGAAATCGGACCAGTGGGAGGGGAGGGGGGATTAGAGGGGGGACTTTCGAAAATTCGAAATATTCCCGTTACCATACGTTGGATCAAAACATTGTATAGAACCAATCTTATTGTATATTAAATTTACTATAAATATTGTTCTATACATTTATTCTCTATCTTGAATATTAACCGAGACATTTGCATTTTTATTAATTGAGGGCCGATAACGGATGACTGAGTTTCCTGCCAAAAGCTAGTTCGGCCCTTTGCCTTAACTGTTCGGCTCTCGTATGGAAATTTCTCTATTGTATAACTTCACGTGGGAAATCTGCTTAGTTTACGCAGCCCCTGCGTGACGGACTTTTTTGATTTGAAGTATTGGACCAGAGTTAGCCTATATTACTTTCAAATGAAATAATTTAAAATGAAATCCAGCCAAACATATAATAGGAGTGCATGTAAGTCGAGGTTTTTACATTAGATTTTTTAAAAAAATAAAAAGGCTTAGAAGAGAAAATGTAGTTTTAACGGGGTTAAGAATTGGCCATTCACGACTGATTCCAACTTCCTGGAAAGGCGAGTCCTGCAGCCAAGACTGTATCTGTAAATTTACTATGAAACATATACTAAATGTCTGCTATCTAAGGCCTCACATAGACCTAGTATACACTTTGACTGAATTACTACATGACCGAAGCCAGTATATAGCCCGCTTATTACACTACTTGAAACTTAACATTATCAACGAAGTCCGTCACGCAGGGGCTGCGTAAACTAAGCAGATTTCCCACGTGAAGTTTTACAATAGAGAAATCTGCATGCTAGTAACAGTAGTAGTAACGAGTCTCTAAACAAATTTCACGAGAGCCGAACAGTTACGGAAACGGCCGAACTAGCTTTCGGAAACTCAAAAATAGAGCCTACATCAGCTGATCTCATCTCTTGCGTTATCCGCACACAATTAATAAAAATGCAAATATCTCGGTTAATAATCAAGATAGAGTAAATAAATATATCAAACGAACATACATAAATATGATAACTGATGGAAAAAAAAAATTAACGGATATGCCGCTGAAGCGCCCCAGTCGCGAAGTGCGATTACTATATGAATAATAAGAAAATAATAATAAACCAAAAGCTGTCTAAGGGGATATGACGGTTGTTGAGGTATTTTTGGGTAAATATGATATGAGAGAGACGGATGACAGCTTTGACAGAGCGTTGCGTTGGTTGAAAACAGCTGATAGAAAGGCGGGAATGGCCTGCGTCAGGGATGAATAACTATAATTTGTCGTTAGAGGGAGGGTAAGCCGCAAGCTAGAGCAGTGGGCCATGCTCCGCTGCACCCCTGTGGGAACACAACATCTGTCTCTACCGCAGTCTTCTCTACTGTTTTAGGCCCCTTCTCAATACCCACCCACAGCTTTTGATTTATCACCAGATTACAGTATCAGTCTGAGTGACAATGCTAGTATGTTTCAAGAATAATTCTTCATGCTTCACAAATTATATATTTTAGCAGGCTGAAAGAAATTAGGTATTGCGGCTGAGTCTTGGCGCGATCCCGTCTTTGTCTGCTGCCGCTCTAGCGGTCGCAATTTTTGTCTTACGCTACCAAAATCGATATATAAGCCTTTTATACCAAAGAAAAGGTGAAGTTCGTTAATGGCTGGAATCGGACAAGTGGAAGGGGGGGCGGTTTACAGGGGAGTATTTCCAAAAATTCGAAATATCTCCGTTACTATAAGTCAGATCGATCGATCGAATACAACTAATCTTATTGGAAATTAAATTTACTATAAATATTGATATGTACGTTCACTGTCTTAAGGGAAATCTGCTATTGAGGTCGTACTCATGACGTGATTTTCGAAAAATTTCTTCAAATGTCCATCGATCCTACGCAGGAGATGACGAAAATGAGGTTCGTTCAAAACTGTATATATATATATATATATATATATATATATATATATATATATATATATATATATATATATATATTTGTCTGTTACCGCTCTAGCGGTCGCAATTTTTGTTTGATCGTATATTTAGTTGTTTTATGTAAAAAGAAAAATCAAGTTCGTTAACGGCTGAAATCGGACCAGGGGGCGGGGGGGGTTAGAGGGGAGGATTTTCGAAAATTCGAAATATCTCCGTTACTATACGTCGGATCGAAAAAGATTACAGAATCAATCTTATTGCAAATTAGATTTGCTATAAATATTGTTCTATACATTTATTCTGTATCTTGAATATTAACTGAGATATTTGCATTTGTATTCTGCGTGTGCTCGGCAGCAGTCTATGATCGGACTTTCCGCCGTGAGCTCTGGCGGCCGTTTTCGTAAATATTTGTCCCTCGTAAATAGATTTAGAGGTTTCTATTACAACAGTTGTTATTAGGCAGATTTCTCTATTCTAAAACTTCACGTGGGAAATCTGCTTAGTTTACGCAGCCCCTGCGTGACGGACCTTCTCTAGTAAATTCAGAACCATCAAATTCAGGTACGCACATAGTAAATTACACATCAAAAAAGGAGAAATGAGAAAAAAAACACAATAAATAATTCATTAAAGGAATCTCAATAACGTAGTCATTTCCAGTTGTGGTGGGTCAATGAAATTGCGAAATCGTCGATTTCATGATTCCATCCAAAAAAACAAAGTTTTATTAACAACAATCAAAACGTTCTTTGCATTTTTATTGGCAAATGTCCTACAAAAACTTAGAAATATTCAAATCCATACATTCCGTAGCAAATTTACGACAGAGAATTTATTACTTGAAGATCCTAAGTTGCCACTTAAGCCTAAAACCTATTTCAATTGTATATGTCTTGTAACATGTACATGGATTGTATTTCTTATGTGATATCGGATAAAACAACCCCACCACCCTTCGCAGGTCGTTAATTGTACACAAATTTCATTTACAAAATATAAGTAAAATTAAAATTTCAATATTCTGAGGAAACTCCAAATAAGTAGTTTGGGATATCAGCCTAAATATGTTATTAAGGTAAAAGTTTGGAAATGAACGTACAATCAAGTTCTATTTTTCAAACCACATAACCTCAAGCTATTGTATCCAGGCGAAAAGTTCACATGAAAGTAAAATATGTCCATATTTTATATAAATTTGACGAATAATATTCGGAGGCAGCGGCAGCAATCGACACAATGAAGTCTGAAATTGGATTTGGAGGAAAAGTTTCTGCTCCCACACTTTCATAGACGAGCTGGCTGCAAATTGACATATTCATACATATTTGATAGAAAAGCATTTCGGAATAAATCAAATCAGTACTGCAAAAACTAACTTTAAACTAATGAAAAATGCCAGTCTCTGGCTCTACAGACACACGGCATTGGTGGTAGGTCTCGTGGTCAGCTTGACCCATTGTGGAGGCATTATAGGTTGCAAGTGAAGATTTCTACTTCTTTATTAAGGTTGCTACTCAATTGCCTCACGATACTGAGTTTTAATCTGGCTGCTTCAACATTGTACATCTGCTTCTCATTAACCACTGAACAACCCCCCCCCCCCCTCGGAAGAAATAAGGATCTCCAATAAAGACGAGCAACTGAGGTTGGACGTCAAAAAATAATCTTGGATTATGAAAATTCAAAAACTCGTTTTGATTTTTTTTTTTGGCTAATTTGACCATCTGCATTGATTGATTTACATTTGCTCTGTATACTTGAATTTAATTTCAGTAAATTGAAGTACCATTCAGGTCAGGTTAATAAGTCAGGTTCTACTTAAATAATTGCAGGATAATGGTTAATTCGTTTTTATTGTCATAATACTGCAATATAAATTATTATTTATTACTCCAAAAAAACTTTAAAATATATCTTACATTTTATAAATATATTAGTGCCCAGGCGGCACTAGAAATGCATTATTGTGATTTCAAGGTCTATACAAGTGTACAAATGGAATTCAATAGCAAGGTACAAATGCAAGATCTATAAGAAGGTATAAATGCATGGTCTATACAAGTGTACAAATGGAATTCAATAGCAAGGTACAAATGCAAGATCTATAAGAAGGTATAAATGCATGGTCTATACAAGAGTACAAATGGAATTCAATAGCAAGGTACAAATGCAAGATCTATAAGAAGGTATAAATGCAAGGTCTATACAAGTGTACAAATGGAATTCAATAGCAAGGTACAAATGCAAGATCTATAAGAAGGTATAAATGCAAGGTCTATACAAGTGTTAAAATGCAATTCAATAGCAAGGTACAAATGCAAGATCTATAATAATTCAATAGCACGGTACAAATGCCAGGCTCATAACAATCTGCAATGTGACAAGGGCTGTGACAATGTACAAATACTGGAAACAGATCTATTATGGCCAATAATATAGGTATTCTTCCGATACAACGGCTACTAAAAACAATACTTTGAAAAGTCACAATTAAATTATTATCTACCCCTATGAACCATATTCATCAATGTGAGTCACTTCTAATTCATAGTCCTTTAACCAACATTTAATAGATTCTACTTAATTACTTCTATTCAGTTTAGAACCAATTTTTAAATCGAAGTAGAGTTCTGCAACTACAGCTTGGCAAGTATCGATTGGAATGTTGTATTTCCCCCTGACTAATACCTCGGGATATCGGATAAATCCAATAAACATAATAAAAACGTCTAACTCCTTAACATTTTAATTTGTTCCTAACTTAGGGACTTAAATTTATGAAGAACCTCTTTATCATTCCTTGGACTTATAATTAGATGTCCTACTTCTTGCCTTCCCTTAATTGGATCTGATAATTACAATAACGAATTTCTATTACCCCCTGAGAGCTATAGAATGCTTTACTCAAGCAGTTGATATTAGGGACATATATATATATATATATATATATATATATATATATATAAAACATGTAAGATATATTTTAAATATTTTTAGAGTACAAAATAATGATCTATATGTCTTATGACAATAAAAAACGAATTTACCATTATCCTGTAATCATTTAAGTAGAACCTGACTATGTCATTATTAATAGTAATTAAATTTACTGAAATGAAATGGAAGGATACTGAGCAAATATAAACAAGATGACAGTTGGTCCAATTAGCCAAAACTTGTCAAATTTTGAAAACCCAAGTAATCATAGTGGCCGATTATATATATATATATATATATATATATATATATATATAAATAAAATATAAGAATATAGAATATAAGAGCTGCGTTAATCAAGTAGATTTATAACGTACGTCAACTATTTATAATTACCTCAAAACGTAAAAGTTTAATCAGAACAATATTTAGTATTCACGCTTCAAATAAAGAGCTTTATAATACAACTACTTCTTGTTAATATGCCATGAGTAGGAATGGGGGTTTACTGAGGGCCGAAACTAAAACAAATATCTTAATAATCAAGATAGTGAATTTATACATTATATTTGCAATAAGACTGGTTTCAAACAATTTTTCGATCCGACTCACAATAACGGAGAAATTTAGAAATTTCAAATTTCACCTTCTAAGATTAACGAACTTGATCTTTAGTTTTACATAAAACGTTGAAATATCGAGTTTGGTAACGATCTAACATAAAGTGCGACCTCTAGAGCGCGTAAAAACACACACACACACACACACACATATATATATATATATATATATATATATATATATATATATATATGTATATATATTATTTTTTTTTAAAAAAAAAAGACCTCATTTTGCCATCTTTTGGGCAGGATTGATGGACATTTGAGGTCATCTTTTGAAAATCGCGTCATGAGTATGACCTCAATAGCTGATTTTCCTTAAGGGAAATCTGCTAAAAAGTCAGAACAGATATTATCTTTGGTTTTTTTTTTTTTTTTTTTTTTTTCAAATAACTTCGAATTGTTTTTTTTTTTATTCTAGTAATATTAAGGTTCAGTTAGTGCCTAATTCATATTAAGATCTATTCTTCTTTCATTTTTTGGCAGCCTTTGACTTAGAAGAATAAAATATGGTTGTCCTACAAAATATCGATTACACTAATTAATTTTATTTATGCTACATTTATTTATTGTGAAAAAATGGTCTATTTAAGCCTACTTAACCAATCGGCGGAAAGTCAATAATAAAAGAGAAACATCAAATGATTATTAAAATCTTTTTTTAATTAAAAAATTTTTATTTCTCAATGAACTCTTAATTCCACATGAAGCCTCATCAAGAGCAAAAAAGGTAGAATAAAGAGGTAACTAGAACAGCGATTTTTTCGTTACATACGGCCTTCCAGTGTAACAGTCAGAGAATGGCTTACAATGTATGACGGGTTCAGTCAGCTGATTTTGAGCCAAACATTACGAAATGAAAATAACGAGTAGTTACTTCTTAGTGTTCTATTTTCTCCTGATGAGGCGTCATGTGGACGGGAAACAAGTCGAAAAGAAAAATTATTTTAATAATCATTTGAAGTTTTATTTTTATTGGCCTTCCGCCATCGGTAAGTTAAGTACATTTATTTATTTTTTAGGCTGTCTGCATATATTATATATATACATATATATGTATATATATATATATATATATATATAGAGAGAGAGAGAGAGAGAGAGAGAGAGGAAGGGAGTAAGGTACAGTAAAATTTTGTTTTACATGGGGTATATTAATCCAGTTCAGAGTTTTTTATTTTATTTTTCATATTTTCATCACCGTGTACAAAACTTTATTAATCTAGTTTTTATGTCAAAAACATGGAGAAACATAAAACACTATACCGCCCCCCTCCCAACTGAAAAGTATATCCTACAACTCAGTTTTATCTAGTAGACAGGAAGAGGGCCTTTTCATCTCTGGCCAGCCTGAACTCATAATTATTTCGTGACCACTCAGTGATGGTTTGAAAAAAGCTAGACTCCTCTCGGGACTCAGAACCTCTCTCATGGAACTTCCATGCCTTCGTCCAGAGCATGGCATCTTAGCATTCCTTATTTAAAAAACTAGGAACAAAACTTAATCATGGAATGAGCTAAGCGAAATCAGCTATTGTGGCTGTACTCACAAAGTAATGTATGAAAAAATATCTTGAAATCTCAACGGAAATAAGGTCCGTGTATATATATATATATATATATATATATATATATATATATATGTGTGTGTGTGTGTGTGTGTGTGTGTTTTGTAAGTATATGTACATACACATAAGAAATTTGGTCATATTCTCCAATGATCTATCTTATTAATATATTTTATTTATTTGTGAAATTTCCGGGTCAAAGACCTCATTCAATAAATACTTTTATTCAAAATCTTCTAAAAAACTATTTGCAACAACTTATTTTTAGAATTTGACTTTACACATTCAAAATGAGTACAAGCTCAAAAACGCACCGGGGATTTGTGAATATAAAGATGTTTCAAATAAAATCATTTTTTGAATGAGGTTTGTTTCAAATTCAGACGCTTTTTGTCTATTCCCTTAACCATCACGGTGGTGTTACCAGTATGTAGATGTATCTCTTGTAACCCTTACGTGTAAAGATACGCGAAACCGAAACTAGTCAAAATGGGCTAGGGAGAGACAAAACTGATAATTCCGTTGAAATCTGGAAAACTGTTTTTCCAATACTTCCTTTACTTCGCAAAGGTTGTAAAAAAGTTCGGCAATGATCCAGAAGAAAGGGTAAAATGGAAAATCGCTTAAATCTCCGTTAGTATGCGTTGGGCCCAAATATGTTGCATAGACAATTAATACAAGAAAGCCTAAAGCACTCTCGTTATTAAAGTAATGTAATGCAATTTACGTTTTATACATTATTCTCTAATTTAAATATTGGCTTAGTTACTTGTATTTTAACGATTTCAGCCGTCAGTAAACCCCCACCCCTCTTAGTGAATTTACCATGTGCTATACCACCACTAAATATGCCCTACCCAGTCGTTACAAGTTCTAGAATTACTTGCAGAAGGTTAGGATTAAAACGAACTTCCTGTAAGTACTGTTTTGATGTTTCGGACTGTGTTTGCTTAAAACTTTAAAACTAATAAATGTATTAGTTAATTATGACATTGCTGAGGCCATGGACTTCCATAGTCAGAATTTGTATTAAATTTAAGGCCTATGTGTAAGAAAATCCTCCTGCAGAGCCTGTAGTTTATAAATTATAAAGTCTTGAGATCTGAATATAAATATATAATAAATTAATATTACGTTTGGGATTATTTTTTGGAATAAATCCAATAGATAATGTCACCTCCTAATTACCATCACTGCTGCCAAGTTTATACGAATATACAGCCATCCCTTGATTTTATTTAAGACCTTCATAACCGGAATATAAAGCGGCTTGCCAGTAAATTAATATTTCTACAAATATTAAAAACATAATATAAAACATTTTTTACTGCTTTGGAAACATGTCCAGATGTCACCACCTAATCCTAATTAAGTTTTATATATTTTCTTCAAACTGTTGTATATTTTTTGTAAATACACTTTAGAGGAGGAAAGGAACCTTGAATATTGCCCAACGCCCAAATGTCTGCTTACCTATGAAAATCCCCCGAACCTGTTTCTGCCAGTCTAATCCACCAATTACGCGCTGCCATTAACATTTAACGCCTTATTTGAATTGGTAATTCCCGTTTATCCAATCATATGGGGCGAGCAATTAGGGCCCGCTAAGGACGCGGATTCCATTGGAGGCGATAGAGATGTTAGCCGCGTGGTAGTGGGGGAGCTGCGGGACAGGCCACCGTGTTGAGAGAGAGAGAGAGAGAGAGAGAGAGAGAGAGAGAGAGAGAGAGAGAGAGAGAGAGAGAGAGAGAGAGAGAGAGAGAGAGAGAGAGAGAGAGAGAGAGAGAGAGAGAGAGAGAGAGAGAGAGAGAGAGGGAGAGTGTGAGAGAGAGAGAGGGAGAGAGAGAGGGGGGAGAGAGAGAGAGAGAGAGGGGGGAGAGAGTGAGAGATTGGGGGGTGAGGCAGAGAGAGAGAGAGAGAGAGAGAGAGAGAGAGAGAGAGAGAGAGGAGAGAGAGAGAGAGAGAGGAGAGAGAGAGAGAGAGAGAGGAGGGAGAGAGAGAGAGGGGAGAGAGAGAGAGAGAGAGAGAGAGAGAGAGAGAGAGAGAGAGAGATGCTTTTATTGTCATAGGACCAATGGTCCTGTCTTAGAGACAATAGACATGTATGTTTACTATAAACTGGTTACTAATACTATAAATCAAACTAAACAACTTATAAATTAAATTAAAACTTATCCAAAAAACATAAAAATACTGTAAACATATATATATATATATATATATATATATATATATATATATATATATATATAAACTAATGTACAAACAGAAAACTAAAAATATAAATAAAACTAATAAACAAATGGCATTATGGTGGACTGTGGTACATGTCATATCCCCATCTCGGTCGTTAGAAAATGATTAATGCAGGACTTTCGGAATGATGATGATGCTTTTATTTCTTCCGGTAAAGCATTCAGCTCTCTTGCCACAACAGCAGAGAAAGATTGGCGAAATATGTTTGTTCTGCAGGCTGTCAGTTTGAAATTGTTTCCCAGTCTCTCACTATTCATGGGAATAAAACCCTCATAAAGATTTTTGGGCACTCCGAAATCCAGGATTTTCTTTGAAAGGCATAGTATATTTAAGCGCCGATACACCTTAGACGTGAGCCATCCCAGAGCTTTCGTGTATTATGTTATGTGCTCATCTCTCTTAGCATTGAATATATATCTGATTGCTGAATTAAATGCTCTCTGAATTTTTATGTCATCTGTAGATGTAATATCTATATAAACGGAGTCGCAGTACCACATTAATGGCAAAATTAGGCTGGATACCAGTTTTATCTTAATTTCTAATGGGAAAAAGTTTTTATATCTTATTAATGGATGTAATGATTTTCTTATTTTGTTAGCTACCGAAGCTGCTTGAGAGAGAGAGAGAGAGAGAGAGAGAGAGAGAGAGAGAGAGAGAGTAAAAAGAAAGACCTAAGTTCAAATAGATAATTTAATTTTATTAGTTACTATTTTCCACCTTCTAGGGAACCCTATGTCACCGAAAACATATAACTTAGTTAACAAGTTAATTGTATTACTGTAAGTCTATTTATAAGTTCATAAAGGAGTGAGACCAGTTTACTCTAGCTACAATACGGATATTGAGTTTGGTGTTTTATAATGTAGTCATTGTATTACAATTAAGAGCTTCTAAAAGAAACAATTGGTAATATGTTTACATGCAATTCAGCTGTTCAAGTTGGCACAATTTTACGACAAAATGCCGTCAAATGTCAATCCACAGTACTTAGAATATAACGAAAATAAGATCCAGTAAAATTTGTATATATATTTATCAGTTAATGAACCAGCGGACGCAATTTATGGTGAATCGTTTCCAAACTGAATATTTAAATGTTTTGTGTTATTCGGGTTGAAAGCTTAGGTTCAAAGTTTTCTTCGCCAAGAATCCAGCCTTTGAAATTGGAGATAATTCCTTTCCGCCCAAAAAGAAGAAAAAACTATTGTAATATTGTCTCTGAGCATGTAAAAAACACACGTTGTAGTTGTTTAGCTTGGAAAGATTATATTCTAAGGATTGAAAAACGGCCTTTAGTTCCAAAATTAGTATTTATTAGTATTTTTTGGATACTACATAACAGGCAATGGTGCATATATTTGTAACAAACCAAAATAAACTTTGAGAAATATAACAACCAAGCATATGGGGCGAGCAATTAGGATCACTAAGGACGAGGATTCCATTGGAAGCAATAGAGATGTTAACCACGTGTTGGGAGAGAGAGAGGTGCGGGACAGGCCACCGTGTTCGAGCAACCAACTTTAAATCAGGCGGAGAGAGAAAGAGAGAAGAGAGATGAGTGAGAGAGAGAGAGAGAGAGAGAGAGAGAGAGAGAGAGAGAGAGAGAGAGAGAGAGAGAGAGAGAGAGAGAGAACATCAAGCAGTTTATGTTTTATTCATTGATGAGTGTGTACACAACAGTTTTGCTTTGTTCAGTTGCACAGTGCCCTTTCCGCCAGCTCTTCATCTCTCGAGGAATACAATTCCTCTGGAGGATTTTCTCCGTCCCTCTGGAGCATTTCTGCCGGACGCTTTGTTATCATTCAAAATGGAGTTATGCCTATTTTATATTTTAGCATTTGCAAACAGCAGTCGTACAACTTTCAGCTTCTCTGGACAATCATATAGCTGTTTTAAACAATACATTCTCTTCTATAATAGTATTCAAATGGATGTTTACATTATATATTCTGAACACATACTAATTTTCAAATGAAGAGAATATCTTAAATGCAAAGGGAATATGCCGTCATTTTTGATATATGGTTTCATTTTTAGAAGGAAACTCATTTTCACAATTTACAATACAATATATACAGGTGTGTTGTGCAATTGAATTGAAGAGTTGAAAGGCAAACATTCCTAAGTCTTGTTCTAAGAGAGTTGAAGTTCCCTTAAGGGAAATCAGCTACTGAGGTAGGACTCACGAGGAGGGAGGGGGAGGTATAGAGAGCCTAGTTGTAAAAAGAAAGACCTTAGTTCAAATAGACAATTAAATTTTATTAGCTACAGTTTTCTACCTTCTAGGGAACCCTATGTCACCGAAAACATATAACTTAGTTAAAAAGTTAATTGTATTACTGTAAGACTATTTATAAGTTCTTAAAGGGGTGAGACCAGTTTACCCTAGCTACACTACGGATATTGAGTTTGGTGTTGTATAATGTAGTCATTGTATTGCAATTAAGAGCTTCTATAAAAATCAATTGGTAATATGTTTAAGTGGAATTCAGCTGTACAACTTACCGCAATTTTCAAAAAAAAAAAAAAAAAATACTTTCAAACGCCAATTCGCAGTGCTTAGTATATAAAAGTAATAAGATCCGGTAAAGTTTGAATATATTCCTCAGTTAATGAACCAGCGGACGCAATTTAAGGTGGATAATTTCCAAACTGGATATTTAAATGTTTTACCCCAAATCCAGCCTTTAGAAGTTGAGGTAATTCCTTTCTGCCCAAAAAAATAAAATATTGTAATATTGTCATTCTGCTCATGTAAAAGGCAGACCTATAAATGTTGTAATTAAATTCTTTCTCTCAAATATTAGCCGAAGTATTTTTATTTTTAAATTTTCTGCCTTTAGTAAACCCCCATTTTCAAGTCATCGAACGTTAAGGATAAGTTAATATATCAAGAACCGTCTTATTTCAAACCGAAATATCAAATAATGTTTCCCACAAGTCTTTTGTTCTTGGATTGCTAAAATTAGAGTGATTGAGATTATTCTGAATCATTATAAATTGCAGTACTACATATAATTAATAGTTTTCAATAAAATTAATGTATTAAAGTCAGATATATTTCTGTAATTGTGTTTCTTTCCGATCAAGAATTTTTTTATCTGTCTTTTCAGCTCTGAGAGGTTGAACGACTTGTTTATTTACAATTCAGACGCTTCCTGTTGTACAAGTTTTCAACATTTTAATTGACTGAATCATTTCTCCTTATCATTTGTATTTATTCAATTAATATTCATGGTGGTGTTAAGTATTACCAGTATGTAGATATATCTATTGTAAAATTTCGTGTGGGAAATCCGCTTAGTTTACGCAGCCCCTGCGTGACGGACGTTTTTATCTGAGAAAAGGTATAAGCGTGTCACAGCTGGTAATCAGACGGCCAGGGAACCAATAAATCACTTGATGCCATCCATGTCTCGTTAATAAGGGCGATTAGAAGAAGGGATTTGCTTACTTCAAAACTCCTAAATTGGTTAAAATGTCCTTTTCGCTGACAGGAAATAAAATTGAATTAATCACACTTCGCCGACAAGTAATTTATGCTTTCGACCTAAATGAAAAAGAAAAAGGAGGAAGGAGAAAAAAAAAATAAGTTGGAATCAATTCGAGAGAGAAGGTGACTTTTGGCGCTTTCCTTTCCCTCTTAATTACTACCAAAGAAGCACTTGAAAGCTGGTCATTAAACCTCAAATACAACTTTAAAATAAATTGAATGCCTTTTAATTGCAAACCATTCCTTTAAGGAGATTTATGATAATCCTTTCTCTTATCTTCTTAATTAGGGGTATTTTCCCTCGGACTGTTTCTATAATTGCCAATGAATTTCAGTAAGGGTGTAACAACAAGGACGTTTTCAACAGTTTGCAACACTTACAGTCAGTCAATGAACCTTTAACCTCGAAATTAAAGTCTGTTTCATCACTTTAATATTTTAATTAGTCATGAAATACGACTGATCTAATTTAATTGGTAAACAAACAAAAAAAAATACAATAAAAAAGAAAATGAATGTGTCATAAAAGGAAGGGATGCAATAATTTGAATGCCCAGTCCTTCATAATAAAATCGGACAGTCCAGTAGATTTCATTCCATGTAAGTTGTTCTTCACGCCCATCGAACTCAACCATTAATGGATTTCGTTCGAGAATCACTTTTTTTTTTTTTTTTTCATTTTTATAATATTTAGAGAATTTATACTATATTCTTATGCAGTTCCTCCTCGTTTATACACTCACTCATAGCTTGTAGGGTAAGACTGGATAAAGATTCGACAGATTATGTAGGTTACAAGCAACAGAGGGATGGTGCTCTATCAATTCTTCTCTCTAATAGAACTCCCTCTTGAACTTTTCCTGAAACATTAATTGTTGAACAGTCGCAATCAGAAAGCAACAAGAAACCACCGCATGACCATCTAACCCTCTTTAATCCCATTTAGCATATTTCTCTTAAGGGAACTCAGCTATTGAGGTCGTACTCATAACACGATTTTCAAAATCTTTCCACAGACGTCCATCGATCTTCCCGAGGAGATGATGAAAATAAGGTCAGTTCAAAATGATATATATATTTGTCTGTTACCGCTCTAGCTGTCCCTATTTTTGTTTGATCTGTACCAAACTCGATATTTAAATCTGTATAAAACTAAAGGTCGAGTTCGGAGATTTAAAAGAGGGGGAAAATTTTGAAAATCTAAAAAATGTTAATATCTCTCTTAGTATTGAAGAGAGAGAGAAAACATTTGCTTAACACCATTTATAGGCCAGTAAATTTCCAATAATATTTGTTCTATACAATTTTTCGATATTTTGAATTTTCGAAATTCCCTTGTCTACCTCCCTTCCTCCCGCTGGTCAGATTTTATCCCTTACCTAATCTTACATAAAACTTTTTCTAGTTTGGTAACAATCAAACAAAAATTGACAACCGCTACTGACAAATATACATAAAATTTAGAACGGCCTCATTTTCGTTATCCTCTAGGTAGGATCGATGGACATTTGTAGAAATGTTTCCCTCGTCAAGAGTAAGACCTCAATGGCTGATTTCCCTTACGGGGATTCTCCTGAAACATTAATTCATTCAACTCTGTGGCGACATCTTAGTACGCGCCTAGTGCCTCCAAATAGTTCCACCCTTTTTCTCTGGGCTGTTGACTATATACTGTGAGTAATATGCACGCTCAGCACATTATTCAGCGATTTATTCATTTATGCATCGCTTCAAGTCACCATTTTATTCGAACTAAACGGAGTGTATGTAAAGGAGTATTAATTCACTCTCGTATCATTTCTATAATATATCTCCTTGATAATTTTCAGTGACTGCCATATTCCTCTACTTCAGCAATGAGTTACAATTCTATAATTTACTATATTATCTAATCATCCCTTCATTTCATCTGAAAACTAGCCAGTATTATTAACTCCCAGTCCACGGAATAATTAATTTTTAACTCAGTGGACATAAATCTCTTTCCACAGCCAAAGTCATTAATTACAGATACTCCCTCCTTTAATAATAAGAAAATTCTTAAAATAAACTCGCATTCAGCGAATATTTCTACGTACTTGTATACTTATATATATATATATATATATATATATATATATATATATATATATATATATATATATATATTTATCATCGATACCGACATCAAGAGAGTATATCGTTCACCTTACAACCTTTTTTATAGAAGTGTCTTGCATTATACCAGTCTCCAACCAAAGATTAACTGAAATTCCAAGTGAATTTGAAGAAAGTAAGATTAGTTAGCCAACTGAGAATTTCAAACAACGATTACTTGAAGCTGTATCACAATAAAAAAATGAAAATAATAAAATCCGGAGAAATTTGTGAATGCTGCCAGGAATTTATATCGGACGGATTAAAACATTTATTATTGCAATGTCCACAATACAGCTATCATAGAGAGCAATACTTGAAGACGTTTATAGCCACAAGTGATGACTTAATGTCCCTGGAAAATATTCTTCACGGGCAACGAAATAGTATATACAATTATCTTGATAATTAAACACAATAATATAGAAACGTCCAACGAAGTAAATTTGTACGTCACTGTAAACAAATAAATAAATGTAAATGCATATGATGTTTAAATAGTACTAATCAGATTAAGTTTATAACGAATATTAAAAGTTTTTTAAGTACTACTTGAAAATATTTCTTTTTAAAAAAATGTATTATTTTATGTATATAGTAGGTTAATATTGTCGTTAGTTCTTATATATTTTTTGTATATTATTAGTATGATTACCAAGACTAAATGGGCCAGACTCGGCCAGAGATTAGCCAAGAAAATCTCTCTCTCTCTCTCTCTCTCTCTCTATATAAATATATATATATATATATGCATAGGTTCTTCAGAAAAAAATTCAAATTTTATTTTCTTGCAGTCTTTGCACGCTATATAGTTCGGTCTGGCATACCATCTTCGTGGCAATGAGGTTGAGGCAGCTCATGCCAAACTTAGTCCTCTGTTAGTTTGACAGACAGCTAACTTAGAGGCCGGTAGCATGAAGCTTTAGTGGTTTCTTCACCGGACGGCAGTGTGCCCATGAAATATTAAGGGGCTACGTGAATTAAGCAGATTTCCCGTCGTGTTCAAATATTCTCCATTTTTCCTGAAATAAAAAGCAATGTAAATAAAGTCCGTCACGCAGGGGCTGCGTAAACTAAGCATATTTCCGACGTGCTGGTATAACACACTTGTGATCTCAATCTCTATTTCTTTGTAAAAAAAAAAAAAAAAAAAAAATCCGTCACGCAGTGGCTGCGTTAACCCTTCACAGGCAAGGCTGGGTCGCCGGTGACCCAGAGGTTGGTAAAAATATATTCTGAGTAAAGTAAGGGAGTGCACTCCCCCTCCCCTCCTTCCGAGAGTTGATGAAAAAGAAATTGAGAATCAGCCTGGACCCAGCACTTCAAGACGTCGGTGTGCTTTTTGTGAAAAATCAAGAGATCGTAAGGGTACATCAAACTGCGGTCATTGTAATCGCAGCCTATGTGCTGAGCATAGGCTAAGTGTTTGTTCTCGATGCATTACCAGAGTCTCACCTGAAGAAGATGAAGAAATAGAAGATTGTTCTGAGTTTGAAGTATTAGTGAACTTTCATTACTAAGAGTTTATTCCTTTTTTTCATTTTTTATCCCTCATATTTTCTTATTCTTTTTTCCGTAGAGTATTTTTTTATATATATTTTTTCTGTAAGAGCTTAAACTATTTATTTTGATCTGGAAAGTTTTTGACTGTTCAGAGTAGGAAAAATTATTGCTGGACTGCCGGATGAAATGGGAGACTGATAACTTACTGAAAATTATTAAATCACTAAGATTTTATTAAATTTTCTCGTCTTTTATAGCTGGAAATTATTTATTTTTTTCCTTCTAGGAGTTTACTCGTTTAATTTTTATCTTTTATCCTATACGGATACCAAAGGTCTGGAACTCTACGTTCTTACTAATTTAAGTATAGTTCCTACTAATGTAAGTTTTTGTATTTTTATCATATTATGTATATTGCTAAATAAAATAAATTTTTCAAACTATACTTTCTTTTCTTATATAAAAAAAGACAACTGGAATATTTTTGTTAAAATGAAAAAAATGTGCTATAAATATGACTGGGTCACCCGTGACACAGCTTGCCTGCACTGTAATTTTTAATATTCCTTGTCTGTGAAGGGTTAGCTAAGCAGATTTCTCACGTTCGTCACGTATTTGCATTTACCTCATGACGTAAAAGTTCAATGAGAACAATATTCGTTATTTATGCTTCAAATAAAATGCTTCATATTATAACAGCTTATTGTTGATATGGCATGGGTTGGAGTGGGGTTTACTGACGGCCGAAAACTAAAACACGCAAATATCTCTGTTAGTATTATAGATAATGAACAGATGTATATTACAACATTTATAGAACTAGAATCAGCTATTGAGTTGATGAAAATGAGGTTGGTTCAAAACTATATATTTATTTGTCTGATCGTTACCAAACTCGATAATTAAACGTTTTACATAAAAATAAAGTTTAAGTTCATTAACGGTCAATCAATGAGTAGGAGCGGGAGTTTAGAAGGTGAGGAACTTCGAAAAGTCTTAATATCTTCGTTATTATCCACCTGATCGAAAAGTTGTATAGAACCATTTTTATTGCAAATGTACTGTTCTATAAAAGTTGTTGGGTACGTTTTTTCACCATCTTGATTATTAACTAAGGTATTTGCATTTTTTTTTAGTTTTCAGCCTTGCGTAAACCCCCAACTCTAATCTTGTCATTTTAACAATAAGCTGTTATATTATGAAACACATTATTTGATGCCTCAATATCAAATATTGTTCTCATTGAAGTTTTACGTTTTGAGGTAAATCTACTGACTTAACGCAGCCCCTCGAGTGACGGAATACTTCATAACACGTTTAATTTTTCTTTATATGGAATTAAATAAACAAGAAGTGAGACGCTAGGCTTGATAATAATTTTTCAGTTTCTGAAGAAGATATTAATTTGTTTTAATGTGAGCCAAGAACATCTCCTCGAGGCTTATATAGATAAATGATTTTTTGGGGTAAAAAAAAAACAACACAGAATTAACGAGGGACTCGAGAGGGAAAGAAAAAAAAAGATATGGTATTTGCTTCCTCAGATATGTGTCCGTATTAACATAAAAGTAATATAAGAGTAGATAGTATCGTGGAGGTTGGGCAGTGGTCGGTTTTGTTCTCAGATGTTCGGACCTATGGGTCGGGGAGCTACGGCAGCTAGGAATAATTCCCCTCAAGATAAGATTTACATTTAAACGAGCTCATTTGGTGGTTGGGAGAGTTTTTGGAGAGGCCAAAGAGGTAGGCCGCTCTCTTCCCACCTGCCAAGGAGGTAGGTGTACCTCTCTGCTGAAGTATTTATGGCAGTGAAACCTCCCTTTATGACGTACCCTCTTTCAACAGACGATAACTCCACAGATGAATTGCTTTATTTCGGAAGATAGCTAACCCCACTCTTTACTTTATCATTATAATATTAATGAAGAAGTTTTGTTTTTTTCTTACAAATTAATTAAAGAATCAATGCCATTTCCAAAGATCTATCTGATTACATTAATGAAGACGTCTTGAATTCAAAGGAAGAATATTTTTCCCAAGTTTCTCGTTGAAAATATACTTTTGTTCATCCTTCTTTATTTTACAGTTCAATAATTTGTTGATATACTTCTGTTCCCATTTCCCTTAAGGGAAATCAGCTTTTGAGGTCATACTCATGACGCGATTTTCGAAACCTTTATTCAAATGTCCATGTCCATCGATCCTACCCAGGAGATGACGAAAATGACGTCCGTTCAAAATTATATATATATATATATATATATATATATATAATATATATATAATATATATATTTGTCTGTTAACGCTCTAGCGGACGCAATTTTTCTTTGATCGTTACCAAACTCGATATTTAAACGTTTTATGTAAAAAGATCAAGTTCGTTAACTGCTGAAATCGGACCAGTGGGAGGGGGTTTAGAGCGGGGGATTTTCGAAAATTCGAAATATCTCCGTTACTATACGTCGGATCAAAAATTTCTATAGAACTAGTCTTATTGAAAATTTCATTTACTATAATTATTGTTCTACATTTATTCTCAATCTTGAATATTAACCGTGATATTTGCATTTTTATTTAATTTGGGCCGTTAGAGGACGACTAGTTCGGCCCATTGACGTAACTGTTCGACTCTCGTATGGAGATTTCTCTATTGTATTACTTCACGTGGGAAATCTGCTTAGTTTACGCAGCCCCTGTGTGACGGACTTTTTGTATGTGAGTTTCGGTTTGTCCGTCGTCCAATTCCCGTTATGTAAGGTAATTTACTTGATGAGTTTTATTCTTTAAACAAGAGTACAGTAATGTACAGTGTTTTGTAACGTACAGTCATATGAAAGGTGGTCATATATCTGGTTAGGTTCACTGTCACATTTGCAAGTATTTGCGTTAAATATAGTACATGTAGCTTTTTGTATATCCGTGTCCTGATATAAACTGTATTTGTTTAAAATTGCTAAGAGTTATTTTTTGTCTGGTTTGTTGATATATTGAATATAGGCAACTGTTTAGATGGATGGGGATATGGGTATAACGTAAGTCTTCATATCATTACAAATTCTTTAATATAATTTGTTTACTTTCCTTTTAAAAAACATTTAGAACACTCATACCTTAATTATTGACAATCTAGCACAAATTTCAAAATTAAAGACGAAAGTAACAATGATGTGGGTTCCAGGACATGAAAACATTGGACGAACACGCCAAACATGTAACCCAGAGAGAATCTTCTGGCTTTAACTTACTGACCCTACCGGACTTACATTTACAAATACTACAGACAGCATTAAATGAATGACAAAAATGATGGCATAAATCATCTGCGAGAAATAAAGCCTTGTATAAGCCGGTGGCCGTCCAGCAGACGTGACAATAGACGAAACTAAGTTGTACTAACAAGACTTAGGATAGGACACTCACATATAAAGCACTCATACCTCTATGCAGCAATTGCCATGAACCATTAACCATTAAACACATACTGACTAACTGCAGGAACATTAAATAATGAAGACTCCACACAACATGTACGAACTTCAGAACAACCAGTTCACATATCGACATTATACTAAATCAACTTAAAAAACTGAATTGGTTATGCAAAATATAACCTAGAAATATAATATAATTTTGATCAATTTTAAATAATATAAATGTACGAATATATAGGAATAACATAATATTTTTATTAAAGCCATTTTAAATAGTTGTCTTCATTTCTGGTTTAATGTTTATTATTAATCCAATTTTTATTACTTGAATTTAATGTATATTTATTGTGTTTAATTTGTTATCCGGGGTTCAGTTTTTTGTTATTTTTGTATAATTTTGTCTTTATTTTACATTGTTGAACTTATAGCCAAATTGCCTAGTTGCGGGTACTATTGTATAAATAAATAATAAAATAATCTGAAATATGTCCAAATTTTCTCCATATCAAGTATCCTCAAGGGCATTTTACATTTTTTTTAAATATCAGTTAAGATATTCATTTTTAGTGTCATAAAAACAAAAATTGGTGACTGTCATTTTTATAAAAGAAATTAAATTTATGGTTAATGCACTTAATAATTCAATAATTATCTGCAGAACTCTATCAACCACTCAAAGAAGAAATTGATAAAAACTGGCAACATGCGGTACGAAACCAGAACAATAAACTAAAAACTAGTAAAACCACCATCCGTCCATGGAAATATTTGACAAGAGACAACAGAAGAGATGAAGCCGTATTAGGAAGACTCCGAATAGGGCACACAAGATTTACGAATGGTTATTTTATGACAAAAGAACAACCCCCGATTTGTGGGAAGTGTAACACAGACTTGACTATCTACCACATATTAATGGAATGTCATAAGTATTCAGATACACAAAACGAATGCAATATTTGGAGATGACTCCAAAGCTATATAAATTGTTTAATTTTGTGAAAATTACGAATTTATACAAAGAAATTTAAACTACAAGTTTTTTTGTTTTTTTTTTGTATTCTCGTTCATATTGTTAAAATGGCAATATGGATGAGGATACCAAAACGTGAGTTATAGATATTACAGGGCGATGATAACCTGGTAGTTTTTCGCCCTAAAACCCTATGAAACAAACAAACAATAATTATCATAATATAATTACTTTGGTTTATTATTTTCAATAAAATTATTGTTACCATTTTGTTCTAAAATATGTATTTTGTCATAAATATTGAATTATTAAGTGTATTAAACCACGTTACATTCTTTTAGCAGAAATGTTATTGTTAAACATTTTATTGTTGTAGGTTTTGTAATTTAATTGTTTGTTTTTCATTCAAGAACAGTTATGTTTTGAGTTATGTAGTTCTAATGATGGGAATTTAAATTCCTGAAAGCGCTGAACATTTTAAAAATAAATTGTGAGGAGCCATAAAACTGACTTCTGTAACCTTATTAAAACTTATTTTTACTGGATAATATATTTTATACAATGTTTCTTTTTCTCTCTTTCTAGCGACGAAATTATTAATTAATAAGAAAGCATTCCTCAGTTTTATTAACAACAAGCAATTTATCAAATTCCAAAAGATATTTATCAGGATGTGGCTGGAGAAAAATCGATAGCCACGTTGTGAGCGTTGCCCAGTTTTCCGGGATGGCTACACTGCTATATCGTGATAGGGTTGTTTTCCAAAGAGAATACCATTTCAGTTATTTGTGTGTGTGTGTGTGTGATATGTTGTTCTGGAGGCTTATTTTTCCTCAGGGGAAGATAGCCTAGCTCGCTTCTCCTATCTGGATCTAACTTTATTTATGGTTCAGAGTGCGAACAGCTTTTGGTTATAATCGAAGAATAACCTCGACTCCAAATGCTTTCCATCCCTTATCCGATATTTTTAATGGTTTTATAATTATACGTTTGCCGTTGGGAGAGCCATTACGTCCTCGCTAACATCGCCATAATAAATGGCGCGTACATAGTTCCTGGAGGGATATTTATTGATTGAACACACTGAGCATAGTGCTAACTTGATATTACTGCTTATGATTCATTCCAAACTCATAAAATTCAGACGTTTCGTCTGAATAAGAGGGCCATAAAGTATTCAGAAGAAAAATGTTCACGATATTTTCGAATTCGGCAACGTAGGAACGTACATTTTAGCAGAATTACCTTACGAAAAATCAACTACTGAGGTTGTACTCATGACGAGACTTTCGAAACATTTCTTCAAATGCCCATCGATCCTACCTTTAGATGAGGAATATTGGGTCCTTTCAAAATTATTTATATATATATATATATATACATAAAAGTCTGTTACAGCTCTGGTGGTCGCAATTATTGTTTTATCGCTAACAAACTTGATACTTAAACGATTTAGCAGATTTCCCTTAAGGGAAATCAGCTATTGAGGTTGTACTCAAGACGCGATTTTCGAAATTTTTCTTCAAATGTCCATCGATCCTACCCAGGAGATGACGAAAATGAGGTCCGTTCAAAACTGAATATATATATATATATATATATATATATATATATATATATATATATATATATTTGTCTGTTACCTCTCTAGCGGTCGCAATTTTTGGTTTATCGTTACCAAACTTGATATATAATCGTTTTATACAAAAAGAAAGATCAAGTTCGTTAATGGCTGAAATCGGTTAAGGGGGAGGGTGGGGGGTTTAAAGGGGGAGAATTTCGAAAATTCTTAATATCTCCGTTATTATGTGTCGGATCGAAAAATTGTATAGAATCAATGTTATTGCAAATTAAATTTACTATAAATATTGTTCCATACATTTATTCTATATCTTTAATATTAACCGAGATATTTGCATTTGTATTTTGTGTGTGGTCGGCTATATTCGGGACATTCCGCTGAGAGCTCTGGCGGCCGTTCCCGTAACTGTTCGTCCCTCGTGAATAGGTTTAGAGATCCCTTACTACTACAGATGTTATTGGGCAGATTTCTCGACTGTAAAACTTCACGAGGGAAATCTGCTTAGTTTACGCAGCCCCTGCGTGACGGACTTTTATGCAAAAAGGAAGACCTGGTTTTAGTTGGAAAATTTCGTAAATTCGAAATATCTCCGTTATTATACGTCGGATCGAAAAAGTGTATAGAACTAATCTTATTGTAGATTTAATTGTATATAATTGTTCTTATGTACACATTTTCTCTAAGATTAATATTAACCGAGATATTTGATTTTTTTAATTTACATCAAAAATTAAACCCCCAGTCCTACTCATATCATATTAAGTTATTATATCATGCAGCTCTTTATTCGAAGCTTAAATACCAAATATCGTTTTTATGAGGCCTTTATTACGCGAGATACATAAAAAATAACTTTGTATAAGTTCAGACATTTAACTGTCTGAACTTATCCAATGTAAATCTATTATTGTAAATTTTTAAGTCATTGTTATTGTTCCAGTCACTCAACGTTCCACTAAGGAAATGAGCCATTTACAGCTATTTTATATAATTGTATTATTTCATTTGACGGGATTATCATAGGATAGATTGTACACTTGGAAGCGAATAACAGAATAGAATTTATCTTCTTTTCTTTATGTAAATAATAATTCATATTCATTATTCTTACATTCAGTGAAGTATTTAGAGTTGCTCAGGGCCCCTAGAATGTTTTTTTTTGAGAGAGAAATTGACCACAATTCAAAATGGTTAAGAAGGTACAAAAAATATCGAGTAAATAACCTCTCTTATCTGAAGAGAACATTCACTCTACCGCTAAGAAATTTATAATATGGTAATGAGGTTGATTCCTTCCGGAGAAGGAACGCTATCTTGTAAAGCAGGGGAAGGAGGCGGTGTCCAGGCAATTGCACTACTTTTTCATGCTCGAGTTCCTTGTCGCAGCAAATATAAACAAGGAACGTCCCGTCTCCCAAGGTATATATTTATATATATATAAATAGCGAGATATGCAGAAAACAGGAATAGAGTCTAGACTCCAAGCGAGCCGCACCACTCCTCATATTTCACTGCGGAAAACAGAGCAAAAGTAATGCTCATCTTTCATACACTTCGTTCCTATAGCTGCAGATGGCAGGTAGGGCTTCTGAGAGCCAGGCATCCAGATTTGACATAGATAACCTATCTCATTCCTAATAGACATTTTCGATGGCGACATGCAAACCTACTTTTGAAGATTAGAACGCAAGAATAAAAAAGTCCGTCACGCAGGGGTTGAGTTAACTAAGCAGACTTCCCACATGCGACGCGTATTTGTATTTAGCTCATGACGTAAAATTTAAATAAGAACAATATTTGTTATTTAGTCTTCAAATAAAGTACTTCATAATATAACAGCTTATTTTTATATATGATTACGAGTTGGGGTTTACTGAAGGCCGAAAACTAAAAAAACGCAAATATCTCGGTTACTATTAAAGATAATGAAAGCATGTACATACAACATTTATAGATCTGTTAATTTACAATAAGATTGGTTCTATACACATTTTCGATCCGACTTACATTAGCGGAGATATTTCGAATTTTCGAAAAATCCTCCTCTCTAAACCGCTCCCCTCCCACTGATCCGATGTCAGCGGTTAGCGAACTTGAATTTTATTTTTACATAAAACGATTAAATGTGGAGTTTGGTAACAATCAAGCAAAAATTGCAACGCTAGAACGTTAAGAAACATATATATATATATATATATATATATATATATATATATATATATATATATATAATTTTGAACGGACCTCATTTTCGTCATCTCCCGGGTAGGATCGATGGACATTTGAAGAAAGGTTTCGAAAATCGCGTCATGAGTACGACCTCAATAGCTTAAGGGAAATCTGCTAAAATGTCCGTCACTCAGGAGCTGCGTAAATTAACACACTTTTGACCATATATGAAAACATATACCCTATGTCTATAATATAATAACCTCATTATATAAGGCCAACTCCTTTCTATAAGGAAAATCCTTGTAAGCAATAAATAAAATGAATAAATGTAATAAACAGAAGTAGCGTTGGGGGTGGGACGTTACTAAAGTCTGAAAAGAAGAAAGTAGGAATAACTCGCCTAATACTTGAGTTACGTAAAATGCATCGAACAACAATTGTAGAACATAAAACATTTTGCGATCCGACACATAATAAGGAAAATATTCAGAATTTTCAAATCCAGCCCTTCAAACCCCCACTATTCCAGGTCGGGCTTCAGCCAAATAACAAATATGATATTCAGTGTGAAACGGTTAAATATCGAGTACGATATAAATCAAGCAAATTTTCAAAACAAGAGCGTAAAATTTTAAATGACGTCATTACTCATCGAATTAGCAGACATCTCCCATAATAAAGGTCTCTTGAAATCAGTATTTTGAATGTAAGCATAGAATGATATAGTTCATTATATAGCAGCTTATTGTTAATATCAATGATTATTTTTCAATCTGACTTATAATAATGGATATATTTCAAATTTTTCGGCTTAACTTCTGTCGCAAACTTATTACTTTTGTTTTAACTCAAAATTTATTTCATTAACATTTACTTTTATTTTATTTTTTTTAATGTCTTGTGATAATTTAGCTTTGTAGTCAGCAACTACCATCGGTGAGTTGCTACACTTTCTTCTATGGTATCGATCAAGTAAATATTAAGGTCTCTAGAAAATATAATCTTTGCTGAATCTCTCATATTTAATGCTTTTTCATTTAAGCATAGACCATATAACCTTTAAACTATTAGAGGCCACAAAAATTATTGACAAGGCTTTAATAAAACCTCACTATTACCGCTGGATTCAGGAGAGGCAGAGTAATATACATCAATAATATCATTGGAATATTTCTGTCATTGATAGCGAATATCCAAAATTGTGGGTATAGTTTAGGGTGATAAGGGTTTGCCAAAGCTGGGAGGGGTGGCGATAAATTCACAAAAAAAAATCATTTTATTTTATAACGCCATTTTCAAAGGCGATTAATTGTAACAACGAAAATAAGTTACGAAAGACAAGAAAAAAACACGACAAATAGTGAAAGACATATATTCAACGTATTTAAAAAAGAAAAAAAGCATTAGAAATAAATAAAAAAATTAATAATATATATATATATATATTGGCGTATTCTAATAGATGATTTAAGACTAGCAGTTATAACAAAACCCGACTTTTTATTATTTACCAATATTTAAAAAATAAAAACAGTCCGTCACGCAGAGGCTGCGTAAGCTAAACAGATTTCAACGAGAAGTTTTGCAATAGGTAAATTTACATATTATTACATTTAACACCACCGTGAATATTAAGTGAACAAATACGAATGACAAAGATAAATATTTCAGTCAATTTACATTTTAATAACCTCTTCAACCGAAAGCGTGTGAATTTTAAACAAATAGGTCAGCCAACCTCTCAGAGCTGAAAGATAGAAATATTCATGAGAAGAAAGAAAAACAATTACTGAAATATAACTTAATATAATAAATGAATTGTATTGATAACTATTTACTATATCTAGCGCTTCAATTTATAATGAACCAGAATAAAGTTTATTTCAATCACTCTAATTTTAGTAATCCAAGAACAAATGGGGGGGGGCATCAGAACCTGTTTGTATGTATCTCATCTAGAAATGATATGTTGAACACAATATTTGTAATTTCAGCCCACAATAAGACGATGATAGTTTGGCTTATTCATGTCGTGCGATGCCAAAGAAGGCTGGTTTACTTAAGGCTGGAAATTAAAAAAATGCAAATATCTAGGTTAATATTTCAGATAGGGGAAGAATTTGTATAACAAGGTTTCGTCATTTTACAAAGAAAACTAATAAAAAGTTTTTTTTTTACAAAATACTAATTATGTTGCTTATTACCTACTAATCCGTAAACAATTATTACTGTACATCTGGATACTCTTAAAATGAGTTTTGAAAACATTCTTTTGAACCATGAAAACCCGTCCTCTTTTTCTTCTTTTTTTTTTTTTTTGAGCGAAGATAAGCAAACTCTAGAACATTCTAAAATGATGCTCTCCGGAGTTTATCTGCTAATTTAATCACAGTTTATATTTGTATAATCGCCATGGTTGTAGGATTCAAAGATTATTTATATTTTCATAGATAACAGGTGGTAAGAGGGAGCCCCCCTCATCCCTCGGCTAAGCTAGCCTGTTTCTCTATTTTTGTATTATAAATACACGAGAATGAGATAAGGGAGCTCTGATAAGAGATAGCTACTAATTTATTTAGCCTGCTTAAAATGTTGTTCGATTAAACAGATTAGTTCCCATCAGATGTTCTATGTTCACATCCACTCCTTGTGAAACAACGCCAATTATTTACATTATGTTCAGAGGGAATTAATAAAGTAACAATAAATGTCCTTATTATTATTACATTAAATTTAAAATTTGCTTATTCACTGTTGAAATATAATTGTAGTCATTCCTGTCTCGCATTATTAATTTAATACATATGTGGGCGGGCCATAACCGGCCGTGAGACATTTTGATAAACCCAATTATGCAAAATTATTACACTGCTTACTCCAAATGAGGAAGATGAGGAGAGATTTGTGCGTTTGGCAGTACTTATAAATGCGAACAGTTATTTTCAATGAAAGTTAATAATTCAAAACATCGTACAAGGCTGACTGACGATAATTTGGAAAATTATTTACGTCTTTGTATCAATGGAATTAATCCAAACATCGATCGATTAGTTTCTCGAATTCAAGCTCAAGTGTCTCATTGATTTCGGTATCGCTATTTAACTTGCGTTGTTTGTAATAATTCAAAATTTTAATATTTAATAATAATGTTGTGCCAATTTTTTTTCTTTTCATTTTGTTATCTTAATAAATTGTATTATAATTACATTGTCGTATAATTTCATGTCTGATATCTATCGTTAAAATTTATGAACACTACTTTAAAATGCACCACTTTTAAAAGATGCCCGCGAACGAATTTGCGCACTAAAGTTTGGCCTACAACATGTCATATGTTGCCCATACCTGATTTTATAGATGTTGACGGGTTGATTATAAACGGTTTGGAAGTTCTAACTCAGGCACTAAATAACTCTTACCTGCAATTTGGGAGATTTAAGGTTGTACTCATGACGGGATTTTCGAAATATTTTCCTCAAAGGTCCATCGATCCTACCTAGGAGATTTCGAAAATGAGGTATATATATTTGACATTTTACGCATTACTGGTTGCGATGTTTGTTTGATCTTTACCAAACTGGATATTTAAACGTTTTAACGTGGAATGGCTATTGAACAAATATTGATGGATTTATAATCGTACATATGTTCAAGTCATTATCTTTTCCAGTCAAAATATAACGATTGCATAATCTTAACATTTGTTGAAAAAGCGAAGGGCTACTTAACTTCCCACAACTAATCTCATCTCACCATTTATTCTCTGTTTTCAAATAACAAAAATTGTTTAATGACATCGACATAAAACAAGGATTTTCATGTATCTCCCGTTATAAAGGTCCGTCGAAGACAATATTTGATATTTAAGCTTAGAATTAAACGTCCTCATAATATATGCGCTTATTTTTAAATGCGCGCTAAAAATGGGAGTTTAATAAGAGATTAAAATTAAAAAATGCAAATATCTCGGTTAATAATCAAGCCAGAGAAAACATGTATACAGCAACATTTGTAGGAAATTAAATTTGCAATCATACTGGCTTTATACAATTTTTCGATACAACATATGGTAACATAGTTATTTCAAATTTACGAAATTTCTCTCGTCAAATCCCCCCCACTCCTTCCAGTGGTCTGATTTCAAAGAACATGATCTTTAGTTTTACATAAAACGTCTAAATATCGTTTTTGGTAACGATCAAAGAAAAATTGTGACCGCTAGAGCGTTAAAAGAAATATATATATATATATATATATATATATATATATATATATATATATATATATATATATAGAGTTTTGAACGGACCTCTTTCTCGTTAATAGCTGCCTAGGATCGAATGATGTTTGAAAAACTTTTTCAGTTGAGCACAACCCCAATAAATATTGGGGCTCAGGTTAGCCATGTGAATTAAAGCGTTGGCTTAAATCTCACATGGTAAACCTAGAGTGGTGAGTTCGATTCCCGCCTGGGCAATAGGAATTTATTTAGTGACGAACTCATTAAATAAAATCCTTAGTCCCACCCTGGCTAGAAAAGGGTGGTAACCTGTAGATAACCCGTCCCAATTAGCCATAGTAGCATAAAGTGGACGTTAATAAATAAATAAAAATATAATATTAAATACGACAAAATTCTGTTGAGGCATTCTGTAGTACTGCCAGTGAGGTAGTATAATGATATTTCAGTGAAATGGCATACTAATGCCCACCTGATAAAAGCCTTGATAACAAATAATCTTGATATAACTCCATATGATTTTCATGTTAGGGCCGGAGAGATGCTGCCTTGGTCCAAGGGCAGCAAATATTGACTCTTACCACCAACATCGTCTAATGGATTACAGGACTCATTACTGATAGCAGTAACTCCATGAGCATCAGGTTATACGATAACCTACCCATTACCCCATCACGATCCATCATATTGACAGCTGTGAGCAAAAACATTCCAGTGGGAGCCTAGTACAATTTCATTCCCGGAACGTGCTCTTCAAGAAATTTGGTACGGCAAAGTAGTTATTGTTTAGTTTCCATGACAGTTATCAGGTCACATTAATGGCTTTAACACTTTTTTTTTGTATATGTTTCCTTTTTTAAACGGGTTTATTGAGCTTGCCCTGTTCTTTTATTTATTCCTTTGGATCAATTTTATTAGTTGACCGATTGTTCTGATATTTGATAATATATATCAGACATTTAGATCTGATGATAATTGAATTTAATATATTCAGTACGATTGTAAATCCAAGAAGGCCACTACCACAAAAAGGTGGTCATACTTTTTCTTCACAACTCACTCAATATGGGTGTTCAAAACACATAGCCGACGGAGGTGCAACACTATATGTTAAGATTAGTTACACCAGGAATAACTGAGATGTTTTTTGGTTGACTAACGTGTTTTATTGGTATTTTATTTGAAATAAGTGCCATATTAAAAAAGTGCGTCAAGCAGGGGCTGCGTAAACTAAGCAGATTTCCCACGGAACGTTTTACAATAGAGAAATCTACATACTAGTAAAACTCACCACCGTGAATAAATACAAATGGTAATGAGAAATCTTTCAGTTAATTATAATAAGCTCCCAACGGAAAGCGTATGAATTGTAAACAAATAGCTCTGCCAACCACTCAGAGCTGAACAGATAGATAGACATTCTTTACCGAAAAGAAAAAACATTACTTAAATATATCTGAATATAACACATTAATTTTATTGAAAACTATAATTATAAACAAATTATATCTAGTACTGTAATTTAGTGAATCAGAATAATTTTTTTCTAAATCACTCAAATTTTAGTAGTCCATGAGCAAAAAAAGGGGGGGGGGCGGCGGAACAGAACGTATTTGCATATATCTCCAAAAGTAGAAGCTAATATTAGTCTCAACACCAATTTCACTAGAGCCGAACAGAACCGACAATAGCCGAATATGAAAAATGCAAATATCTCGGTTAATATGCCAGATAGGGAATAAATGTAATAGCAATATTTATAGTACAATTAATTTCAATAAGGATTGTTTCTATACAAGTTTTGGATCCGACGCATAGTAACAGAGATATTTCGAATCTTCGAAATTCCTCCCCTCTAAACCCCGGTTCCAATTTCAGCCGTTAACGAACTTGATCTTTCTCTTTACATAAAACGAATAAATATCGAGTTTGGTAACGATTGAATAATAATTGCAACCGCAAGAGCGGCAACAGACATAAATATATAGATAGATGTATATATACAGTTTTGAACGGACCTCATTTTCGTCATATCCTGGGTAGGACCGATGGACATTTGAATAAAAATTTCGAAAATCGCGTCATGAGTACGACCTCAATAGCTGATTTCCCATGAGGGAAATCTGCTAAAAATCGTGGGGCGTGTGACATTTCTATGAACAGTCTTCATTCATTGGCGTAGCGTAGCCTGAATAAATACCTAAAAGCAATTATTTGTCTGATCAATGCCTTACATTGATGAAGAAAATGGTGTGATGACTGGTACCTAGGACCTAGGATTATTTTATAGGTTTTAGTACATTCCCTTCATCATTTTAAATTTTATTTTCATCACTTAATTTTTTTTTTCTTATTTTACTTTTAAAGACAAACTCATACCTTTATTCAGATTCAGAGAAAATACTATTGTTCATCAACGATCTCTCAGAAAGTTTCTTACCTGAAAAAAATAAACCAATGTTTTTTTTGTATTTATTTATATAGTAGCACCCTCGACTAGGCGATTTGGCTCAAAATTTAACAATGTAATATAAACAATATAATCGAAAAATAATAAAAATTGCATCAACAAAAAAAAAATTAAAGATGATAAATAAACAAGTAATAAAAACAATAAGTAAATATTAAACTAGAATTAACGGTAACAATTTAAAATTGTTTTATTAAAATTTAAAAAAATTATATTTTATTCCTTTATACTAGAACATTTATATTACCTAAAATTACATTAAATTTCTCACTAAGTCAAAATCAAACAGAAAAGAAGTTAAATTTTGTACAACAAATCCAGTTTTTGTAAGAGGATTTAGTTTATTGTCGATACGTGGGCTGCTGTCCTTAAGAAGTTAGTACTAGTTTTGCGGGGTCTCTAAGTACATACAACACACACACACACACACACACACACACACACACACACACACACACACACGCACACACCCTGATCTTAAGACTCTGGGGAATAAAACCTAAATAAACAATTTGCCACATTTTGGTTAAAAAACGCCCAAAACACAGCTGTCAGCCTAATAAAATAATAATAAATATGTCACATGACCTCATGAAATTCGTATTGTTCTTGAAATATTAAAGAAGATGTAGACAAGAAACGGGAGTTCAAAATACCACAAAATAACTTTCTAATATTGAGAAACATATTAAAAACACAAATTTATTATTTAAATTGGTTTGATAAAACCAGTAATAACCTTACAAACTTAAAAGTAAGCCCCTCTCTTAGTTTGAAAGTGGAATTTTCATATGGTCTATACCTTGGGATAATTGACAAATATACTATTACAGTAATACAATTCTGACGTTTTAAACGAGAATAGTAAACAAGAGGACACAGAGAATAACTTTGAAGCCATTAATCTTAATAAACTAGAACTGCAATTAAAAAAAAATGTATCTCGAAATAAGTTAGAAAAAAATTAGAGTTTTATTCAAATATATATTTATCACGCATAATACACATTTAAAAGTTGGATATCTTAAAATAAAAAAAAATAAAAAAAAAAAAAAATAAAAAAAAATGTAAAATTCCCAATTAATGTGTATTTCCTTTTCATGAACTGTTAATAAAATCACTCTGAACACTCTTTTAATTACTATAAGTACCTTAAAATGGATATATGTAAAAGAGTTGATCATCAAAGCACCCCAAAGCGCTGGTTGAAGCAAAAGGAACTATAATATTATGTATTAGATAATTACAAAAAGATATACACACACACAGCCACCCCTGTATGGGTGACCAAAATTATTCATAAAATATGGAATTCACCTCAGCTCAAAGGACAAAAGTGTTTATTATGAATAAAGGCCACCTATATATATCAGCCAAGTTAACAAAGTGATTTCGTTCATGCATCTTCAGCTAATTTGCTTGTTACCACGTTTGTTGTTTCGTTTATGTACATTTTTGGTCTATTTTATGTATATGTGTGATATCAATACTTATTTTATGGCCCCCATACTCAATATTTAACTGGATCATGTAAAATCTAATGACCAAGTTATTTTTCAAATCCGGATTAGTTGAGGTGAGAGTTTAGGAGAAAGATGAAATGTAAAATTGTAAATATCGTCATTATTAGACGTCGCGACAAAAAAGTTATAACCCAACCTTTCTAATAATATTGGTTTCTGAAATTGTTGAGTTAGAAATGGCATTTTAGCAGATTTTCCTTAAGGGAAATCAGCCATTGAGGTTGTACTCATGATAAGATTTTTGAAATTCAAATATCCATCGATTCTACCTGACGTTAATGAGGTCCATTCAAAGTTTTATTTATATATTTGTACATAAGTATAGTGTATTTGAATCTACTTCAAGAGCAGTTATGTGCTATGGTGCACAATTCTGGGGCTATGAAAAATATATTGAGGTTGAATTAATGGTTGAATTTAGAAAACAGTTCCTTGGCTCATCAAAATTTAGCCAAAATGAATTTATTTTGTTTTTGAATGGCAAAGATTGGCAGGCCCTTTATAAATATCTATGTGTTGCACAGAGATATAGAAAGTTACTAGTAGCTGAGTATAATGAATAAGTTTTTCTATTTATTATTTCTTTTTTTCTTTCATTTGTAAATAAATATTAATAATTAGTTTATTTTTAAATATAGAATTTTTATAAAAGATTATTTGTTTTATTTAGAATATTGCAATATTATGTTAATGTTATGTTTATATATCTATATAGCAATAATCAGTGTTAACGGATATATATATACGAGTGTATATATATATATATATCCGTTACCACTCTCGCAGTCACAATGTTTGTCTAATCGTAACCAAACTTGATATTTAAACATTTTATGTAAAATTAATGTTCAAGTTCGTTAACGGCAAAAATCCGACATCTGGAAGGGGGGGGGTTAAAAATGAAATTCAAATATTCTAAATATCTCCGATGTTATGCGTCCGATCGAAAACTTGTATAAAACCAATCTTATTGCAAATGTAATGTTCTATAAATAACGTCATTTACATGATTTCTCTAGATCGAGTATTAACCGAAATATTTCCATATTTCAGTTTTCGGCCATTAGTAAATTCCTACTCATGTCATTTTTTTTTTAGTTAATATTGTTTTCATTCTTTTTCTTTTGTATTTGTTACTTCTTCTTCTTCTTCTTCTTCTGAAGATATTTGATTTGTTTTAAAGGTGAAATTGCCATTTTTGTGGTTAACATATATAAAAAAAGTCTGATACACAGAGGTTGCGTAAATGCAGGTTTCCCACGTGCTAAATGATCTGTTACCAACTAGCCTCAGTTTTTCATGTAATTAGAAGACATTGCTTTCAAGCCAACTTAAGTTAAAAGTTCTCTTCAGATAGGTTTTTTATTAAGAAAACTTGTTGTGTCCAGCAGGATGGAAATCTGTTTGTTTTACGTAGGCCTTACGTGACGGACTTTTATTTAGTATTTCTTGATGCTGCTTTATTTTTGATTGATGCACATTTCAATATAATACCAGTTTAAATATAAAGTTGGCTAGATTGCTATGAATTTCTCCGTAACTACTGTTGGTGGGATTTAGTTGACTTTACAAAACTACTTTAACTTCAAACAACTTTATATGGAAAGTTGTTGCTGTTTGCTCAACACCAATTCTAGAACGAACAAATCCAGTTCGCCTGGAAAGACAACATTTTTTGCTAGTTCAAAATATACTTTCTCTATTTCTATACTTTCCTCCCTGAATAATAGGGCAACATAACATTTTATTGAAATCTGAAAAAAACTCACTTTAGTTTACTTTTAAGAGATTTCCCTGAGGAAAATCAGCTATTGAGGTCATACTCATGACGCGATATTCGAAATTTTTCTTCAAATGTCCATCGATCCTGCCCAGGAGATGACGAAAATGAGGCCAGTTCAAAATTATACACACACACATATGTATATATATATATATGTGTGTGTGTGTGTGTGTGTGTACATATATATATATATATATATATATATATATATATATATATATATATATATATATATATATTTGTCTAACTCTCTAACGGTTGCAATTTTTGTTTGATCGTTACTAAACTCGATATTTAATCGTTTTATGTAAAAAGAAAGATCAATTTCGTTAATGGCTGAAATCGGACAAGTGGGAGTGGGGCTTTAGAGGGGGGATTTTCAAAAATTTGAAATATCTCTGTTACTAAACGTAGAATCGAAACATTGAATAAGACCAATCTTATTGCAAATTACATGTACTATATATATTGTTATATACATTTATTCTCTCTCTTGAATATTAACCGATATATACATTTTTCATTTTTCAGCAAACCCCCACTCCTACCCATGTCGCGTAAACAATACTTTGTTATATATATTAAATCAATTTATTCGAACCTTAAATACCAAACATTGTTTTCATGGAACTTCTACGTTGTGAGATAGATGCAAATATGTTCTGTTGATTCACCCCCCCCCTTTCATTTGTTCTTGGACTACTAAATGTTTGTAATTAAGATAAAAATTATTCTGATTTATTATAAATTACAGTACTAGATATAGTAAATAATTTCCAATAAAATTAATATGTTATATTCAGATATATTTCAGCAATTCTCTCCGGTGAAGAATATTTCTATCTATCTCTTGTTGGCGGTGCTGAGAAGTTGGTAGACCTGTTGTTTAAAATTAAGACTCTTTCCGTTGGGAGGTTATTAAAATTGACTGAATAATTTCTCATTACCGTAACTATTTATTCACTTAATATTCATGGTGTTGTTATGTGTTATCAGTATGGAGATTCCTCTATTGTAAATCTTTATTTGGGAAATCTGCTTACTTTACGGAGTTTCTTTTGAATTCGCAATGGAATGTGGTCCTTCCGTCTAGCTCAAATTAAAACATAAATCAGGTTTGAAATATTTCTCAGCTGATATGCATTTAAAGGAAGTAACTTCCAGAATTATCGGACGTTAAAAAGGTCATTATTCTCGGGGCCAATTGGCGAGTGATTGATGAGGGCATTAAAAAAATTCCGAAACACGATTAGGGAAACAAAACCACTTGCAGGCCTCCATTTCGGTCAGAGTGGAGTGGTGGGGGGGGGATAATTTATTGGGGCCCGATAAGGAATCATCCCCGCATTACAAGGGGCTATAACGGCAGGCCGGGAGTCCAAAGAGATACGGAGAATAAGACGCGCCTCCCGTCATCAATTTCAATAAGCGTCGACACAATCCTATCATTACCTATCGGCTATATAAATGTTTACAAGTTCTCTCTCTCCAGAGAGGGAGTGAGGAGGATACCCTGGAACCGGTTCGAGATCGGGCCCCGATGGGTTCCCCCGGACCGTCCTGGAGGCAGTTAGTGCTCCCCCCGAGTTCCTAATCAAATTAGATTACCGCTTAGGAAAGGGAAATGATTGATTGGCCTGCGAGGTAGGGACCAAAGCACGACCACATCCCTCCATGACTTACTGCCTATACCTGGACGTCTCATTCCACAAGCATTCACAATCCAAGAGGAAATATTAATTCGTTGGCCTACAACTCAAAAATTCATTATTTTCAATCAACCACTCATTGCAAGTTGGAAAGGAAACCATGTGGATCAATATTATCCAGTCATGTCCGCAGGTACAATTTAAAGTTATAGCAGATTTCCCTTAAGGGTTGATAATAAGAAAGGCAATTTGTCCTGGTGGAGTTACTACGACAGAATAATAACTATCGGATTAACCATAATATATTAACAAATTTCCCTCTAGGGAAATCAGCTATTGAGATCGTACTCATGACGAGATTCTTAAAATTTTTCTTCAAATATCCACCGCTCCTACCTAGGAGAAAATGAGGTCCGTCTGTTAACGCTCTAGTGGTCGAAATTAATGTTTAATAGTTACCAAACTGGATATTTAGTCGTTTTATGTAAAAAGAAAGATGAAGTTCGTTAACTGCTGAAATCGGACCAGGGGAGGGTTTAGAGAGAAGGAATTTTGAAAATTCGAAATATCACGTCAGATCGAAAAACTATATAGTATAGAGACAATCTTATTGCAAATTAAAGTTACTAAATTATTATTCTATACACATTTTCCGTATAATGAGTATTAACCGAGATACTTAGAATTAATAGTTTTACGCTTTCAGTAAACTCCCACACCTATTAGTGTCATATTCATAATAAGCTGTTATGTCATGAACCACTTCATTAACTTATTAAATATCAAATATTGTTTTCAACAAAGCTTTATTATACGAGATACAAAGAAATACGTTCTGTTGATCCCTCCCCCTTCCTTTGTTATTGGATACTAAAATGTGAGTGTTAGAGATAGAAATTATTCTCATTCATGATAAATTACTCCTCTAGCTATAGTAAATAGCATTCAATGAAATTAATATGTTGTATTCAGATATATTTCGTTAATTGTTCATCTTTCCGGTCTACAATAATTCTATCTATTCTGTTTGTTTACAATTCAGACGCTTCCTGTTGATGATATTATTAACTTGTAAATTGACTGAATGATTTCTTATTACCGTTTGTATTTATTCCCTTGCAATTCACGGCAGTTTTACCGGTATGTAGATTTATCTGGTGTAAACCTTCCCTTGGGAAATCTGCTTAGTTTACGCAGTCCCTGCGTGACGAACTTTTTTTTTTCTTCGGTACTCTTAATGGAGCAAAATGGAGACACACGCCAAGGAAGAGATGTGAGCAGAAATCGTGCTGTTGCCTAATTTGAAAGGTTGCATAAGACCAGGTAGTACAACAAGAACGGTTGAGAACAAAGGGGTGAAAGGGAAGTAATTCATATAAAACTTAAAAATCGATGAGTAATGAATTTGTTGAAACAGGTCCTTCGTTACTCCTTGTAAACCAAAGCCATTCTCTATCAGTTCTAGGTAAAATTTAATTCTAGTACTGAAGGATAATAATATTGTAAGCAAGAATTCCCCACACAGCTGGCTGAACAAGGCTTTGAACTTCAGTCAGCTGGAAATAACCAAAAAAATATTACACTACAGGATATTTTCATAGTGGCCGCTTACATGCTGGAATAATTGCATAAAGCACCCCTAAACACCTGCACTGCCTTCCCGTTTATAGAACGCCTCCTGTATTAAAACGTATTCACCATATTTTCATAAAGTCTTCTCTCCTTTATGCTCAAGAATATACCAGCTTATAAGGCTTTTGAAGTGACTTAAAGATCTTTGTCTTCTCTAAACGACTTGTACAATATATATTGGATCAATAACGTCGCAATGTCATTTTAATTACGAATTTCATTGTCAACAAAGTTACTTTTATCTATATTTACACAATCCCAGGAACTTTTTATTGAGCGTAATTAAATTGTAGAATGACAATTAATATTAGTTGATTTCCATTAAGTCCAACAGTTGTACTCATAAAGCGATTTTCAAATCATTTTATCGATGTTGAATATACAGACGAAACCTGGTAATTGTTCTCATGAACCGGTAATGAAGAAGATCACAAAGACATGGAGTGGTTTCCCGTTGTCTCCTGCTTCCTTCATGAAAGGCATTATGTCGAAAATTTCATTCACACCAATAAAGTCATGAGTGGAGAAAATTCTACTAAAGGCCAGATTTGTTTGATAGAGCCATCCCTCGTTACATTATTAAAAATAATAAGTTAATAGATATTAGCGTATTAACTAATAATGCGTTAATAGCCATTAGCCTATTAGCTAATAAGTTAATAGGAATTAGCCTATTAGCTAATAATAAGTTAATAGGCATTAGCCTATTAGTTAATAATAAGTTAATAGGCATTATCCTGTTATCTAGTAATAAGTTAATAGCCATTAGCCTATAAGCTAAACATAAGATAATAGCCATTAGCCTATTAGCTAATAATAAGTTAATAGGCAATAGCCAATTAGCTAATAATAAGGTAATAGGCATTAGTCAATTAGCTAATAATAAGGTAATAGGCATTAATCTGTTATCTAATAAAAAGTTAATAGCCATTAGCCTATTAGCTAATAATAAGTTAATAGGCATTAGCCAGTACGAGTCAGCGAACTACAACTTTAATGTACCTTGAAGTATTATTCATTTAATGTCCTACTTAAATTTTAAGTCGTATTTATGTTGTATTCTTAATTAGAATATCGATTTTGAAATGACATCATTAGCATATCATTTCAGCTCGTGGAAAATCTAATTAATTTGCGCAGCCTTAGATGACGACATTTTCTTTTAATTGAAAAAATCTTATTAGACAAGTTTTGGAATGACTAAATAGGTTTCTATAATTGAAAAATGATCTTAAAAAAGTAGTAGAGTGAATAATTAAATTTTTAATTTGTATTTACCAAAAAAAGTAAAACTGGACAGAATATCTAAGCAATCATTGGGACTCAAAGAAAAACTATCCGTTGACCATAAAAAGAACCAACTAAAACTCTACAAACGTTCGTCACCCAGGGGCGGTGTAAAGTAAATTGGCGACACCTTATTGATTTCATCTTGCCACTTATTATCTATTTCTAAAGAATTCAATGAGTGAACAAGAACTGAAAGTTAAAAACAAGAAAGTTAGGAATATGTTATTGAATGTTAAAACAAGAAAATTTGAGTTAGGAGAAAATTTATAGAAACAACAACTGCAGAGGATCAATGTTTTAACAAGATTAGATCAGACTCATTATAACGGAGACATTTTGACTGTTCGATGCCCCACCCCATTAAACCTAGGGGTTTGGGATCCGATTTAAGCCATAAAGGTGTAGGTCAAATGAATATTTTCGAGTTTCGAACGTAAAATTTTAAGTAATGACATCACACTACAAATTTTACTGTATCACACTATAAAGTTAAAGTGTTGGTAACAATAGTTGTTATTTAAGCTTGGAATAAGGCGTACCAGAATATATTGGCTTAGTTAAAGGATGGCGTCTTAAAGGGAGGGGGGTTCTGAAAACTGAATATTAAAATGTTTCATCATGCAGGGGCTGCGTTAGCTAAGCAGATTTCCCACTCACTACTGATCTCATCTCACCTACTCATAGTAACAGAGATATTTTGAATTTTCTGCTAATAATTGGCATCTGCTAGTAATGCTTGTCAGTGCCATGAGAGTAATGAATTGAAATTCATTCACATTGTACAATGAGAATTTTTTTTTGATAAGAAGAAAGACAGATTTCTATTAATATCCAAGGGGATTCCCTGTAGTGAATCATATCTGAACAGCCTACACTCCTTTGCTCCAGTATAGATCACTACTGCTCAAATACACTCCGAAAAAGGCCAATGTGCTATGGTATCGGAGAGTGAGAAGAAAGCATGGATTTAGGAAAATACAAATTCATAGATTTTTTTTTTAAATTGAGTAAACCACTAAAAAAGAACGGAACTTTTAGACGCCAAAATTTGAAGTTATTGGGAAAGTGTTCTCAACTACGTCTATGATATGCTGGTGATCTCATCCTATCATTTATTCTCTATTTCTCTCCCAGCAAGAAACATATGCAAAAAATAAACGTTAGAAGGAATCGAAATGAATAGTGACTCAGAAATATATATAGCGAAAATTGGATGAATATAAGTGAGGGGATGCAAATGGCTGAAACCTAAAAAATAACAATAACTCCATTAGCACGCTAGTCAGCAAAAACATATATAAAACAATAGTTGTAGAAAATTAAAATCCCAACCACGTTTGTTACCTGATATAATGTAACTTAATATGACACGCATTACCAAATGTTATCTTTAGTTTTAGCTCCCCTTAAGGGAAATCACCAATTGAGCTTATGCTTATGACGCCATTTTCGATCCTAATTGTTACCAAACGATATTTAATCGTTTTATGCAAGAAGAAAGATCAAGTTCGTTAATGAAGGAATTCGGTCCAGAGGGAGGGGGAATTCCGAAAATTTGAAGTATCTTTTATTATACGACGTATCACAAAATTGTACATAACCAATCTTATTGAAAATTAAATTACCTATAAATGTTGTTATATACATATGTTCTCTATCAGGAATATTCACGGAGATATTTGGATTTTTTAGTTTTCATCTGTAAGTAAACACCCACTCCTACTCATGTCATATTAAAAGTAAGCTGTTATATCATAAACCTCTTTGTGCCAAGCTCAAATACCAAATATTCTTTTCAAGAGACTTTTATTATGCGAGATACATAGCAAATTCGTTGCTTGATGATGTCATTAATTAAGATTTCGTGTATGCTATGCCACACCGTGGGAAATCTACTTAGTCTGCGCAGCCCATGCGTGACAGACTTTCTTTTTTTTTTTTTTCAAGAAACAGATACATATCCCACACAGTAAAATTTCAATGAAAACAATACTTGGAATTTAAGCTTCGTATAAAGAGCTTTCACGATATGACATCTTATTGTTAACAAGACATGAGTAGGAGTGGAGGTTTACTGAATTAATGAGAGAGAGAGAGAGAGAGAGAGAGAGAGAGAGAGAGAGAGAGAGAGAGAGAGAGAGAGAGAGAGAGAGAGAGAGAGAGACAGACAGACAGACAGACAGACAGACAGAGAGAATGTATACAGCAACATTTAAAGGAAATTAATTTTCTAATAAGATTATCTCAACACAATTTTTCTATTCGACGTGTGATAACGGAGATATTTCGACTTTTCAAAATTCTCCTCTCTAACCCCACCCCTATCATTCTAGTACCATTTCAGCCGTTAATGAAACGATCTTTCTCTTTACCAAAAATTAAAGTCCGTCACGCAGGGGCTGCGTAAACTAAGCAGATTTCCCAAGTGACGTTTTACAATAGAGAAATCTGCCTACTAATAACGGCAGTAGTTGTAAGGACGGCAGTAGTTAAGGAAATGACCGCCCTAGCTCTCGGCGGAAAGTCCCGAACATAGCCGACTCCTGCCGACCACACACACAATACAAATACAAATATCACAATTAATATTAAAGATACAGAATAAGTGTATAGAACAATATTTATAGTAAATTTAATTTTCAACAAGATTGGTTCTTTACAATTTTCCGATCAGACGCATAATAACGGAGATATTTTGAATTTTCATAAATCCCCCTCTAAACCCCCCCCTCCCACTGGTCCGATTTCAGCCATTAACGAACTTGATCTTTCTTTTTACATAAAACGATTAAATTTCGAGTTTGGTAACGATCAAACAAATATTGCGACCGCTAGAGCGTTAACAGACAAATATATATATATATATATCTATATATATATATATATATATATATATATACTATATATAAAATTGTAACCTCTGTGTGTACATTGATTTTTTTCGCGAAATTTCACGATAACTTTTCGTTTCACATGTCATAGACACCATATCTGCATTTTGTTTCTTTCGTGTATGTTTGTTTGTTTGTTACCTTTTCACGCATAAACGGCTGAACGGAATTTTATGAAACTTGGTATGTATATTACTACTAACCACCTGAGACTTTAGGCTACATAAATTTTCTCTGCGACGAACAGCAGTGGGGGTTATAATGGAAGCCTGAAATTAAAAATAGCGATATTTCGTTTTCTATTGGTTTTTCGGTAAATATCATGGAAGAAATAATGCTAATTGACATACCGAGTTTTGTTAAGTTCGGTTCAGCCGTTAGTGACCGCTAAAGTTTTAACGTATAACTCATTTATACTTAGGTATACGACAAAAGTGTATATAACAAAAGTTACTCCAAATAACAAAATAAACAACTTTTGTTATGTTTATGTTTGCGGAAAAACCAATAGGAAACGAAATATCGCTATTTTTAATTTCAGGCTTCCCTTATAACCCCCACTCCTGCCCGTCCATAGAAATGTTGGTATGGCTTATTATAATGAAGGCCTCACTGCTAATACACATACCGAGTTTTATTTAGTTCGGTTGAGTCTTTTTTGGCAAATAATATTGTTGACTCCCGCTATAAGTTTTAGCGTATAACGCATTTAAACTTCGGTATACGACAAAAGTGTATATAACAAAAGTTACTCTAAATAACAAAATGAACAACTTTTGTTATGTGCATATTTGCCGAAAAACCAATAGAAAACGAAATATCGCTATTTTTAATTTCAGGCTTCCCTTATAACCCCCACTCCTGTTCGTCTCAGAGGAAATTAATATAGCCTAAAGTCTAAGTTGGGTTAGTAGTAATATACATACCAAGTTTCATAAAATTCGGTTCAGCCGTTTATGCGTGAAAAGGTAACAAACAAACAAACAAACAAACAAACAAACAAACAAACAAACATACACGAAAGAAACAAAATGCAGATATGGTGTCTATGACATGTGAAACGAAAAGTTATCGTGAAATTTCGCGAAAAAAATCAATGTACAGACAGAGGTTACAATTTTATATATATATAGATATATATATATATATATATATATATATATATATATATATATATATATATATATATATAAATTTCCGGCGTTTACCGACTGCTGAGTCCCTGATAAGAATGAAAGAAGGTCTCGACTGAGTTGTTAAGTCTTTAATCCATCCCCCTGGAGTTCGTCAGCTTGTGAATATTCGGGCTAGAGTAGTCGCTGCTTAACGAACTCTGCGAAAGGCGGGTGCAGTTCACTGATAAGAAACTTGGTAGCTACGGATCGCTGAACAACTAACACCTGCCTCAATACCTCCCCATTCCTCTAACACACTCATATTTACTCATAATATTGTTTGTGAAATTAAATTAATCTCACAACATACCAAGTACAATATATATATATATATATATATATATATATATATATATATATATATATATATAAATAAAAGTCCGTCACGCAGGGGTTGTGTAGACTAAGGGTCTATCTCCCACTCATCATGTGGTGAGCCACATATTCCTGTTATTTTTACATACTTGAGTTACGAAGAAATGCATAGAATAACAATTACAAATCCTCAATAATTTAACAAGACTGGTTCTATAACATTTATTTTTTTTAAATTTAATTCATTTATGGACATCACATCAAAGGTGATTTGGCCTTTCAAAAGTCAAAAATTGTATATAGTGAAATAATAAAAAAAAAATAGATAAAAGATAACAATAAGTAACAATAACGTTTGCGTAAGGTTTATAATTGCTCCCTTTAGATATAAGCAGAGAATTGACATAAATTCCAAAGGGGTATATAAATAAAATCGCCGAATAACTCCATATGCATTTATATTAATGAAATCGAAGTTGAACAGTTCATTTGCATTATAGGAACATCTGAGTTCCATTTATCCAGAAAATCGATCTAACGTTTTCCATATTAAAACCATTAAGAGTCATTACCCAATTAAAATTTCAATCTGGGTCTATGGCAACACAGAAACCAGAACTATTGACACAAAACATTAATTAACTCTTATCGAACTAAGAATGAACTTTTAAATTCTTTAAAGGCAGTAATTAGCACTAAAATTTAGAATAAAACTTTCTAATAACGTAAGCTAAAAAAGAAAAAGTCTGTCAGTCAGGGGCTGCGTACCCAAAGCAGATTTCCAACTTTCTGGCATGACACACTATGGATCTCATCTCACCAACTGAAGGCTGGAAACAAAATAGTATGAAAAACTCGCTGAATAGTTGATTATCGCAAAATGAGTACCGCAATAACTGTAGAGCATCAATAGGTTAACAAGATTGGTTCTATGACATTTTATGATCCGAAAGTATTTTGAATTTTTGAGCCCCCTCCCCCCAGTAAAGCCCTACTATTCCAGGTCTGACTTCAGCTAATAATGAATATGATATTTTGTGTTGGCTGAAACAGTTATATAGCGAGCATGGTAGATATCAAGTAAACACCTTCGAAACAAGAACGTAAAATCTTAATTGATGACGAGTTCACGTATCGAATTTACATGTATCTCATATAATAAAGCTCTCTTGGAAACTACATTTGGTATCTAAGTTTAGAATAAAGTGGTTCATGATATAACAGATTATTGTTAATATAATATGAGTATGAGTGGGGGTTTAATTAAGGATGACAACAAACAAGATTTATAGGTAATTTAATTTTCAATAACATTGATTCTATACACTTTTTTCAGTCAGATGTATTATAACAAATATATTCCGAATTTTCGAAATCCCTCCCGCCTAACCCCCTCTCGGTCAGATTTTTAGCTGTTAATGAACTTGGACTTTATTTTGCATTAAACGCCTATATATCGAATTCGGTAACGATAAAGCTAACATTGCGACCGCTAGAGCGTTAACAGACAATATTATAATGTATATATGACTTTGAACGGACATCATTTTCATTATGTCCTGGGTAGGATCAATGGACATTTGAAGAAATTTTACGAAAATTGCGTACAACCTCAATAGCTGGTTTCCTTTAATGGAAATTAATAGTCTAGTCAGCAAACACATGTATAATAAATAGTTGTAGAAAATTAAAATCCCAACCACGTTGGTTACTTAATATAATACACATCATCTAATATTATCTTTATTTTTTCATGAAACCGTTACATAGACGAACAGTAAAAGTTCAATGGAAACAAAATTTTGCATTTAAGCTTGGAATAAAGAGGTTTCATGATATAAAGTTTTTTTGTTAACATGACATGAGTAGTAGTGGAGATTTACTTAAGGCCGACAACTGAAAATTGCAAATATCTCAGTTAATATTCATGAAAGAAAAAAAATGCATATAATAATATTTATAGGAAATTAGATTAGTGCAATAAATTTTTCTACTCTGTGTCAATCGATCAACTAGGATCGATGGACATTTGAGGAAATTTTTCGAAAATCTCGTTGAGTGCAACCTTAATACCTTATTTCCTTTAAGGGTAATCACCTTTGGAGTAGTAACAGACACATATATGCGCGCATAATTTTGAATGGACCTCATTTCGTTATCTCCTATAGGTAGGATAGATGGACAATTGAAGAAATGTCTTGGAAATCACGTCATGAGTCATCGCAGTATAAGAGAAATCCGCTGAAAGAATAGACTGGGAAATGTGTTCAAATAATTAGAATTAATTTCAGGATTGGTAAAAGCGAATTTCCCCTTAAGGAACACCCTATTACCCGGGGCTAAAATAACTATACATTCTGATGGAATAGCTCATGGAATACCGTTTCTATATCAATGTTACAGCAATTTTTTCTGCATCTGGCTGATTTGAAAATATTTTTTATTTTTATTATTATTATTTTTATTAACGTCCACTTTTACCAACTTAGGCTAATCGGGACGGGTTATCTACAGGTTACCACCCTTTTCTAGCCAGGGTGGGATTTTAGGACGTTATTTAATGAATTTCGTCACTAAATAATTTCCTTTGCCCAGGCAAGAATCGAACTCGCCACTCTAGGTTTACCATGTGAGATAAAGGTCACGAGGACTGCAGGCCTAGGGATATGCACCTATTATTTATAACTTATATTTTTAAATGAAAATCCATATGTGTATGAACAAAATCAAAAGATAACCCATTTAAAATTAATATTGTTAACAAATACGGGAAATATATTTATAGTTTAATGATTAAATAAAATTATTATGCTCAATAAAAGATCAGCTAGAGTGACATTAATTTTAGCGATTATAAATTAAATGAATTACCTCTTGAACTTCCATGTCTAGTCCGACTAATGACTATAATAGTCCAAATGTAATTGCTAACACTATATTGTGTAATTAGAAAATGTCTGTTTAAATGCTTTTAGTGACAATGTGTACTCTAAGCTATTATCATGATAATACAATTACGGCAGACATCCCATAATGACTTTACATTCTAGGATAGGTATTAATGTACTATAGATAAAGTGTCCACGCGAATAGCTTTTAAGGGCTTAAAAGCTAGACATCCGTCACGCAGGGGGTGCTTAAACTAAGCAGATTTCCCAAGTACTGGTTTAACACACTACTGCTCTCATTTCACCGCATACACTCTATATCTATATAACAAACCATTGAATAGAAGAAGGCAGAAGGGGAGGGGGGCGGTACTGGGGACTCTGAAATCAAGAAAGCAAGAACTCGCTCAATACTTGAATTACGAAGAAATGCGTAGATCACCAATAGTTAAACAAGATTGGTTCTATAAAATTTTACGATCCCACTCATGATAACGGAAATATTTTGAATTCCCCACCCTATATACAATCTCTACTCCATGTCCGATTACTGGCAATAATAAATATGATCTTTAGTGTTGGGTGAAACGGTTAAATGTCGAGGATGGTATAGATCAAAAACATTTTCTACTAAAGAACGAACAATTTTTTTTCGGGGAGTAATGAATGCAAACAAGTATGTTCGAATTACTGAGTACCACAGTTATCAAAAAATGCATAGAACAATAATTGTAGAACATCAATAGTTAAACAAGATAGATTCTATAAAAGTTTACCCTCGAACTCATTATAACGAGATATTTTGAATTTTCAAATTCTCCCCTATAAAGCCCCCATTATTACACGTAAAAATTCGGCCAATAACAAATATGATCTTTAGTGCTGACAGAAACGATGCAATATTGAGCATGGTATAGATCAAATAAACAATTGGGAGACTAGAACGTAAAATCTCAATAAATAGTGTCATCACTCAACAAATTTTCATGTATCTCCGTGAAAATATGATCTCTAGAAAACAATATTTAGTATTTAAGATTAGAACGATTTGGTTCCCAATATAAGAGCTTATTGTTAATATGACATAGCGAGGAGTGTAGGTTTACTGAAGATTGGAACTCCAAAATCCAAATATCTCGGTTAATATTCTTGATAGCGAAAATACGTATGTAACAAATTTTATGGAACATTACATTGTCAATAAGATTTCTACTACACACTTCTTTGATCGGACTTATAATATCGGAGATATTTCGAAAATTCCCCCTCCTCGTTATCCGATTTCAGTCGTTAACGAACTTGGTCGTAATTTTTACATAAAAAAATTCAAATATCGAGTTTGGTAACGATCAGACAAAAGTTCCAACCGCTATAAAGTTAAGAGACAAATATATATATATATATATATATATATAAAATTTTGAACGGACCTCATTTGTATCTCTCCTGGGTCGGATCGATGGACATTTGAAGAACGTTTTCGAAAATCCCCTTAAGGGAAATCAGCTACTAAGTATTCTAAAATATTATTTGCTAACATACACGGCTCTACTACTAGGGCTAATTGGGCGGGTTTTGTTCAGGTCTCTGGTACATCTTTCTAGCCAGGGTAGGCCTAAGGATTCTATATATTGAATCGGCCCCTTAATAAATTCCTATTGCCCTCAGAGGAATCGAACCCACGTCTTTATGTCTCCATAGCATTAGGACCTAACCCTTAACGAGCAGGGAACTTACCCAGAGACCAACAATCTGTATAAATAAAATTCTAATGTTTGTCTGATTACCTATTTGAATTTGGTGACAATAATGTATTTTCGCGTTTCAGGCCACTCTAAGAATAATAGCTTCAAAACTTATAATGTTGTCTATCTGTTTGTCTGTCGGCGCGTTTGTTACTCAATCTCTCTAAAATGGCACACAAAATGTCATCTATATATTTGTGAGTCACCTATTCCAATGTACAACATAGGCTATATGAGAATTCGATTTTTAACTAGGAGGGGAGGGGGGGGGGGTGTTTACTTCGACGTCAAAACACATTTTCGTTAATATTTATTTTATCAAGAAAATTTAGTGAGCATATTCTGTTTATAATAGCAATTACGGTCCCATCTTCTCATTTATAAATTTAGAAGTTTGGACTTAGTGCTCCAGACAATTAATGTCTTATGAAAATGTCTCAACTTGAAATGAAAAAAGCTTTCCATATGAGCCCTGTTCACATGTAGCATTTTATACGTTGCATTCTACCCACAGGAGTGGGGAGTTACTCGAAAGTGGAAATCGTTCTTAATTATCATCATTAATATTTATTTTATCGGAAGAAACGTAAAGAATGAATTATATTATGAATTTATTTCACCGTTCAAGAACATTATTTACATTTATGAATTTCAAATTTTTGACTTCTGGGTTCGTCACTAAATAGAGATTGTGTTTAATGAGAGTGACTAAATAGAATTTTGGAATAGTTGTATACTTAGCAAGGAGATGAATATTGTTAAAGTGGTCTATTTCATTCTTTGAGTTGTGGATATACTTGGTCGTCAACATCACTGTTAACATTGATTTCATAGGAAAAGATATTGATTTTCCAGTCCTAATACATTGCTTACGTTTATTAATTTCAAAATTCTGCCTTCCAACCTTTGGTCGCTATATAGTGATTCATAAGAATGCCTCAAATAAATTATAAAGTTAATCATAATATTTTTTCGGGTATACATTAATATCCAAAAAAATATTATGACTATGAATGCCATTATTATTCTGGGAATTAATTTTATCAACATGGACTACATCATGTCTGCTCTACCATTGATAAGAATGGCGAATGCAGTAACCTTAGTTATTGTATATTTCTAGGGAAAACCATTTTTATTCCTACCATTACATATGTTAACTCAGATATCATTTGTCTTTAGCTTTATATAAATCGATTATATTTCTTTCATTTATCTTCATTATTATTATTTATTAACGTCCACTTTTTGCAATTAAGGCTAATTAGGACGGGTTATCTACAGGTTACCACCCTTTCTAACCAGGGCGGGACTTAGGATATTATTTAATGAATACCGTCACTAAATAATTTCCTTTGCCCAGGCGAGAATCGAACTCGTCACTCTAGGTTTACCATGTGAGATTAAGGTCAAAGCTTTAATTCACATGGCTAACCTGAGCCCCCATTTATAATATGTAATAAAATTCCACATCTCACTTTTAAGTTTTGTCCAGTAAAATATACTTTACTTCATATTTCATACATTTCATATTGTCTTCTTATTGAAATGTATTAGAATATTTATCAGAGGCAACGTTGAGCTCAGTTTAAAAAATCAATATTTTTAACGGAAGCCATTGCTGACAACGGAGGCGATTCTTATTGGTTTCAAGGAATGATAGGCAAGGCCGATGGCCTAATTACGTCATCAGTGGAATATATAGAGATTACGGAGAAAACTAAGAATCTGTGGTAGTTCTCCAGGAAGTAGGAGGCAGCCGGGGTCAAGGCCTGCAGGCTGGGGTAACCCGACGGGCTAATGCTATTCCCGCCTTCTAGTAGATATATCCAAAGAGAATTAATATGCTATGGCCCATTATAAACTAGTATTTAGATTTAATCTCTCAGCTTGCTCACGTCACCACCTCTAAATGAAAGAAATATGCCTTATTTATTGAGTCCTAACACCTGTTTATGATACTCTGCTTTATCGGTTATCTGGAGGTTGCCTACCTTTTCTAGCCGGCAGGAGGGAGGACAGCTGAATTCTATAATTTATTTATTCTTTTGTTTTAGCTGATTTTCTACAGGGGAAATAAGCTATTGAGTTTGTACTCTTACCGCGATTTTCTCAAATGATCATCTATCTTAACCAAGAAGATGATGGAGAATGAGGTCCGTTCAACATTTTATATATACATTTTTATAAATTTTTCTGTTACCGCTCTAACGGTCCCAATTTTTTTTATCGTTATCAAACTCGATATTTAAACGTTTTATGTAAAAATAAATATCAAGTTTGTTAACGGATGAAATAGGAGCACGAGGGGAGTTTAGAGAAGGAATTTCGAAAATTCTGAATTTAATTTATTTTACTTAAAGAATAAATTCTGTTTAGTATTTATGTCATCAAATCATATCAATTTTTTACTTCTAGATTCCAGTCACTAAATTGAGTTTATTAGTGTTTCGTGAGAGTGCCTAGATATGATTGTGAAATAGTTGTATACGAAGCAAGGGTATGAATATCGTCAAAGTGTCCTATTTCATTATATACGAGGTGGGGATATACTTGAAAGTCAAAATTTATAGATGTTCGTCAATATCATCGTTAACATTGATTTTATCGGGAAAAATGTAAAGAAAAAATTGTGTTTAAAATGTATTTTTCAGTCATAATACATTGCTTACAATTCATAATTTCAAAAATCTGACTTCCAACTTTTGGTCATCAAATAGTATTCCACAAGAATGTCTCAAGAAACCTATGAAATTTTATATATATTCGAAAAAACATGCTCTTTCTGGTTTTCAGTCAGGTTTCCAGATGTTAATGTAATTTTCCCTTTTGCCTCTTCCGAATGCGCTTTCCATGTGCACTCGACGACCAGGCGTTAATGAAGGCCTCTCTGACAGATACTACTATTAAAAGAAAAGCAAAAGAAGAAAATGCATTTGCTGTTCCAACTTAATGTAAACACTATAGGTTACATTGATTTGGATATGCGCTTGGCCATATAAAAAACACTATCCAAAAAATTCCATTAATTTAAAAAAAGTCCGTCATGCAGGGGGTGTGTAAACTAAGCGGAGTTCCCATGTAAAATTAAAAATAGAGAAATCAGTTACGGAAACGGCCGAACTAGCTTTCGGCGGGAACGAATATAAGCGACCGTAGCTCGTCCGTTACACTTAATAATAATGCAAATATCTCGGTTAATAATCAAGATAGAGAATAAATGTATATAACAATATTTATAGTACATTTAATTTGCAATACGATTGGTTCTATACAATGTTTCGCTCCGACGTATAGTATCGGAGATATTTCGAATTTTCGAAATTCCACCCCTCTAAACTCCCACTCCCCCTAGTACGATTTCAGCCGTCTTTAGTTTTACGTAAAAATATAGTTTTGAACGGACCTCATTTTCGTCATCTCCTGGGTAGGATCGATAGACTTTTGAAGAAATATTTCGAAAATCGCGTCATGAGTACGACCTCAATAGCTGATTCTGCTAAAAATAAGATATCATTTATCAGCGACCACTTCATGCTAATATGACTAAGGTTACCACCCTTTTCTAGCCAGGGTTTGGCTAAGTATTTTATTTAAATAAATTCCCATAGCCCAAAGTGGTAATCAAACTCTTTACTCTAGGTTTGCCAAGGAAGATAAAAACTCAAGAAATAAATAGTTTACCTAGGTGTCATGATTAGATAATGATAGCATTGACAGACGGGCATTGTATTCCATGTATAATAACTGTCAACTCACTCGGGGTGTCAACAGTTGAAATAAAAATTAAAAATCTAACAATTATTTCCCACAGCATTAATAAGAGCCTATAGATGCCAGCTCTATTCTATAAAGAATGGTCGAACGAGAATAAAACACTTAGCTGTTGAGTATGAACAGCTGAGAAGGGCAGAGAAAGAAACACAGGAGGGGTATGTCTTGAAATTCTCCAGACCTCCTTCATTAGTTAAACACATTCCACTAGCCTCTATGTATATATCATTCCAGAACAAACGGAATATGTGTACTCATGGAATGAAGAGAGAATTACATTTAAACACGTGATGACATCTGATGCAAGTATACTGAAGTGTTCAGAAACTTTTAATTCTCGAGCATCAGTCAGTCGCATCGGTAAGCATATTTCCCACTAGCTGCGATGTCTCTCATCTTATTAGTAGATTTTCCTTAAGTGAAACCAGCTATTGAGGTCGTACTCTCATTCGAAAAATTTTCTCAAATGTCTATCGATCCTACCCAGGAGATGTCGAAACTGACGTCCACTTAAAGATATATATATATATATATATATATATATGCCTATTAACACTCTGGCGGTCTCAGGTTTTGTTTATTCCTTACTAATCTTGATATATAAGTGTTTAATGTAAAACTAAAGTTCGTTAATGGCTGAAATCCGATCCTCGGGGGGAGGGGTTGGAGAGATAATTTCGAAAATTCACATAATTATGTGTCGGAAAGAAAAAATGTATAGAACCAATCTTATTCAAATGTAAATTTCTTTACATGTTCTTATGTAGGTTTTTTCACTATCTTGATTATTAACAGAGATACTTGCATTTTTTTTAACAGACATATATATATATATATATATATATATATATATATATATATATATATATATATATATGTAACTGTAAAACCCCGAAGTGTGTTAAATGTCAGGACTTACCGGTAAATCCTAGGATTTACCCAGAGCACTGGTTAAAGTCCGAAATCTAGATGAAATTCGAGCTTTCACCTCTTGGCAGTTGGTCAATCCCCGGATTTACCGTCTAGCTTAGTAAATGCCCGAAAAATATTAAATAAATCTGAGATTTCGTACTTTTACCAATGGTGTTTGGTAAATGTGCGGATTTCCCAATGCTCATTGGTAAATGTCCAGTCCAGAGGGATACTCTCCCTTAACTTCACCAAGAAATTGCCAATAATAAGTAATCTGCCACTGAACAGAAGATGTGCTCTGTCAGCAAGGAAAGGTCTTGAATCACAGGCCAAGAAAATGGGAAAAACAGCGAAAGGAAAATTCCCAGATCCCGAAGTTGGTCAGAACGTGAGGATAAAAATTCCTGATGTCGACCGATCTAAAATCGACCCCAAAAACATGATTGCAGTGATCGTCAAAAAAGAAGATGGTTTCTACCACTTCTTCAGGAAAATTGGATACATTAAATTCGCGTAATCAGTTTACGATTTGCACCGAGAATTTCATGTCTCCTAATGAAGTGCCCGACGAACAGATAAGACTTCGCACCGCAGTTCGTCAACATCTATTGCCTGGTGGCCCAGGGTTTCAAAAAATGCAACTGCTTAAAAAAATGTTCAAATAAGAAATGTTTGTGCAAGTTAGCTAATATGAAGTGCAATTCAAAGTGCCAACAATATACAATTTTCTCCCATGCTGTAAGAAATAATAATAAAACTTATTCTAAAAGTTTCATTTCAAATAACCTTTATTCCAACATTTACCGGCAGACGCTGGGAAATGATAGGATTTACCAAAATCTGTTGGTAAAAGTCAGAAAGATGCATCCTGATTGAGATAATTCTAGCTTTTACCGAGCCTCTTGGGAAATCCTAAGATTTACTGGCTAAAGTCCGATTTGAAAGATGAAATCGGACATTTACCAACGCTTCTGGTCAATCCTAAGATTTACCGGTAAATCTTAGGATTTACCACACCGGGGTTTTACTGTAACATATATATCATTCAATTGAAGTGTATCTAAACAAATTTAAACGAAAACTAATGACCAATTATTCCCATGACATTTTACTACTAAGCAGATTTACACCCATCTAATACATGGCTGTACGCTGCTTTTAAACGAAAGGTACCTTCTAAACAAGTCAGTAATGAAAAGAAAAAACCGATGGCTTGTGTAGGATAGAATTTTATTCTATAAGTGCCATAAATACTCAGGAAAGTTGCGGAAGTATTGTACCAGACATTAAGTTATTGTCATAGCTATTATGGGCAAATTGATAGCATAGAATTATAAACAACATTAAATAATCTATTTTCACTCATCATTTTGTATAATAATGTTCTTATGTATTTTAGAGTTACGTTTAATAATTTATATATATATATATATATATATATATATATATATATATATAACAAAAAAAATGAAACTAAGCTATTTGTTATTAATCTACAAACACATGTAAAGCACTGTTTTATACAGGATGTGTTGGAAATAAACTCCCTCTCTGAAGGGAAATAAATACTTTATTGTGGAAATAAATAAAAAATTAATATACATATAGTTTTCAATGAACCTCATTTTTAGTAGATTTCTCGTGAAGGAAATCAGCTATTGAGGTCGTACTCATTAAGCGATTTTCGAAAAATCGCTCTAGCGATCATAATTTTTGTTTGATTGTTACCAAACTTGATATTTAAACGATTTTTTTTTGCAAAAATAATGATTAAGTTCGTTAATAGCTGAAATCGGAGGGAGGGAATTCCGAAAATTCGAAATATCTCCGTTATTATACCTAGGATCGAAAAATTGTATAGAACCAATTGTATTGTAAATGTAATGTTCTATAAATGTTGTTATGTACAATGTTTCACTACCTTGATTATTGATGGAGATATTTTCATTTTTTAGTTTTCGGCCTTCAATAAACACCCACTCCTACAAGTGTCGTATTAACAGTAAACAATTAAATTATGAAGCACTTTATTCGAAGCCTATATACCAAATATTGCTCTCATTGAACTTTTACGTTTTGAGATAAATGCAAAAACGTGACGTCTTTTTTCGTCATCTGGGTAAGATCGACGGACATTTGAAGACATTTTTCGATAATCACGTCAATAGCTCAATCAATAGCTTTTAGTGAACTGAGAGGGGGGGGGAATAAATAGTCCTAGTTCACTTCAAACTGTATATTAAAAACAAGAACACAATAATAAGTCTATTTACACTATTTAGAATTTGTACAATTGGTAGTTTCCACAGTCGCAGTTAGCACCAGATATTTTTCTTTCGCACTCACAATACTGGTTTTTAACTCGCTATTCTGGTTACCCTTTTCCACTGACTGTCTTTATTTAACATCTGGTATTTTTATACAGCGAGGTTACCTTAATTAATAGCGAACGACTCAATTGACGAGTATGCGAGTCGCCGCATACTCGTACTTAAAAGAATCTTCTAAAAATAATGACAACCCCAAGTTCCCGAACGGAAAATATTGGCCGGGTTGGTGATGCCTAGCTGACTGACCATTGGCACATCCTTGTTGCGACCGCATTGGGCCTGGAGTTCCGGTATTATTAGCAGAGCTGAGCCTTCTCCAGTAATGGGATTAGGGTCTGGAGGAGCTGTCAGAAGGCTGCGGTCTCCGGCCACAAGGCTGCTCTGCCGTCGGAAGCTGTGGCAACGGACAGCTACTCACTATTATAAATGTTATTACTCTGTTCACCAAATCTGCTTCTTGACTGGGGTTTTTTTTTCAGACTGCGCTCACCGGTCAAACGTGTAGTTGTAAGCAATTTACAGTGTGCTGAAAAGTAGTACGCGTCATCGAAGGCCTGTTTCGTGAGGTAGTCGAATGTGGGAAAGGTACAGAATTTGTAAACTTCTGAAATTGAAACATTTAACAAAGAAACTACTTCATCCAATCATTTTTTAGGCAATAAAAGTGACAATCAGGTCACACCAACACTCTATATTGTTCTAGACTAAACGCTATACAGGTATATTTTAGTAAATAATAATTATCAACTCTTACTTAAGGTATCCATAAAACAGGTCTGCGATGGAAAAAATTAAAAAAAAGTAAGATGTGTTTCTTATGGTACTTTTTTCTGCGTCAACTAAGCAGATTTTCCACTTGCGCCAATTTGTATTTATCTCAAAAAGTAAAAGTTCGACGAAAACAATATTAGGTATTTAGACTTCAAATATAATTGTTTTATTATATAACGGCTTATTATTAATAGGACGTGAGTAGGAGTGGGGGTTTATTGATGGGCGAAAACTGAAATTTGGAAATATTTCGGTTAATATTCTATATAGGGGAAAATGTACTAAACAACATTTATATATTGCTACATTTGCAATAAGATTGATTCTTTCCCCTTTTCGATCCGACGCATAATATCACAGTTATTCCGAATTTTCAAAATTCCTCCCTAAACCACCCCTTCCCCATGTCCAGTTCCAGCCGTTAACGAACTTGATATTTAATTTGGCATGAAACGCTTATATATCGAGTTTGGTAACGATAAAACAATAATTACGACCGCTAGAACTATAAAATACAAATATATATGTATATATATATATATATATATATATATATATATATATATATATATATATATATACTCGTATATATACACACACACACACACTCAATTTTGAACGGACTTTATTTTCGTCATCTCCTAGGTAGGATAGATGGACGTTTGAAGATAAATTTCGAAAATCGCGTCATGAGTACTACCTCAATAGCTGATTTCCCTTAATGGAAATCTGCTGAAATACAGGTCCGTATATTTTAATTAATAATTATTATTTGGGGCTCAGGTTAGCAATGCAAATTAAAGCGCTGGTCCTAATCCCACCCGGTAAACCTAGAGTGGGAAGTTCGATTACCGTCTGCCCAATAGGAATTTATTTAGTGACGAACTCATTAAATAAAATCTTTAGTCCGACCATGGCTAGAAAAGGATGGTAATCTGCCCCAATTAGCCATAGTAGCAAAAAGTGGACGTTAATAAATAAAGATAAAAACATAATTATTATCAAATCATATTTAAGACATTTATAATTTCCCTTGAAACTATAAGTACAAAACTAGGTTTAAAATTATTCTCCTATGTTAATATAAACATATAATACCTCTCAGGAGAATAGTAACCCATGATTATAAGCCTTAACCAATGTCAATTTGTCAACAATAGCTAATATATAACCAGGTAGGTTCTATAGCACTAATTAGAGCTAATCTATAATTAGACTGTATTGGCATGAATAAATAATAAATATACCAAATTATACTTAATAAAATAAATTTACAATCACTTACGAGACTAACTTCAAAGTTAGGTTTCTAGTATACTCTTGAACGCTCTGTTTCTAGGGAAATTATGAATGCTTTAAATATGAGTTCATAATAATTAAAATATACCTGTATTTTCAGCATTGTAAGCGCCCAAGTGGGCGAAACGTCTGCTCTAAAACAATATAGAGTGTCGGTGACACCCAAAGATCTCTCTATTCCTCAAATACTTTTAGCAGATTTCCCTTAAGGGATCGATTATTGGGTTTGTACTCGTGACGCAATTTTCTTTTTTGTGACGCGTGTACTTTTTTTAGACTTAAGTAAAGTTCATACTATTTTCCCAAACTAAGCTATCAGTGATTACATCCAAAGCCCAGCTTCAATTTCATTTCTTGTTTTTGTAAGCTTTTCACTAAAAGAGCAATATAGATTTGAACGTTGATCAGCTGAGTAAAACTGCAACCTGGTTAGTTTACGATGGACTTTTTTTTTATCTCTTCAAATTATTGTAATATTCATGATTCAGCAACGTTCAACCCCCTTCCCTTCTCGAAACCCCATTCCTCTACATTCTTAATTTTATATTTCCTATTCATAACTCTACAAGTCTGATTCCAATGTAAAACATATATATATATATATATGACTGATGAGATATATCAAAGCCATTTCTCTCTGTTGTTCGATGGTCACAGCTCCAGATCTACTAATGACAAGCACTTTTTCAATATATATGCATTTTATTTTTTTCGGAAAACATTTGAGAAATGGCATTATATTTGATTGATATAGCATTATCTCTACACTTAATAGAACTGCAGAACCCAAACCGTAATGCGTCTCAAGATACCTATTTTCCCCGGATGCCTATTGGCATAACAAGATAACAATACAATGGCTGAAACATGTTTTATCAGGGTCTAGCAACATTAAAGCATCCAGTAGTAATGGCAAATTGTAAAGCTGGTAACACCGAAGAACAAAACAAGGTAATAATTCATCTAGTTCTAGGAAAATATATTAGGTAAATGGTATATTGCGGTTTTTTACTTCTGTGTACGAAGTAAAATAATTATTTCAATCGCGGGAAATGTCGGTCTCCAGATTTCAAAGTAATTATCCGTTTTGACCCCCCGTTTGGAATCGAGTTTTGGCGTGGTGACTACACTCATTCCATAACTCATAAGGGAAATCTGCTAAAAATTCAGGCACGCACGACCTATGTAAACTAAGCAGATTTTCCACGTATTGATATGTCACACGTAAACTTCCGATGAGAAGAAGTTGTGGTTTACTGAAGGCTGAAATCAACTAATTGTAAGTACGAATAACTCGCTTCATATTTAAACTATGAAACCAATATTTGATGTTTGAGGTTACAAGAAAGTGATTCATGTTATAACAACTTATTTCCAATATGCCATGCAAGGAGGGGGAGGGGGTTACTGAAGGATGAATATTAAAAAATCCAAATATATCGGTTAATGTTCATAAAAGAGAAAATAAATATATAAAAACATTTGTAGGTAATTAAATTTACAATAAGAATTCTATACATTTTTTCGACATTTCAAGCGATTAGGATATACAATTAAATAATATTATTTTTAAAACAAAAGCTTCTTTTAATAACACAAAAACACCTTTTGTTATGAACACGTTTGCCTAAAAACAAATACAAAAATGAAATATCGCGAATTTTTTATATAGGCCTCCCTTATAACCCCCACTCCCGTTCAAACCTAAAACATTTAATATAGCTTATAATCATGGAAGAACTAATGCTAATTCACATACCGAGTTTTGTTAAGTTCGGTTCAATCGTTAGTGCCCAATAAAATTGTTAGCTCCCACTTTACTTTTTTAGTGTATATCTCGTTTATACTTTGTTATACAATAAAACTGAATATAACAACAGTTACTCTAAATAACAAAATAAACAACTTTTATCTTGTGGATATTTGCCGAAAACCCAATAGGAAACGAAATATCTCTATTTTTAATTTTAAGCCTCCATTAGAACCCCGACTCTTGCTCCATCTGCCGGGCTGATTTGTAAATCTAAACCATCCAGGGCATCACCCAAACGCATTAAAAAAAATCATTCAAATCGGTCCAGCCGTTTAGGAGGAGTTCAGGGACATACACACGCACAGTAGAATTTTATATATATATATATATATATATATATATATATATATATATACATATATATAGTTTTGAATGGACCTCAATTTCGTAATTTCCTGGGTAGGATCGATGGACATTTTTACAAAATCGCTCATGAGTACAAACTCAATAGCCCTTAAAGGAAATCTGCTAAAATGTCAGTCACGTAAGGACAGTCCAAACTAAGCAGATATCCCAGGCGTTGGACCCGATCTATTAGATCGAAGATGTCCTATATACCTTTCAAATGAAATAACAAACTGAATGGTGTACAGCAAAACATTTTTTTAATTTCATTTAATAGCAGTTCTAGGAAATCAAATAGAATCCTCATTAGATTTTTGGTTTATATGATATGTAGTGATTCGGAGATTATATTGTGGGGTGTATATTTTATATGAATTGTATACTTATGAGCCAAAGTGATGTGAAGTAACTCCGAGTAAATAAAATGAATTTGTAGGTAAAACGTTTTTTTTTTAATAAACAATTAAATAACACATTAATATATTTCCAGACAGGAAGAAAGATAAATAGGTGTATATAGCATGTCTTTATTCTATTTTGGAATATTCTTCACCCCCAAAAGACATTAATTCTTTTTCCAAAAAGATATATTATCTATTAGAGAAAAGATTTGGTATGTGGGAGTGTTATGTTTGCTGTCAGGTATACTAGCACGGGACTATTTATTCAAATAATTAATGGTTTGTTTTCCTCCAAAACCTTGAGGGAGAAAAAAACACACACACTTATAAAATGGAGGTTTGAGGTTTTGAGCAGAGAAGAGACTGGCCCATTGAAGAATGAGTACACAGAAATGAGACACGAGCGTTATCAGGCACCGGAGAAACACCATTAATTCCCGGGCAGCGGTCCCCCTCGCTGACAAATGAGCCCCAGAACGTGTCATGAGATTGCTGAGCTGGGTTCTCTTTTTTAGCTGTGTGGTTACCAAATTTGAAACAAGGCCCTGGGTACAGACCGGGATGCAGGGGTGACGCTGTGGACATCTGTCGGATGCGGGAGAAATATGGAGGGGACGTGCAACCCCTCACGGTCGTTTAATTCGAAATGCTTTTTGGATGGAGTGTGTATCCCCATCGTTGGGAAAACACGAGACATTCTGTAAGTCAAAAATAATTAATAGCATCAAAAACAAGCCTTAATCATTCAAGGGGAAACGTAGATACCGAATGACTTCCTTATACTCCTATTAAATTAAAAATGTCCATCACGTAGGGGCTGCGTAAATTAAGCAGATTTCCCTGATATGTGTTGGTATAACAGTCCAAACAGATGAGTAGAAGGGGAGGCTTACTCAAACAACAAAGTTGGAATAAATCGGTTCATACTTGAGTTACGAATAAATTCATTAACAACAATTAAGGAGCATCCATAGTTTAACAAGATTGGTTTTATACATTTTACAATCTCACTCATAATAACAGAAATATTTTCAATCCCCCCCCCACTATAACTCAAATTTCTGTGTTCGATTTTTGCTAATAGCATATATGATCTTTAGTATTGACTGAAACCGTTAAATGTCAAATATGGTATAATCAGATAAACATGACACAATCAATCTAACTATTTGTACGTATGCAATATAATAAATGTCTGTTGAATACACTATTAGGTATTTATGCTTGGAATAAGACGTTTCATGATATATTCCCTTATTTTTAAAGTGCTATGACTAATAGTGGGGGTTTACTGAATGTTAAAATCAAAAAATGTCATTATCTCGGTTAATATTAAAGATGGAGGAAACATCTATATAACAAAATTTATAGAACATCACATTTTCAATAATGTTGGTTCTGTAGAATTTTTCGATACGACGTATAATAACGGAGATATTTTTAATTTTCTAAATTCCCCCTCTCCTCTCACTGGATTTCAGCAGTTAAGGAACTTGATCTTTAGTTTTACATGAAACGATTAAATATTGAGTTTAGTACTGATCGAACAAAAATTGCGACTGACAGAGCGGTAACAGACAAATATATATAATTTTGAACGGACCTCATTTTCGTCATCTCCTAGATAACATCTATGAACATTTGTGGATATTTTTCGAAAATCGCGTAATTTGTACGATCTCAATAGCTGATTTCTGATAGGGGAAATCTGATAATACAGTCTAACAATACTTCCGTCAATATAATACCTCCTACCCATGTTGCTGGTCCTAAACCTCAATTAGGTGCTGAGCCAAATATTCTCATTTTTTATATTAAATAGGATCCCTCAATGTTTAATACATTAATACAATGCAGCTGCAATAAACGTTACCAATGTTTTGAGAAATAATTTCTAAATGACACTGTAAAACATACCTTTGTGGTATGTAAGTTTTTTGGTCCCAGAAAATGCCCCCAGTGTGTTAATATTTATTTGTCTTAGTTATTTCTCTTCCTTCATTTTTTGGTTTTATGAATATTTTATAATGTTGAATATATTATTTTGTCACAAATGTCACAGTTAATTACTATGCTTTTTCAGAAAGAGTCTTCAAGACGTAAAAGCACAAAATAAAGAGATGAAATTGCCTTACTGACAACACTCATTACCGTCTTGTAAATCAAGAAATGCTTCATAATTAAACGTCTAGTAAGAGGAAAATTATTACAAAAAAATTTTTTTTTTTCATTCATAATGAAGGGGAGAGAAAATAAATCTGAGAACACTTTTCAAGGGGTTTATTTATTTCCAGGCAAGAATCTTTCTGTAAATCTAATTAATTCCTTTTTTGAAAAGAAAGGGGATTAAGCATATTTATTTGAGATCAAAAATCCTTTTTATACTCCTTACTTTTTGCTTTTTTATCTGAAGATCACTGTAGAGCCTATATTAAAACAGGTAATCGTGTAGTATTATAAAAGAAAATTGGTCTGAGCTATTTTATAAAGCCGGGATAAAGGGAAGGAACCAATTAAATATAGAGTATTCTGAGTAAATGGGCGAAGGGGAAAGTCTTGTGTTCCCTTCTGCCCTAATACGGTGGAAGGATTTATCCTGGAAGAGATTACCAGCAAAAGGGAGAGAATAAGATGTCTAAGGTCTGACTTATAAAGGTCACAAGACTATGTGGAACGGCGCTAGAACAGCCTTAGATCACATGAGAGTAGGCAATATCTCAAATCTCCCATTGAGGTTGGCTCGTGTATTGATTTTTGAAAACCGTCTTCAAATGTACATGGGGGTAGAGTGGCGAGTACGATTCCCGCCAGGGCAAACAGCAATTTATATGATGAACTCATCAAATAAAATCCTTAGTCCCCATTCTGGCTAGAAAAGGCTAACTTGTATATAACTCGCCCTAATTGGCCATAGTAGCAAAAAGTAGATGTTAATAAATAATAATATAAAAAATTACATGCTTACAAAAATAAGGTTCATTAAAATATATATATATATATATATATTTACAAATTTGCTAAGCCATGTTTATGGAGTATGCTGTTTCACGGGAGTGAAAGTTGGATTCTCCACACTATGGAATATAATTGATTGTAAGCAATGGGGATGTGGATATACCGTAGAAACACTGAAAAGAGTTATGCTCAAAAAAAGTCCGTCACGCAGGGGCTCCGATTTCAGCTAATAACAAATATACCTTTATTGCTGGCTGAAATTGTTAAATATTGAGTATGGTATAGACCAAATAATCATTTTGGAAAGATCATAAAATCTAAATTGATGCCGTCATCACACAACGAATTTTCACCTGTCTCGAATAATAAAGGTCTCTTGAACTTAATATTTGGCATATAAGCCTGGAATAAAGTGGTTCATGATATAGAAGCTTATTGTTAATATGACACGAGTAGGAGTGGGGATTTTCTCCAGGAAGAAAATTAATAATTCAAATATCCTCGGTTCATGATAATATTAGAGAAAATATTTAAATAACAACATTTGCTGCAATATGAATTATTCTATACAATGTTTCGATCTGACTTATATCTACGGAGATATTTCAAATTTTCAAAATTCCCCCCCTTCTAAACCCCTCCTCCCACTCGTCCGATTTTGGTCATTAACGAACTTGAATTTTCTTTATACAGAAAACGGCCGCTAGAACGTAAACAGACCAATAAAATATATAACTTTGTACGGACCTCATTTTCGTCATCTATGGGTAGGATCGATGGACATTTTAGGAAATTTTTCCCGCCATGAGTACCTCAATATCTGATTTCTGTTTACTAAAAAATCCAATAATTGGGCATATCATTAGGCACAACAATTTCGTCATAAATATATTTGAAGGTAAGGTTTTTGGTCATGGGGGAAGAGGTTGGCCTAGGAAATCCTATTTTAATTACATCAAACATCTTATGGATTTGGGTCGGTATAGTAATATGAAAAGAACAGCTTCCGATAGAACACAATGGTTCCAACTATAAGGCGTTCCCTTTAGATCATGATGATGATATATATTATTTATTTACATCCACTTTATGATACTAAGGCTAATTGGGACGAGTGATCTATAGGTTATCAACCTTTTCAGGGACTCAGGATTTATTTAATGCATTTGTAGCTAAATAAATTCCAATTGCCCAGGTGAAAATCGAACTAACGTATATAGGTTCTCCAACTAAGGTTATGGCTAACCTAAACCCCGATATATAGGTTTGTCTGGTACTACTCTAGAGGTCGTAATGTTCATTTCAACATTGTCAAGTTGATATTTAAGCGTTCCATGTAAAACTAAAGATGATGTTTACTACTGACTGGAATCGAACCAGCAGTTTAGGATAATATAACGGATAATATAGTTGTTATAAAAGCAATCTTATTGAATATTTAATATTCTACAATTGTTGTTTTATATATTTTGTCTCTAACTCTAATATCAACCAAATTATTTGTGTATTTCAAGTATTCAGTCTTCATTTTTTGCCCCATTTCTACTCACACAAAATGCACCAAAGAGTATTTCATGACTAGCTTAAATTTGAAGTGATCTTCAGGTAGGCTTCTTATTACGGGAGAAATAAATAATTTATGGCATCATGGACAATGCCATTGTAGCAAGTGACAAATCTGCTTAATTAGTAGTTAATTATTTACACATTAATAAAATATACACATTACAAACTTTGTACATAATCATCAGACTTCGTAAGCGGCGGAAGTAGTGGGTACCTGAACCTTCCTGTCATTTTTAATTTTTGTTAATTTTTTTTTCGAAACAAAATCATACCTTTGTTCAGTGTAAACACCATTGTCATCAACGATCTCCAAGGACGGTTCTTACCTGAAAAAAGAAGAAGATTTTTACAATGATTGTAAACGAATAATATGCGCAATCGCATATGAACAATATACGTCAAAATAACTGTGTTGAGATTGGAAAAAAAGGAGAAGACGATAAGCATTTGCTAATTATTATTAGGTAATCTTGGACGGAACACACCCATATGTGGTTCTAATTGAGACTGACAGAGTTGTAGAGACAATGCAACAGAAAATTAACGATTCTAACAGTTACGGAATTCCAACAAGGAAAGACGTCATTAATAATATATATATATATATATATATATATATATATATATAGGTATCTATAATAGATTAAAATATATCAACCAACGAATGACAATGTAAAATGTTTCAACACAAGCCCTGTCTAATTTCAGCCGATAACGTAATCGATCTTTGTTTTTGTATAATTCGATTAAATATTGAGTTTTGTAATGATCAAACAAAAATCAGGACCGTTTGAGCGGCAACAGTATATATAGGGGTGTGAAATAAGTTGCTATCTTTTTTGACTCGTGGTTTCAATAAAAACTACAGATTCTTGTAAATAGTTTTAATAAATTATATATGACTCATTTTGATATATTGCATGTTGCCATCTTTCAGGCAACTTTTTAATTCTGTCCTCCCAGAATTTCTTAGATTTTTGAGGAATGAACTCCTCTATGTGCGTTTTGCAGTTGTCCAGCGAATTAATGTGTTTCCCGTTGAGAGAGAAGGGCCCGAAATAAGTGAAATTCTGTTGGGGCCAGGTCTGGTGAATAGGGTGGGATCACATTCCAGCCAAACTGACTGCAGAGGAGTTTCCTTGTCCCAGCGGGAATGATAAAAATCATTAAATGACGAAAATGATTTTTTTCTCTCTTCCATTTTGAGCAAGCACTTACAAGAAGATAAGGCGACTCGGTTGAATCTGATGCATAAAAGCACCTTAACTAATCCTTTTTTAGAATATGTAAAGATTATTGAGCAAGTAAACATTATTTTATAAACACAGAGCGAATAAAATTGAAATATTGATAAACTCTACGAACTTATTTTACAACCTATTATAATATAATATATTATATAACATATTGAACGGACCTCATTATCGTCATCTCCTAGGTAGGATCGATAGACATTTTTCGAATATCACGTCTAGCTATTGACTACAACCTCAATAGCTGATATTCCTTAAGGGAAATCAGCTAAAAAAGATTACTTGATACTTTTCAGTATTTTTTTTTAAAAAACTGAAAATCATTTAAATTTAAATTAATACAAAACTAAGAGGAAGTAATCATCTCCCATTAAGAAAGTGCTTCAGTTTAGTCTTTGAATGGAGTATTTATAGCGTGCTTTGACCCAACGAATTCCGAATTCGTTAATGACCGGGTCATGACATAAATATACTTCCTTCAACTTAAAGTGGTACTAATTATCTCGATCATGAGATGGCCTGAGGATATAACGATAAATGATCTCTTGCCAAGTGCAAGTGCAGTCGAATGAGTGGCTCACGAGACATATTTAAAATACTGGGCGGCATATGCTGTGCATGCGGGCACTGCAAAAAACGACCTATCAGACGTGTGTGTGTATAACCAGCTGCGGGCCTCATGCTCACTATAAATCCTGCCTCCGTTTCGCATCGGTGAAAGTTTATTAATACCATTTCATAAAGAGGATCATTAATTAAGAGCTAGCCAGTTGCTGTGTGCACCTTGGACTCGGCAGCTCCAAGAACATCGACTGGGAAAGACGCTATGGCTTAAGAAGTCCGTCACCCTGGAGCTGTGTAAACTAAGCCGGTTTCCTCACGTGCTGGTATAAAACACCAAACTAAGAGTAGAAGGGGGGGCTTGCTAACGACAGAAACAAGGAAATACGAATATCTCGGTTAATACTTTAGTGAAGAAAAAATGCATACAACAACAATTGTAGAGCATATAGTTTAACAAGGTTGGTTCTATAACCTCTTACGATCCGAATGAAACGGTTAAATATCGATTATGCTGTTGAGAAAATTATTATTTTCGAGTAAAGAACGAAACATCTTAATTGGCGACGTCATCACAACATATTTGCATCAATATCACAAAAGAAGAGTTAACCTTAGAAAGATGTAGTTCAAGATATAACAGCTTCTAGTTAATATGACAGACACTAGTGGGAATAGGGCTTTACTAGAAGAAAAAAGTTTTTTCTACAGAAAATATATATAAATCAACATTTTATAGGACATTAAATTTGCCATAAGATAGGTTAAACACAATTTTTCGATCCGACATATAATAACAGAGATATTTTGAATTTTCGAAATTCCCTCCTCTAAACTTCCCATTCCACTGGTCCCATTTCTGCCATTACCGATCTTTATTAAAAATATCTTTATTCTTTTTAAATATCGAGTTTGGTAACGATAAAACCAAAAATGCTACTGCTAGAGCGTTAACAGACAGACAGACACACACACACACACACACACACACACACACACACACACACCCGCTCATATATGTATATATATTTTAATGGACCTCATTTACGTTATCTCCTGGTATAGGAGCGATGGAAATTTGAGGAAAGTTTTCGAAATTCGCGTCATGAGCGCACGCAACCTCAATAGTTGATATCCCTTATGGAAATCTGTTAAAACATGAAGACCTTCAAATGGAGTAATAACTTGGTAGTTCCGACACCAAGTTATTACTCCAAAATGACCAAATTAATAGTTTTGTATTTCCCCTTGAGGGAAATCAGCTAGTAAAGTTGTACTCATGACTCGGTTTTCGAAACATTTTCTCAAATGTTCATCGATCCTACCCAGGAGATAATAAAAATGAGGTCCGTTCAAATTTTTTTATTCAAAAGGAATGTCGAGTTTGTTAATTAGAAATCCAACCAATGGGGGGGGGGGGTTAGAGGGTTGATTTCGACAATTAATATCTCCGTTATTATATGTTGGATTGAAAAATAGTATAGAACTTATCTTATTGCAAATCAAATGTGCTATAAGATGATTCTCTATCTTGAATATTAGCCGAGGTATTTGCATTATTTTTTAGTTTTCAGTCTCCTGTAAACCCCCACTCCTACTCATGTCATATTTACAATAAGTTGTTATATCATAAAGCACATAATTGAAGCTTAAATGCTAAATATAGTTCTTGTTAACATATGATTATTGCGTTACTCTTGTTACCATATTATTATCGTGTTACTTTTGTTAACATATGTATTTGTGGTTATAGTATTATTGTGTTACTCTACACATTGTTTCTGTTTGTTTACATTTACTAGTAGAATTAAAATGAATAACCAAGTTATAATCATGTTATTAATACATACATTTAATTATGAAATTAACAATGGCGACGAGGATGGGATTGAAGGAAAAGGAACTCCAAGTTGGAATAAATAGAAATTTTAATGTTGGAGATAAGGTGCAGGCTCGCGAGTATGTCAACGGATCAACCAAATGGCACTTAGGCCGTATAACTGAAAACAAGGAAATGTAATGTACACCGTTGTTCTAGATGATGGGCGCATCATCAAAAGACATGTTCACCAGCTTATCCTACGTTACGTACCCCACCACTGTAAATAGAGGAGGAGGTGTTAACATATGATTATTTGTTACTCTTGTTAACATATGATTATCGTGTTACTTTTGTTAACATATGATTTTTGTGGTTATATTATTATTATGTTACTCAACACATCCATCAAAAACCAAGTTATATTCATGTTATTAATATGTACATTTATTTATGAAATTAACAGTTTTCATTGAACTGTGACACACCTGGAAAATCTGCTTGGTTAACGTAGCCCCTGCGTGACTGACTGTTTTTTATATGAATTAACTAGGAAACAGATACTGATTAAATAGGAGTTTTAAGATAAACCCATATGAGTAGAGGGATAGAAATGGAACTCCTTTCAAGAAGGAATGATCTTGACCCTTGATTGAATGTCATTGCACAAGGCGGAAGTGCGCCAGAGGTTAACCTCCAGACGTATACTGCACATTAGCCCGGTGCCAGTGTCAAAGTCCTCCAAGGGGAAAGAATCATTTATGAATGCATTAAAGGGCGTTTTGAGTGAGGAGCGAATTAGAATACAAAAGGCACTGGATATAAATTATGTATAGTGAACACGGCGCGGTGTCAGCCATCTTCTGTCAACATATTAGCGTACCGGCGTAGGACGTCACTTGGACGCAGGACGCTCTGACGATCCAACGCAGAGAGTGGGCGATGTCTCATTGTCACCAAGAGATTGGGAAAGCCACCAATGGGGCCATTATGATAAGTGACTTCGTTATTAAAACCCCCTGGCTCTTAAAGCAGATATCTCCTAAGGGAAATCAACTATAAAGGTGCTACTCATAAAGCAATTTTCGAAACATTTCCTCAAATATCCATCGGTACTACCTCCCTCACTAAAACAGTCCGTCACGCAGGGGCTGCGTAAACTAAAAAGCTAAAAGATACAAAAAAATAAAGTAAAAATATAAACAAATAACAACATTAATCTTTTTAGCTATTATATATTTCAAAACGTAAATTAATAGATGCAAGATTTATCATATTGTTTGTCTTTATACATGCTTTTACGGTGAAATAATTAAACAAAATTAGGTAAATTTATACTTTTTATGTTTCTAGAATCGTGGCATAGCTGCTACCCGGTTTTACCCCGCGCGTAAAGTTTTAATAAAACATTGCGTCATTCGGGCATACCAAATGCTAAAGACAATTACTTGGAGCTATAATAAAGATATTTAAAACTTGTGCTAAGGGAACTACATGCCTGTATTCTAATTGGAATAGGAGCGCAATGCAATCAAAAACCTTTTCGACCAAAATCATTAGCAGATTTCACAAAAATTGAATTATTGTCACTGACACAAAACAAGCACTACTAACGATTTGGCGTAATGGCCGCTGCTTCTTCTTCAGAGGTGGATCCTGGTTACACCGTTATCCCCGCGGTTGCAGTGCACATTGTACACGGTTTGTACCCTACTACCTGATTTTACCCTACTCTCCCGTACTGAAGATTGACAGAAGAAACACTAATAACTCTCTATATATATTAGTTACAAATAAATTTATAGAGCAACAATTGTAGATTGGTTCTATAACATTTTTCGATCCAACTACTATGTGTTCGGTAAGAGGTAATTAATTTTTTGTGTCAATAGTTCTGTTTTTTGTGTTGCTAGAGACCCAGATGGAAATTTTAATTAGGTAATAACTCTTAATGGTTTTAATATGGAAAACATTAGCTCGATTTTCTGAATAAATGGAACTCAGATGTTCCTATAATGCAAATGAACTGTTCAACTTCGATTTTATTAATATAAAAGCACCCCTAAAGTGACATCAGCTATTGAGGTTGTCCTGATGACGCGATTTGAGAACATGTTTCTCAAATTTCCATCGATCCTAGCCAGAAAATAGAACCAATATCTAAATTTAATGTTCTATAAACGTTGTTATATACATGTTTTCTCTATCTTCAATATTTACAGAGATATGTGGGTTATTTAGATTTCAGCCATCAGTAAACCCTCAGGTTCAGACATCGCACGTTAAAAATAAGCCACTATATCATGACCGTCCTATTTCAAGCTGAAATTCCAAACATTGTTTACAAAAAATCTTTTCTAGATGAGATACAAGCTAATACATTCTGTTGATCCTCCCCTCGCTTTTGTTCCAGGATTCCTATAACTAGAGTTATTGAGATCATTCTAATTCATTATAAATTACAGTACTAGATGTAATAAATAGTTTTCAAATAAAATTAATATATTATAATCAGATATATTTCTTTAATTCTTTTTCTTTCCTATCAAGAATTTTTGCATATACATCTTTTCAGTTCTGACATATTTGTTTACAATTCAGACGCTTCCTGTTGTGGAAGTTATCAAAATGTAAATTGACTGAATCATTTCTCATTATCATTTGTATTTATTCACTTAATATTCAAGTTCGTGTTAAGTGTTTCCAGTATGTAGATTTATCTATTGTATAACTTCACGAGGGAAATCTGCTTACTTTACCCAGTGAAGGACTTTTCTTATTCCAAGAGCCACATTTATAACCGTCCTATTCGGTACCAAAGTGTTAAGGATCAAAGGACACTAAAATATCTGTATTCCTTTCCATCCTTCAACACATTTGGACATCTCGCAGCTGTTGTTGAACAGCACTGCCACGCTGATAGGTAAATAAATAGGTGTCAGCTGTTCTTGCTAAATGGTTGGCCGAACAAATCGATGTGGTTAGGCAGTTGGCCAGGTGGAGGTAGAAGGCGTGCAGAGATAGGACGGAAGTACTTCCTTCCCGAGCACAGGTATACCCCTGAAACTAAATTCTTCTCTTCCTCTCCCACCTGGCTCATAATACAAGCCTATCTCGCTCAACGGGAACTACCCTAAATTTCCTCACTCCTCCCCACTCCAAAAACCTCTTTTCTGCCCAATTAAATATAAGGGTACTAAATCAAATTTCGTTTAAATCACTTATGTGTGTTAGGGACTGTATATTATATTGGAAGATTTATATATCTCTTATTTTTATATCTCTTTGGATTTGTAGGATATAGGTTAGGTGTAGAAAGATATGTTTTTGCAGTTGTAGATGCACAAGCCAGGTGTTTGTTTTGCTGCTGAGTCATGAGTCGAAGAATAAAGAGATACATTCTAAACATTATTTTGTGTTTAAGAACAATTTGTATAACCATCAATGATATCGGCCAAAGGCGAAGGATGTACGAATAATAAGCTTAACATTTGAATTAAGATTCCAACCTGAGCAAAGAAATTTATTTAGTGAAGGAATTCATTAAATAAAATCCTTCGCCAGTCCCCATTCTGGCTAGAAAAGGGTGGTAACTTGTAGATAACCCGTCCCAATTAGTCTTAATTGCAAAAAGTGGAGGTTAATAAATAATTTAATTTAATTTAAGATTCTTTGCTTATTTTAAAAAGAAGATCTGCCGTCATAAAGTAATTCGTGACTTTCGTTCTCAGCAAGTACTCGAATTGAGAATGAAACTCCGGTGATACCCGAGTATGTGAGTATTTTTTAAAAACCACCTGAAATAATCCATATTTTATCTAAATCTCCAATAATTTAAATTCATTTCATTCATCTTAGATACAAATTTCATTTTATCTATCAATTTATTCATTTTTATTAAATTTTGTGTAGTATTATTTATTTGATTTCCCTATTGTCCAATGTGACTCAAGTTTCGTTTTTCAGTTTTTGTAGTTACATAGTTATCTTTTGATGTTCCTATGCTATGTACTTTGTTCTTTGTTGTGTCCTATTTCTGTTTTTATGATCCATTAATATTTTATGTTTCAATTCTGTTTTTGTGTTCCATTTCTGTTTCTTTATTTTCCATTTTGTTTTTGTGTTCCATTTCTGTTTTCTGCTTTTCATTTCTGTTTTTCTGTTCCAACAGTTTTTTTTTATTTCCCAATCTGTTTTTGTGGTCCGTTTCTGTCCTTTTTGTATTCCGTTTCTGTTTTGTGGTCCATTTTTGTTTTCCGTTTATGTTTTGTGGTCCATTTTTGTTTTCCGTTTCTGTTTTGTGTTCCATTTCTCTGTCTGTGTTTCATTTCTGTTTTTTGTGCTTCATTTCTGTTTTGTGTTTCATTTCTGTTTTTGTGATCAGTTTCTGTTTTTTTTGTGTTTAATTTCTCCTTTTGTGGTTTTATAATCGTTTAAATTTATTTTGTTTTGTTTTTAAATTGGACTTAGCTTTTTCCCCTAAGGGAAATCAGCTATTTCAGTTGTACTCATGACGCGATTTTCAAAGAATTTCTTCAAATATCCATCGATCCTACCTAGTAGGCGACGAAAATGTGTGTGTGTGTGTATATGTATATATATATATATATATATATATATATATATATATATATATCGGTTAATATTCAAGATACAGAATAAATGTACATAACATTATTTATAGTAAATTTAATTTGCAATAAGATTGATTCTATATAATTTTTCGATCCGACGTATAGTAACGGAGATATTTCGAATTTTCGAAAATCCTCCCCTCTAAACCCCCCCCTCCCACTGGTCCGATTTCAGCCATTAACGAACTTGATCTTTATTTTTGCATAAAACGTTTAAATATCGAGTTTGGTAACGATCAAATGAAAATTGCGACCGCTAGAGCGTTAACAGACAAATATATATATATATATATTTATATATATATATATATATATATATATATATATATATAGTTTTTAACGAATCTCATTTTCGTCATCTCCTGGGTAGGATCGATGGTTATTTAAAGAAATCTTTCGAAAGTCGCGTAAAGAAAACAACCTCAATAGCTGATTTCTCCTGCGAGAACAGCCCTAAAAATGTGAATATATTCGTATTGAACTTTACTTAAATTACATATTTATTAACTTCCACTTTTTTGAAACTAAGGCTATTTGGGACGGGTTATCTACAGGTTACCACCCTTTCTAGCCAGGTTGGGACTTAGGATGTTATTTAATTAATTTCGTCACTAAATAGTTTCCCTTGGCCAGGGCAGATTCGAACTCGC